>CP126894.1:158090000-158155000 GCA_030440675.1 Furcifer pardalis | reverse complement strand
GGTGTGTGTATAAATTGGAGCAATGAGGCCCCACTCTTATGTCTGATGAAGTGGACTTGGTCCACGGAAGCTCACAGTTAAATACAGAAGTTAGTCTTTCAGGTGCCACAACAAATTTTATCTCCACCCCACCCCCTCTTTTTTTTTTTGGCTGATCTGTTTTATTTACTTGCACAGACTAAGTCGGCATTTTGAAAACCCAGCAATTTTACTCATACAGAAGTAGCAGTCCGAGTGATTGTCTTTTGGCTCACACCAAACCATAGGCACAGCAAAAGGCATTTTATTCCTTTCCATATTTAGCTCAGCACTGACTCACTATGGCCTAGCTGTATTATCCAATAATATGGTTTCACACTAGAGACACACCCTTGGTCCATCTCACCTTATACAATCAAACCTTGCTTAGCGAGTAACTCACTTAGTGAAAAACTCACTTAGTGAAAAACTCACATAACGAGCAGGGTTTTCACAAAGCGATCTGACTCGCATAATGAATTTTTTTTTTGTTATGCGAGTTTTCCCCCTAGAAACGCTCGTTATGTGAGTTTTCCCATAGGAATTTTCGCTATGCGAGTTTGTTTCACATAGTGAAAAACTCACATAGCGAGCAGCCTCGCAGAACTAATTAAATTTGTTATGCGAGGTTTGACTGTATACCTATTTCTGATGTCAGCTCACTGACTTGCCCAGACATGCCCAGCTGCTGCTGGAACATGCATGCCACCAGGGGATGTGATTCAACTGAGGCGGCAGCAGGCATAGTGGTAGCTGCAACTGCTATAACATTCCCATGTAAAAAAAACATTACCCAATTACTGCCCATTTAAACAGCGATAGCAAGTCTGTAACTTAAACTCTGTATGTGATAGGTAAACTCTGAGTTCAGATTTGGAATCAGCACACTTGATATTATGTAAATCACATGTGATATTCCTAGTAGCAAAATCATTGTTGTGCAGTATAATGCAACAACAGCATTTATTGTTATTAAGAACAATCGAATAGAAAAGATACAAAGATCCCAGCATTTATTTAAAAATTCCATCAAATTAAGGAAGTTTAAAAAAAATACTAAAATCCATTTGATGCCACATTACAGCAAGACTGCTTCAAGACCATCATGATATCATAGCTAAATAGACTTATATGTCAATGGTTTTTCAGTTTCCCTTGCACGAAAGCCAGTCGTATCAGACTCTAGGGTTCAGGGTTCATCTCTGATTCAAAGCCAAAGAGCCAGCACTGTCTGCTTCTGCAGAAGTTTCCGTGGTCATGTGGCAGGCATGACAAGACACCAGAGATCACGGAACACTGTTTACCTTCCCATCGAAGTGGTCCCTATTTATCTACTTGCAATGTCTTGCTTTCGAACTGCTAGGTTGGCAGGAGCTGCTAGGTTGGCAGGAGCTCATTCCATCCTGCAGTACTCGGGAATCGAACTGCTGACCTTCCACCTCCCAGTCAGCGTCTTAGCCACTTGACCCACTGGAATCTATTGTCTGTGGTTATATATATATAATTGCACATCTCACTATAAGATTATTTCTGGAATTTTGCATCCATGTCGCTGAATGCATAAATGATCCCACACACATAAATTAAGTGCTTCTATATAAGGATACAAGCATGTGGGCATTATTTATAACATACTCACATAGATCTCACTATGATCAAAACGTTGTTTGAGATTATTGATAAATGATTCCTCAGTGAGTGGTTCTAGGAGCACCATATCTCCAACGCCGATCATATTGTCGAGAAGAGATGTCTTTGCCTCCATTTTTGTCATTTTCCTTATTCTAGAGAGAAAAGAGAAGCAAAAAGATTAAATTTTAATATGAGGTACAGGCTGCCTAAAAATAAGTTAGTAGTACTTCAAGACATTTCTAGCACACATAAAAACATCAAGGGGGGGCATATTTAGGAAAAGTCTGTTCACCAGTGGGCAGTACAATTAAAAAGGAAGCAGAAACACTCAAAAGTGTAACCTTCAAGGTCAATAAACAACTGTTTCCCCTGTCCAGTTCTGCTATATGAAAGTTATGCAAAAGCTACTCAGGAAAGTAAAACAAAAAAAACTTCAACAAACAATTCAGGTTTCCTTTTATCTATAAATAGTTTTGTTTTGGTCTATTTTTGCTACTCTTTTTGTCCAGTCCCCCCCCCCCAAAAAAAAAAATCCTTCCCATAAAAATACCATTTTACAATGAATAGCTAAAATAAGCATGTTTACACCAATGTGAAAATTATGACGACCATACCCCTATGTAACCAGTCTTTTATCATTCTGAGAACACAATGTTCCCTTTAAATCAATCTTTCCAGAATTTTTTAAAGAAAGCATGTGTGATGCTGAAGTTAAGAGGCAGCCTGGATTCTTATTCCGTTACTGGCCGCTAAAGAGCCATATATTAATACAGAGCTAGAAAGAATAGCCTGCAGAGCACAGAATTTATCAGCAAAGATTATCAGAATCCAAAAGTCAGACTTGACTTAAAGCTACCATAGGTTCTAAATCAGGGATTCTCAACCTGCAGCCCACGGGCCAGATGTTGCCTGCAGCACCATTTCATGTGGGCCCCCACCACCTCCACACCAGGAAGTGCCATGTAGTGGAGGATGGGCAAAATGGCCGTCCAACCCCCAAAGCTGTCTGAGGGAGTATAACCCGGGGCCCGGCTTTAAAAGGTTGAGAACTCCTGTTCTAAGTAGGCAAAAGGATGCAGAGCTGGAAGAAGAAAAACAAACAAGGAAACAGCAACTATTCAGAACCAGTTCATTTTGAAAATGCAGAAGGTCTCAGGGAAAAATAAAAACGGATTTATTAATATTTTTTGGGGGGCGGGGAACCAAAACCTCTGGTAATCCATTTACAGGAACCAACATTTACAAGGCTCATTTCAGGTAAGTATACCTCTTTTACATGCATGGGATTCCACAGGGAATCTTGATGACCACAGTGCTATATCCATTAAAGGTTTTTTATTACACCCTAAAAACTGGCTGGTTAGATCAAATCAACCATGTGAAATTAAAACCTGCTGCACACACACTTAGAGATGTGAAGGCTCAGAACAAAACCCAGGAAAAAAATCAAGGGGAAAAGGTTTCCCCCAAAGCCTTTTTTTTTTTTCTTGGAAAAAATGCAAAAAGGAAGAAAATTTATTATGTAATGTTTTATTTTAGCATGATGAATAAAATGTTTAAGACAAGGTGTTCATATATTCTCCAAATCATCAGGAAACGAGTCTGGTTAAATTTCATGCCTATTCATTGAATCTTAGTCCCTTCCACGCACTCACCCCCCTTCCCAATTCTTTTTATGGGAATGGGTGCTTTATGTCTGTTTGACACTAGAGAGGAAATATAAAGTTTTCTTTGTTACTAATGTTGATGGTTTCTTCTGTTTTTTTATTGCCTGCTCCCTGTAAAATTGCAAAACCAATGATTGAATGAATGAATGAATGAATGAATGAATGAATGAGGTTCTGTCCATAGAGTTCAGGAGATTTTTGCTCCATTTGTTACAATTACAAATACAAAATTTAAAAGTAAATTCTATTTGTAATAATTGTTTGAATACACTGTACTGTATTTTTAATATACCAAGTGTAATCATTTCATGCCAAATCAAATTGTACATAGTCATATTTTACATTCCTAAAGTAGCGCAGGGTGACTTTCATTCTGTTTTTTAAAAGTGCTAATATAGTATTGTTTCATTTTCCCAAAAAATTAAGTTTTTTCAGGGGAAGTGGAACGGGTCTTTTTCCCATGGCTTCAATATTTCTGGAAATTTTATGTCTCTACACACACTTATAAACTTCCAGAAAGAGAGACATATTTTGTTAATAATTGCTGAATGGACAATGACTATGGAATCGATCACATTTCCTTCTTAAGACTTTAGGATTGATGGCCAATTCTTTTGGCATCCCAGTATTTTACTATTCCTATTTATATCCTATCTTGATCTTAATCAGTTTCAACCCCTCTCCCACCCAGATGAGGATTTAAGGCAAAAAGAGCTTACTGTCCCTTTTTCAAGGGCTAAAATCCTATAGTAAGTGACAACTAGATTCATTTAATCTTTGGAGGAAATTATGGAGTCAACTCTTTTGTAAGGTCCACTGATTCAATGCACCTACTCTAGCTGCAACTTACTTTTTAATTACCTGTACACTAACATCACTTTCAGTTGGATTACTTTTTTGGTCTCTTTTCCCTTACTATAGTTTGTATCAAGTGACTGTAGCGGCTCAGTAGTTAAAAAGCTCGCCTTGTTAGCTGGAAGGTCAGCAAGTCCACAGTTCAAGATCCAAGTACTGCATGACGGAGTGAGCTTCCATCATCTGTCCCAGCTCCTGCCAACCTAGCAGTTCAAAAGCAAGAAATCACAAGTACAGTAATACCTCATATAACATTAGTATCAAATAACACTAAAATCGCATAACATTAAGGAATCTGGGGGGAAGAATTGCATCAGATAACATTAAGATCCTATGGGATGCTTCAGATAACAACCGCTAAAGCCTGTGTGGTTACAATGTATCTCTATGGATCCCATAGGATTTTAACATGCATCAGATAACACTAAAAATCATATAACACCAAGACTTGTGGAACCAGGTTTTAGTGTTATATGAGGTTTTACTGTACTGTATTGTAGATAAATAAGGACCACTTCAGTGGGAAAAGATATTGGGGACATGAAAGGAGCCTCATTCGGGTGTCCCCTGAGCAGAGTTTCTCCAGCAAAAATCCTTTCAACCCAGAAAGCACCCTTGTGTACTTCTGAGTTGATTTTTTTAAAAAGTTCGTGTCAATATCCAATAATTATGTAATTATTATAATATGTCTGTCTCTGATTATGCTCCTTCTATGTGTGGCATTTGTTTTCCAGAACTTCCTAAGATCTGGAAAACTTCACAACTCTTATACACATAATGAACATAACACTGTCTCATGTGTTACCAAATGGGATAAATGTAAAGCACATGCAAGAAGAATGGCGATATTATATGTTTCTTACAAGAATCATAAAATGTAGCTGGAGGAAGAAAATGACAAATGTGATTAAAACTACAGTACAGTAAAACACCGGATAACTCTAAAACTTGATTCCACAAGTCTTGGTGTTATCCAATTTGTAGTGTTATCCGATCCATGTTAAAATCCTATGGGAAGGAACAGATAACGTTAAAGCTCCATAGAGATACATTGTAACCGCACAGGCTTTAGCGGTTGTTATCCGATACATCCCATAGGACCTTAACGTTATTCGATCCAATTCTCCACCCCAGATTACTTAACGTTATGCGATTTTAGCGTTATCCGATCCAATCATTATCCGGTGTTTTACTGTATTGTCAATTTACAGCTCATCCTTCTCCAGAACTCTATTATTAATTGCTATGTGCCAAGCATAATCTTAATAATTTGTCATCTAGAGCAGGAGTCCCCCATCCTTTTTTGCACCATGGACCATTTTCATGCTAAACAACATTTCCACAGACCGGTAAGTGGGAGGGGGGCACTGTAGCTCAAAAACAAGGAGGAGGGCCCAGACACCTGCCAGTCACACTGTTTGACTTGGGCAGTGAAGTATCACACTGCACACAGGTTCACCGTAGTTAAGCAAAGTGGAGGAGAGGTCTATCTGCTGTTTCTGAAACCCATGCTCTCGCTCCGTTAGCCAGGCAGACTCAGCGGAGCATGTTGAGGGCAGAAGGCTGTCACTGGGGTCCCAACAGCACCCACCCCGCAGCCTGGTTTGGGAGAGCTCGTGGCCCAGTATCGGTCCACAGTCCGGTGGTTGTGGGCACTTGATCTAGAGCACAATTTACACTGGTATATTTGCAACAATGATATTGGGAGAATGGAGAGAAACCTGGCCCACTGTTGTTGTTGTTTTTTGTTGTTGTTCAGTCACACAGTCGATTCCGACCCTTTGCGACCCCATGGACCACTGTCCGCCAGGCACCTCTGTCCTCCACCATCCTCCTCAACTCGCTCAGCTTTGTGCCCATTGTGTCTACAATACCATCTAGCCATCTCATTTTGGGCCGCCCCCTTCTTCTTTTGCCCTCCACCCTTCCCAGCATTAAGGCTTTCTCAAGTGAATCCTCTCTTCTCATTTGATGTCCAAATACTTTAGCTTCATCTTTACTATTTGACCCTCTAAGGAGCAGTCAGGTTTGATTTCTTCTAAGACCGATCTATTTGTTCTCCTCACTGTCCAGGGGACTCTCAAAACTCTCCTCCAACACCACATCTCAAAGGCACTCAGCTTTCTGCACTCAGCTTTCCTAATGGTCCAACCATACATTGCCACCGGGAATACCATTGCTTTGACTATGCGAATTTTTGTTAGCCAATGGATTAAAATAACACAAAAAGCCAGAAGCTCATACAATGAGATATTCATACTAAAGAAAACCCTTTAAAGATTGCCTCAGACAACGAATGCACATTAGATTCTCCACAGTTTTCTGTAACACGATCATGTTAGTTATAATCACTTTATTAGTTAGTTACAGATTATAAAATAAACTGTAATATAATAATCTCCAACTGGTAATAATTCAGACAACAATTTACAGAAGTTGCTAACTTCCCCATACCTGCTTATGTTCCTTATTTCTAATTGAAAAGAGAAAATAGTAGCTATCATAACTTTTGCCAACCTACCCTTCCTACTCTCCTCAACATTATCACCATGGGTTTTTTAAAGCCTCTTGCAATGTAACTTTATCTCAGGACTTCAGCATCTCATTTTGCTTTAAGAAGGACAGGTTTCACTTACCAGTAACTGTCGTTCTCCGAGTATGTTGTTTGGGGATTCACACTGATGGGTTCTGCGCCTG
Organism: Furcifer pardalis; assembly: GCA_030440675.1. Classification (NCBI taxonomy): domain Eukaryota; kingdom Metazoa; phylum Chordata; class Lepidosauria; order Squamata; family Chamaeleonidae; genus Furcifer; species Furcifer pardalis. The sequence continues at coordinate 158,148,131 of CP126894.1, read as the reverse complement.
CGCTGAATCCGGAGCGGAGCTGGAAAGCTGATTGGATAAAGAGTTTTGAATGTGGGACCGCCCACCATGCCCAACCCCTTTAGGCGCCATTTCGCGCTCTCCCCTCAGTTTGATATTAAAGCTGCCCGCTAAGCCTAAGGCCATCTCAGGCCGGCAGCCCTGAGGGGAGGCAGGGTTGGGTTGTGTGAATCCCCAAACAACATACTCGGAGAACGACAGTTACTGGTAAGTGAAACCTGTCCTTCTCCTTCGTGTTGTTTGGGGATGCACACTGATGGGTGACTAACAAGCTCACTTACTTGGATGGTGGGCAGCCGGCGTCCTGAGATGTAGGAGAGCGCGATGGCATCATGGATGGGCGGTCATCAGCGAAGAGGATCGGAGACCAGCCGTCAGGATGGACCTGCCCCGTCTGACATCAGGGGCGGACCTTGTATCAACCCGGTAGTGGGTGATGAAGGTGGAGGACCTGGACCAAGTGGCAGCCTTGCAGATATCCTCCATCGGGATGCCCTCTAGGAATGCAGTGGAGGAAGCCAGTGTCCTGGTGGAGTGAGCCCGGACATGAGGCGGAGGTGGCAGGGATGACATCTGATAGGCCAGGTAAATGGTACCTGAGATCCATTTAGATAGTCTCTGGGCAGACAGAGGCTGTCCCTTAGTCTTGCCACCATAAGCCACAAACAGTTGTTTTGCTCTCCTGAAGGACGCAGTCCTCTGGGTGTAAAACAGCAAAGCCCTCCTGACATCCAACGAGTGCCACACTCTCTCTTGTGGAGACGAGGGATTCAGGAAGAATGCTGGAAGCGTGATGGCTTGGGCCAGGTGAAATTCAGTCAGGACCTTGGGCAGGAATGTCAGATCTGGGTGCAATACTGCCCTGTCAGGGTAGAACTTGAGAAAAGGAGGGTCAGACCGAAGGGCTGCCAGCTCCCCTGCCCGTCGGGCAGAAGTGATAGCTACAAGGAAAGCAGTCTTGTAGGAGACAAATTTAATGTCCACCGAAGCCATGGGTTCAAAGGGTGCCTTCGTGAGTGCGGTGAGCACTGTAGTGAGGGACCACTGAGGGGGTGGTATCTTCACTGGAGGATAGGCATTGCGTAGCCCTTGAAGGAACCTTTTAACAGTTTTGTCTCTGAAGGCGGAGGACAATACTGAAGAAGGTGGGGCCTTGGCGACCACAGCAGCTAGGTGGACCTTTAATGATGAATGTGCGGATCCCAACTCGGCGAGGTGCAGGAGGTAGGACATGACATCCTGCAGGGATGCGGAGTCCACGGTGCGGTCGCTGGATGCTAGGAAGTCAGTGAAGCGACGGTACTTGGCATCGTAGGACTTCCGTGTGGAAGGTTTCCTTGACAGATCAAGGATCCGTGCTATGTTGGGCGGATAAGCTAGGCCGTCAGGTGTAGGCTCGGCAGATCGGAGTGAAGGATCCGACCGTCTTCCATGCGGAGGAGATTCGGATCGGTGGGTAGGCGGAGACGATCGCAAGCCAGGGTTTGGAGTAGTGGGAACCACGGCTGGCGCGGCCAGGACGGGGCAACCAGGATCGTCCAGGCGTTCTCCGCACGGATCCGTATCAGGACCCGTTGGATGAGAGGGATCGGTGGAAACATGTACAGCAGTTCCTGGTGCCACGGCACCATGAAGGCATCGCCCTCCGATCCGTGGCCGATCCCCGCTCGGGAGCAGTAACGGCGGCACTTGGAGTTGGTCTGTGACGCGAAAACGTCTAGGGTCGGTGTGCCCCACCGTCGGCACAGGCGGTCGAACACCGATTCGTCCAGTTCCCACTCGTGCATCGCCGTCCCTTTGCGGCTCAGGGAGTCTGCATCGGAGTTCAGGGTGCCCTGGATGTGGACACCTATGGGGAACACATGTACCTTCAGGCACCACTCCCACATCTGGACGGTCAGGTAGAGGAGGGAGAGAGACTTGGTCCCTCCTTGCCGGTTGAGATAGGCTAGTGTCGTGGTGTTGTCCGAGGCGATCTGCACCACACTGCCCGCGATCGACGGTCTGAAGGACCTCATCGCCTTCCACACCGCTAGCAGCTCGAGGAAGTTGATATGGTGGTCGGCTTCCTCGGGTGTCCATATGCCGTGAATCCGTAGTCCGCGGCAGCACGCACCCCATCCGTGGGTGCTCGCGTCGGTGGTGACTTGGATGGACGGTGCGGGAAGGGTGAAGAGTCTCCCCGCGGTCACATTCTGGTCCATTGTCCACCAGTTTAACTGGTCTCGGAGTTCGGGAGTCGGTGTGAGCCACTTCCCGAGGTTGTCGTGGGTGCCGTTGAAGGAGGAGAGGAACCACGACTGGAGGGAGCGCATCTTGAGTTTGGCGTGCGAGACCACCGCCGTGGTCGACGCCATGAGTCCTAGCAAACGGAGGGCGTCCCTCGCACGGACCCGACGTCTGCCCTGGATCCGTGCCACCACTGTGCGGATGTCGAGCAGACGTTTGGTTGGGGCGTAGGCTCTTAGAGCCAGAGAGTCTAGAACGGCTCCGATGTATTCTATTCGTTGAGTGGGGGTCAACTGGGATTTCTTGAAGTTGACCCGCAGACCGAGGCTCTGCATAAGGGCGAGGCAATGTGCAACGTCGTCCTTGGCTTTTCGTTGGGTCGGGGAGCAGATCAACCAATCGTCTATGTACGGGAACACCTGGACGCCTTGCAGTCGCAGATGAGCAGCCACCGGTGCCATGCACTTCGTGAATACCCTCGGAGCGGTGGAGAGGCCGAAGGGTAGGCATGTGTACTGGTAGATGTTGCCGCCCACCTGGAATCGGAGGAAACGACGATGTTCCCTCCTGATGGACACGTGAAAGTAGGCGTCCTTCAGGTCGATGACGGTGAACCAGTCCCCGTGGTTGATCAGCGGGAGGATGGAGTGAAGGGTTACCATCCGGAACTTCCTCGCGTCGATATGGTTGTTGAGAAGACGGAGGTCCAGGATGGGACGTGCCCCCCCGTCTTTTTTGTCCACAAGGAAGTATCGGGAGAAGAACCCTTCGTGAGACTCCGACGCTGCGACCGGCTCTATGGCGCCCTTCTCTAGGAGAGCTGTTAGTTCCTCCTGGAGCGGTGGGGATGGATCGGTGATGCGGATCCGTCCGACAGTAGGGCATCTCTCGAACTCGATCGCGTAGCCAGAGTCTAAGATGGTTAAAACCCATCGGTCTGTGGTGATGGCAGACCACGCCGATAGGTAGTCGGAAAGGGGGCGGTAGGGTAGAGTCTCGGTCACGGAAGAGTCAAACACGTTGTTTGCCCTTCCGTTCCGTACGCTTGCCAGTCTGAGGCCGTTGCTGGTAGCGTGGACGGTTGGGTTGTTGGCGCTGCCGGTAGGGCTGGTACCGGGAGTAGTCCCCTTGTCTCTGTGGCGGGCGAGGTTGATAGGATGGGCCCGCCTGAGACGTCGACGGCTGGTCCTGATGGTAACGGCCGGACCCACGGTGTGGAGGGCGGAGCTGTTTTATTGTGGCGTAGTCCCCTTTCAGCTCTCCCAAGGAGGTGTCGGTCTCCTTGGCGAAGAGGCCCTCGCCATCGAAGGGGAGCTCCTCCACGAGCCGCTTGACATCGTCCTGCAGGTTAGCCGAACGGAGCCAGGCGTGGCGACGGAGCTGGATGGCGGAGGCCAAGTTTTTTGCCTCCGACTCGGTGACGTGGCGGCCGGTGCGGATTTGCTGGAGGGAGAGGTGGTTGCCCTCCATGCAGAGTTTTTCAAAGTCCGCTTGTCGATCAGGTGGCAGCAGGGACTTGAACGACTCCGCTTGCTCCCAGAGTCGACACTGGTAGCCTCCCATGGCCGTCGCGTAGTTGGACGCACGGAAGGACAAGGAGGCATTGGCGTAGACCCTCCTGCCCAGTGCGTCCAGCTTCTTCCCCTCTTGGGTCGACGGGATGGGAGTGCTGCTGATCGGCGTCCGGTGTTGGGAGCCCTTGACCACTCGGGAGTTCGGTGCCGGGTGAATGTGCAGAAAGTTGGAATCGTCCAGCAGTCTGTACATAGAGTCCACTCTGTTGGATACGGAGTGCGAAGAGACCGGCTTCTTCCACACCTCCTTGGCCGCTTTCGCAATCTTAGGGAGCAGTCCGAGGCGGACGGGGACCAACTCCTTGCGGTCGGCCAAGCCGCAGACGACGTCCTCACAGTCGTCCGGGGGAGCCTCCGCCCGAATCCCAAGTGTGGATCCGAGGCGAGTGATCAGTCCGGTGTAGGTCTTCAAATCCTCCGGCTGGGATCCGTGGACGGCGCCGATGTTGTCGTCCGGGGACTTGTCGACCGCAACCGGCGGTGGCTGATGCTGCTCCTCCTCCTGATCCGACGAGTCGGAGTCTCCTGACCGCGCCGAGACGCTGGGCGGTGGCAGGTAGACCTCGGGGTCCGAGTCCGACCAGTACGGCCTGGCGGATCTCGGATCGCTCCCCGGCAAAGGCAGCTGGTACGGAGGGAGAGAGGCCTCCGACCGCGCCTGTTCCACCCTCTGCCGCTTCGGTGCGGGGCCCTCCTCACGGAGCGGTGGTGCTTCCGTGGCTGGTGGTGAGGGCAGAGGGCGCTCCCACGGTGTCGTCTGCGGGCCGTAGAGCTCGGTGTGCAGTTTCCGCACCATCGCCTCGATGTACGGGGCGATGAGGCTCAACTGGGGCGGCGGTTCGGTAGCCGGACCAGGAACCACGGAAGGACTGCGGAGGGAGGAAGACCTGTGCGGTGGTACAGGTGGAGGAGTCTGCGGCGGCGGTGGAGGGCTGTGGGCCCTCTCCGGCGTGGCGTCCCGGGCCTCGGTCGACATCCTACCCGGCGTAGGTGGAGCTGCGACCGGGGCGGATGCTAGGGAGCGTGGCGGCGAAAGTTGAGCCGGTGCCGGGGTCGGAGGAAGAGAAGACGAAGAGCTACGGCGCTTCTTTTTCTCTTTTTTGTCCTTCTTCTTCTTCTCCTGCTCCTTCTTCCGCCTGAACAGTTCAGAGGCCGAGGGCCTGGAAGAAGAAGCGGAGGTTGAAGGAGCAGACGTGGAAGCGGCCTGCTCTGGAGCTGGGGGAGCCGGTGGTGCCAGTGCGGCCTCCATGAGGTAGGCTTGAAGGCGGTACTGGCGGTTCTTGATGGCGGCCTTCGAGAAGCCGCGACAGACTTCGCAGGTCTGGACCTGGTGACTCTCCCCGAGGCAGCGAAGACAACGCACGTGCCCGTCCGAGCTAGGGAACTTTCTCTTGCAGGACGGACACTGCTTGAACGCTGCCGCTGAGGCCATCCACCGAAGTAGATGGCCGAAGAGAAAAAATTTTCCCGGCCGGGAGGCCCCGACACGAGATGTTGGTCTTTTTTTTTTTTTTTTTTTTTTTTTTTTTTTTTTAAACGGCGGCTGAGGGCGAGCCCCAGCCACACGAGGACCAAGGGAACAAGTCCCCTAGTCCGAGAAAAATTGTAAAGTAGGAAAAATTGGAAGATTCTGAGACAATCTCAGCAAAGTACTCACAGCTTTTTTTCCAGGCTCCTGCTTGCGCAGCGGAAAAAAGCAAACTGAGGGGAGAGCGCGAAATGGCGCCTAAAGGGGTTGGGCATGGTGGGCGGTCCCACATTCAAAACTCTTTATCCAATCAGCTTTCCAGCTCCGCTCCGGATTCAGCGCAGGCGCAGAACCCATCAGTGTGCATCCCCAAACAACACGAAGGAGAAGATAACTTTAATCACAGCAACAAAATTTCAACAGATGTTTCTAAGACCAGGCATCAATGATGTTATAATATAAACTATTATAATATTTATATACTGTATAACTTCATGTGATTCTAGCCATCCTTGGAAGCAAGAAGCACTGAACAAAGGAACGTTCGTTCAAGGAGATAGGCACAAAATCGAGCCACCCATCCACAGATGTCATAAAATTCTTTTTTTACTTCAAGAAAAGCCAAGGAACTTCTGACATTAATTTAATGTAGCTCATGGAAATCATTAGTATTGGATCTACATTGTTTAAAAATGCTTTCCCAACACACATAAATCCTAATAAGATCATTTGTGGCTTAAAATTTTTCAACTGAAGCAGTTTTCACCACCGTAAATTACAAGCTACCTACCATATTCAATGCATCACCACTAAAGAATCCAAAGTGTGTTTGCAGCCAAACCAATAACCCTCCTATTTCAACAATTCCAGTCCAAAAGGTAGTTCTAATATAAATGCATCAACTGAAATTTCAAAAGCATCCAAAACAGAAGCAACAATATTTTTCGGGACCAGATTTCCAGGGTCTTATCCTGCAGCTATGCAAATACTCTAAGGAGGCTTCTGTTGGATGAGACCAAAGACTTCTCAAAGTAAAGACCGCACCATGGCCCATACAGGCTTATGAGAGCCAGAAGTGGGAGATTAGGGTAACAGCTGTTATTTTCCAGCAGCTGGTATTCAGGTGGATTCTGCCTTCATAAAGGGAAGTGAACACCAGTACCATAAATGCCAGAGACAGACAGCCACCTTCTCCACAAATTTGCCTAATCCTATTTTAAAACCAAGTAAACTAATGGCCATGACTGCAACCTAGGAAAGCAAATTCCACAGTTTCACAATGTATTGTTGGAAACAGTGCTCCCTTTTATCTGTTATTCCCACCATACAGTCTCACTGGAGGACCACAGATTCTTTTATCATAAAAGAGGGAAGAAACCTCCTCTCTCTTTCTCTGCACAATGCATAATGGTGTCAGTCCTTGGTACTTGTTTCCTGTTCTTTGGCTGATTATTGTTCTAATTATGCAGACGACTTTGCTTTGTTTCATTCTCATTTGGGTGGCCAGAAAAGGTTGTATTCTCATCTAAAAATAATCCATCCCAAAACAGAATACAGTTGTACCTTGCTTAAAGAGCATAATGCGTTCCACAGGATTGCTCTTTAAGCGAGTTTGCTCTTTAAGCAAAACACCATTGTAGATGACCAATTGTGGGGGGGGGGGGGATTGAGAACCCCAATTTATTTGTTAAGCGAGTTTTTGGTTGGTTTTATTTGTTAAGCGAAGTGAATATTCAGAGAAAATTCTGCTCTTTAAGTGAATTACTCTTTAAGCGAGGCGCTCTTTAAGCGAGGTTTGACTGTACAGTAAAATGTGGCATAAAGAGCACCTCACTTAGAGAGACTAACTCGCTTAAAGAGTAGCATTTTCTCTGAATGGTCACCTCACTTAACAACTAACTCCAACCAAAAACTCGCTTAACAACTAAATCGGGGTTTGCAATCCCCCTCCCCACCAGAAGTCACAACTGATCACTTACAATGGTGTTTCGTTTAAAGAGCAATTCCGTGGAACACATTATGCTCTTTATGCAAGGTACCACTGTATCTCAGCTGCTATCAGTTTTCCCTCGGGTTAGTTTAAAAAAACCGAAGCTTCAGCATCATGTGCCAGGAATCTGTTTCAGTTCACTGGAGCTTGTCCCAAAATATTCCCATGTTATTTGAGAGATCCAAACCTCTTCTCATTCTATCTATATTTCATCTGTGCATTGAGACTTCAGAGTTCCACCAGACTAGCTGGACCTGAATATTAAAAAGATAGCATACCAGAGAAAACTTCCTCAGAGATCCTGAATATCACCTGTCTGGCTAGCAACCAACAATTTAGCTCTACAGCTGCAAAACTACCTTGTCCCCCATGTCACTGCTACCAATGTGTACCTTTGGCCACTGGTATTTCATACCCTCACACCAAATCATTAATGCAAATAACCAGAATCTGTGCAAAGTATTCTCACCTCAAAAACTAATACAGTAAAACACCGGATAACGCTAAAACTTGGATCCACAAGTCTTGGTGTTATCCGATTTTTAGTGCTATCCGATCCATGTTAAAATCCTATGGGATGCATCGGGTAACGTTAAAGCTCCATAGAGATACATTGTAACCGCACAGGCTTTAGCAGTTGTTATCCGATCCATCCCATAGGACCTTAACGTTATTCGATCCAACTCTCCTCCCCAGATTACTTAACGTTATGCGATTTTAGCGTTATCCGATCCAATCGTTATCCAGTGTTTTACTATATACGATATAGAATTTTAATTTTGCTTTCCCTCTTTTTGGACCTTTTCCAAATTTACTTCAGGCAAATGACAACTATATGTATATCCGCCCAACATTTATTCTCAAACTACTGGTAATTTAATTTTCTACAAAGAAGCATCCCACGAGGAACAGTCATCCAGGCTACAGTGCTTAACAAAAATGAGCAGCTGATGTAAGGTAAATTTAGTCCTCTTTAGGCAACAACAGTGGTTACAGCACCTCTAATCAAGTGGGTTTCTGATCAGTGGTGGGCTCCAGCAGGTTTGGACAGGTTTGGGAGAACTGATAGTAAAACTGGCTGGCATGGCTCAGTGCCCCACCCCCACCCACCTCCTCCTCCTCTCACCCCACTCCGGGTGCGACTCCAACATCCTTGGTGCTGAGTCCAGGCACCAGGGCTCAGCCAGCAGTTACTCTGCTGCAGTTACTCTTTAAAGGAAAATTAGGAAGAGGCGGCCGCCGCGCCCAGCCCGGGACTCCCTCCACCTGTGTCCCGAGGCTACGCTGGGGCAGGAGGCTTAAAAGCCGCAGTGGCGGCTGGACTGTTGGTATTGTTCTAATCTTTGTGTAAATTTGATGAGTTCTGTAATTTCTTATTGTTGTTTGAAATTGATACCTATTGAATTTTGATGATGTAATGATGTTGAGATGTTTTGTGGTGTTGATACAGTACTGATTATTATTTTTCCTATATTTACATGTTGTGTTTATAAATTTGTTGTTTCTCTGTGCTTGTGAACCGCCCTGAGTCAGCCCAACCGAGTAGGGCGGTATAAAAATTGGAATAAAATAAATAAATAAATAAATAATTGCTAACTAATGGTCTGACGAAGTGGACTCGATCCACAAAAGCTCACATTAAAACAGCACTTTAACCACGCCCACCCAGTCACCTGGCCATCCCCATGAGTTGGCCACGCCCACAGTGTGGTAGTAAAAAAAATTAAGCCCACCACTGTTTCTGATACCCTCAATTATGGGTCAATGGGCCATCTCATACCATGACCTATTTAATCAGACACACGGTTGCCTTTCCTAGTAAAGGTAACGGTCCTCCTTGCTTGAAAGCCAGTTGTATCCGACTCTAGGGTTCAGTGTTCATCTCTGTTTATAGTTGAAGAGCCAGCGCTGTCTGCACTTGTTTCTATGGACATGTGGCAGGCATGCCTAGACACCAAAGTGCACAGAACACTGTTTACCTTCCCACCGAAGTGGTACTTATTTATCTACTTGCATTTTCTTGTTTTCGAACTGCTAGGTTGGCAGGAGCAGGGACAGAGACGTGTTCTCACTCCATCATGCAGTACAGCAATACCTCGGATAACGTTTACCTCGGATAACGCTAAAATCGCATAAACGTTAAGTAATATGGGGGGGGAGAATTGGATCGAATAGCGTTAAGGTCCTATGGGATGGATCAGATAACAACCGCTAAAGCCTGTGCGGTTACAATGTATCTCTATGGAGCTTTAACGTTTTCCGATCCATCCCATAGGATTTTAACATGCATCGGAAAACACTAAAAATCGGATAACACCAAGACTTGTGGAACCAAGTCTTAGCGTTATCTGAGGTATTACTGTACTTGGGTTTTGAAATGCTGACCTTCCACTTCCCAGCCAGCGTCTTAACCACTTGAGCCACTGCCTTTTCTAGGACCTCGGTAATTTAAAAAAGTCTAAAAGGTTTTTGAAGGTCTCACACAAGAGACATATAAAGCCAAAGGACATCACATGTCTAATAGGCAATTTGTCAAGAAGGGTTTGAGAATGAGGAGGTGAGAGGTAGGTAGTACAATTGATTGAGATGTATGAAACTGGGAAACAATTTTAGGTAAGAAAGTGGCATTCAGAAATAAGGTGACTTTATTCTTCTGAGACTGCAAGGACTGCAGGGCGTTTCCAAGTACCGAGAGCTCATTAGCTCAAGTTGCTGTAACCTCAACAAGGTATTTCCAGATACCACCTTATTAACCTAAAATTGTTTCTCAGGCATACTTCATACCAACCTGGACAAGGAAAACAGTCTTAAAGGTTAATAGCTTAATGCTGGTGATTGCCATAGGCTAAAAGGGAGTTCCTGTTAACTGTGCAAGGACTAAACAGAGAGCCCAAGGCTCCAGTGGATGGCAAATGTCAGGTTAGTATGAAATAGGCTTGCAAAAATTTCTTAAGCATAGTAAAGGTAAAGGTTTCCCTTGCTCAAAAGCCAGTCATATCTGACTCTAGGGTTCAGTGCTTAAGCATAGGATCCACAAAAGGTGGTCAGGAGGTTGTCAAGATACAATAGCTGCAAGGGAGATACATAGAGAGTATTGGGCAAGGCCCTTCCACTTTAAAGCAAACTAGAATGCTAGACATCAGAATAGATCTGGTGAATTCAAGAAATTTGCACTACTTATAGGTATGGGTTTCTTCCTGGAAGATTACTACCCAGAGTGAGAAACTATCCCAGATGGGTAGGATATAAATGTAATAAATAAATACATAAATTTGGTAGAGGCAGCTAAAATCTGAGTTATTTGGGATGAATCCTCCAAACTTAAGTACAGCCTGGGAATATTCAGATATCTCATCTTCCCTCTGCTATATGTCAGCAAATCTGGTATTTCTGGGAATCAGATGAAGACCACAGACATTTCCTACAGTGGGGTAAACCAAATCTTGGCCACCAAGATGCTGTTAGAATTACATTTCTTGTTTAATTTTGATTATTCTGTGAACCAAGAGAGAAGGGAGGGAACATTTAGAGTAGATTGTCCTCCCAGAGCAATGTGAAACACATCTTCAAGAGACCCCACACCATGTCCTGCCCAGGACAGTATCTTTAACATTTGCAGTTTTGATGGATAACAAATATAACGCTGTGAAGATTTGAGTCAGGAGTCAGCAGCCTATAGTCCATGGACTGAATCCAGCCCACGGCACCAAATAATCTGGCCTCTGGCCTTGTTCCAACCAATGCTGCTACTGCTACAGCTGCCACCACCAGAAGCGGCTGCAGACACATTTATGACAGCCACAACGTATTTATGGCAGCCATGAATGCATTTACAACAGCCATGGACATGTTTACAGCAGCATTTACAGCCACCAGTCCGGACCCTTCCAACTATCTGAGGAAGCGTTACCTGGCCTGCAACTTTAAAAGGTTGCCAATGCCTGTGCATGGCCCAAAGTTTACACATTCAATCAAGAAAACTCCCCAACCAGTGTCTAAACTGGTTTCCAAGAAGGTTAACAAAATGCTATTTTTTCAGTATAACTTTCCATACTTCCAACCTTTACAAACATCATAAAGTGTCCATGTGCATCCCACAACAAATTCTGGCAAAGATGGTTGAGATGGTGATACTGAAAGCAACCATCATCTGTCTCCAACTTGGATATCACCTAGGAGGCCAAACTACAGAACAAGTTCCAAAGACTCTTCAGTTTTGCTGGTAAATAGTTCTGTTTCAATGTCAAAGGTTGCATTGATTTTGTAATCAACAGTGGAGTCTGTCAATTCCAAAATTAGAATCTCAATGGAGATTTTGACTGTGATTGCCTTTGTTCCTGACTCTGAAATGAGGCATATTGTTGAAGAGTAGAAGGTAATGACTCCATCAACAGTTGCCACACCAACTCACCTGAAGAGCAAAATGGGGTACATGGTATGACAAAAGAAGGTGATCTCACTCACTCTTTCTCAGATATCAATCCAAATACAGTACTGTACATAATGTCTCTATTCTTGGGATCTGAAGGGGCTGGGGAATCAATCCAACAAAGAAACCTAATCTAGCACTATTGTGCTTGTTGAATGAAGCTGCAAGTTACTTAGGCTTAGGCATGGATAAGACCTCATGCTATCTACCTCTCCATTTGTGTTTTTTAGAATTGCCCTGTTTCTTTGTGGCAGACTTCTTTAATTCTGCTCAGGTCAACATCAAAGATACCTTTGATACTGGCATCAAAGTAAGGGGTGAAATTGAAGTGAATTCTGGATGTGGCACAAGTAAGTAAAGGTTTGGGAGATTTCCATTTTTAATGGTACCATTGTCTTGAAGGAATAATGTTTGTGCTGCTTGTAGGCTCTTAGATAGGTAAGGGGTTGAGTCCATGGATTTAGCAGAATCCACTCAAGTATAACTTCAACCTAGCAAGGTGATTTTTAAGAGCAACATGGGTAAATCCTTTACCAAGTTTACATTTCAGAGTGATACAACTCTTGCCCATACCAAACAGGAATTTACCATGTCTTGGAAAGTACTGAAAGCACTTTATCCCTCACAAGTAAGAGGCTTTTTGAAAACAGCACCAAAGGCCATAAAAGTTTTGCAGGAATCAGGGAAATTCTGAGAATAATACTAAGAAAAGATCAATGATGCCACTGTTTTTAAAAAAACAGAAAAATAACTATTTACAGTTAATTCAATGAAGAACAGGGTTTTAAGTTAATTAAAGCCCCAGCATTCTTTCAAGATCCTGCTCACTTTTCAGACTAAGGAGAAATGAGGGACAGCCATTTGCGTGTGGCTGGTCATGTGCAGGAGCTCTGTGTGAGGGGGGGGAATGCTTCTCTTTAGGCTGTAGAACAGGGGTTTGCAACCTACACCACAGCACCATTTCATGTGGCTGTCACTGCTGCCGCAACTGCTACCAGTAGCAGACGCATTTACGACAGCCAACAGATGTCACAGACATGTTTTATGGCAGCATTTACACCAGGTGGGACCACGTGTCCAGCCCATTCAGATGTCTGATGGGGCGTGGTCCAGCCTGTGGCATGAAACGTTGACAACTCCTGTTCTAGAAAGTTCTAAGACTGTTTTTTGCACAGGCACAAAGCCCACATATGATTTATGAAGACCACATCAGAGAATTATTTTATTCTATATGGGCTCCCCACATTTTATCTTCTGCATCCCAAAGCTTCCCATCAAAGCAACATCAGGAATAACCTACCAAATCAAAATCAGTTAGATATTCATTAACCCACCACTTTGGTGCCTGGCTGCGGCTACAGGAAAAGGGCTACATCATGCATGAGAATTGCAATAGGTATCTGATAATGTAACCCAAATTCCTTGCAGCATAAGAACAGTAATACAGTAATACCTCGGATAACGTTTACCTCGGATAAGGCTAAAATCGCATAACGTTAAGTAATCTGGGGAGGAGAATTGCATCGAATAACGTTAAGGTCCTATGGGATGGATCGGATAACAACCGCTAAAGCCTGTGTGGTTACAATGTATCTCTATGGAGCTTTAACGTTATCCGATCCATCCCATAGGATTTTAACATGGATCGGATAACACTAAAAATCGGTAACACCAAGACTTGTGGAACCAAGTTTTAGCATTATCCAAGGTTTTACTGTACTGTAATTCACTTCAAAGTATGATATAGGTTGCACACTACAGCAATATCTTGGAAAGCTACGGCCTAAGTTGCACATTTTAAATGTAATTTGGGATGAACTTTGAGAGGAGTATCTAAATGGAACAGACAAGCTATTTTTCCTAGAACAAGGTTAAGGGGGAAATGACAAAGAATATTGTTATAAAGCTAAACCACAAAAATGTCTTTCTAGGTCACCGATGCCTCAGACTTCTAAGGCCATGCCATGTCTGGTTGATCATCCTGCTATGGTAATGGAGTAGACCGTACAGCCAGTGACTCAACGCCAAGTGTTGGGCAGTGGTAAATAACTTGGTTCCCTAAAGGGGCCAATGGCTACAGGCAGATGAGCCCCTTTAGGTGAGGTGCTGGGTCCCCTCAGTGGAGGAAATGCCACTGGAAACCATCATATTGAGCCCAACGGCAAAATGAGTGGAGGAGCTCTGACTCCCAACTGTCGTGGAGGTAAAAAAGGCCATGCCAGATGGACTGGCTGTGAAGGCACGCCTTGTTAATATCTTCAAGGCTGAGGCAGTCCATTGCAGTCCCAGTGTTAAATCCTGCATGTTGTGTTTCATATGTGCCGCAGGAAATGGTTCCGTGATCATAGTGTGTGGGTCACTTCATGGCAAACTGGGATCCACCTTAAACAAATTCAGGCCAATGGCATTTTTCCTGCTTCAAGAAAAAATGTATTCTCAGATACGAGTTGCAGCTGACAATAAGGCCATGTTACCTAATACATTTGTCTTTTTAAAAAACTTTCAAACTCATGTTGGATACTATCTTTTGGCCTTCCGTTATAAAGGTTGTGTTTGCATAACAGTTGCAGAACAGACCTATATATGCCAAGTGAATAAATGTTTATTCTAGCTGTCATAATTTAAACCAAGCAGCTCATGGTCCAGAGGTACAGGCTGGTAGGTATGCACTATTGGTCAATCTTCACTGAAAAGTTACAGCATTTTCTTCCTAACCAAGACTGACTTCAACATCTGAATTGAATCTTCAACACAAGATTTCAGATGGCACAATAAACCATGGTTTGCACTGTGATCACAGCCTAGAATCTCAGTGATGGTTCCCATTCCAAATGTATAGAAAAATCATGGTTTCTGTTATGCTGTCTCATCACTGTATGCTAACTCAAGTTTCCTTTACCACTAGCAAACTGATGTCACAAGCATTGCTATGTCACTACCAGGTGACTACCTTAAAAAGCCAAAACACAGGGCTTTATGCCCTGAGGGATCTGCATGGTTTCCAAACAAGCAACTTTTTAATATACCCCCATCTTTTCTAGCATGCTATTCAGGAGTGTGGTCTTCTCCTTCCTTATTTATGTCACCTTTCCTTAGAACGTGGAAATCAGTAGTTCTCAACCTTTGCCCTATTGATCACTCCAGGAAAAAGAACCAGACCCCACCATGGGAGAAATAAAAAAATCTTTATTCCCCAAGGATACTTATAAAGTTTACGGGCATTACACATCTCTTTAGAGTAAGTTCTAGGAACATAAAATTAAATTAATATTCCTGGGTTAACAGAAACAAAAATTTAAATTCAATTGGTATTTGATTTTTTTGTAAAAGCCATGTATCCCACCTAGAACTATATCCACGTGGCAATGAATGTGAACAAGTCCAGACAGTGAAAACAGAACTAGGAAAACAATGATGTCATTAATAGATGTTAAGAAATGATGAATATAACTGACAATGGTCATCTGCCATAATTGAATCACTCCACATCAGTTTTGTACAGTGGACTGGAAATACACTTTGACTGGTAATCTGTTTATGCAGCTGACATTGCTTAGTGCAAAGAACTGAGCTGAATTCATTGTAACAAGACACAGGGATGTGAATGGTGTGTTGTCTAGGAGTGCTACAAAGGCCCTACGTCCTGAATATTCTGCATAACTTTTAACTTCTCTCTCTCTCTCTTTTTAAGAAGCACAAACAATTGATAGTTTATTTCAGATGACAAATTTGAAGAAAAAAATAAATCCAGTCTACATCCCCCTTCCCCTTGCTCTCATCTCTCTAAGGTCCCTCTCTAATATAACTACTGTATATACTCGAGTAGAAGTCTAGTTTTTTAGCCCCCAAAATGAGGTCCAAAAAAGGGACTTGACTTTTACTCAGGTCAACTACACCAAGGGTCCCAAAACCGCAGCGGTGGAAATTCGAAAACACAGTTAAAAGTGGCAGGTAGAGTCTAAGGACACGACCGCCAGGGATTTAGTGCGTGAATTCGATGTGTTGAATTATGCTCATGAGTTCATTTATTTCTTTTATTTCATTCATTAGTTAAGGGTAATGTTTAAAATGGGGGAAAATAAAGACATTATGTTCATAAAATCTAAGGTTTTCTGAGCTAAGGTAAAGGTCACCCTTGATCAAAAGCAAGTCATATCAGACTCTAGGTTTCAGTGCTCATGTCTGTTTATAGCCAAAAGAGCCAGCGCTGCCTGCGTCTGCAGACATTTCCATGGACATGTGGCAGGCATGGAACGCTGTTTACCTTCCCACCAAAGTGGTCCCTATTTATCTTCTTGCAATTTCTTGCTTTTGAACTGCTATGTTGTGTTAATCCAAAACCATAAATCCCAACTTCATTTGTGTTTATTATTTTTTTATATTTTATTTTTCAATAAACCTTTATTTTCCAATCTCTCCGACTCTACCCACTATGCACACGTATCCATAATCAGCCCACTGTACACACAATAATTCACCACAGGTGAATTAATAAATATTTTTAATAAATATTTTTAATAAATAATCAAATCTCAAAGAAAAAGTTTTTCCTTCACGATTCCTTGAAAAGTTTTTCAATAAGAGGGAAAGCCAAAAATGAAAGTGGTTATGTCTACAAAGAAGAAACTTCCTACAAGTGTATCCATTCTCACACCAATGTATCTATTCTGTTGTGCAGAAATACTTTTTTTTGAAGGAAAGAAGGTTAGAAAGAAGGTGAGGTTTTTTGTTTGTTTGTTTGTTTTAAACCTTCATAGAAAATGTTTCTGAAGTCCGATCCAAATTGTGTAAGTGTCAAAAGAAAGGTTATTCTGTCCTCTTTCAAGAGCACTTTGGATCACTTTGATCAGTGGATTTTTTTTTGTTTTGTTTTTTGCTGGATCACTGCCAAACACACACACACCGGCGCGGAAATGTCATTTTTACAAGTCACGTTTTTCCTCAATATCTTGTTTGTGGATTCCTGCTTTGGCATCATTTTTCTCCACATGTTGTATGTGAACTGTATCCACCTCAGGAAGTTGTCATATTCACTTTTTAAATTGCTTACCTCCCTTTGGGGGGTGGGTGGGTTAGTGTGACTTCTTTTTAGTCTTCTTTTGTAAAACACTTCATGTTTCCGAAGTCCAATTCCAAATCTGAAAGTGTCCCCACAAAGGTTAATATTTCCTCTTTCAAATGCACTTTGGATCATCTGAATTGGTTGGGCAGTTTTTTCGCTCCCCCCCCCCCCAATAATTGACACACACACCCAGCAAAACTGTCGCTTTTCCAATGCTACTTCCGAAAGCAATGATGTCATCGCTTTGCATTTTTGGCTTTTGTGTTCTACCAATTCTTAAAGTCGCCAAATGACATAACCCTCTTTCAAATGACATAACCCTCATTTTCGTGGATGCCTTAGTTTTGGTGTTACAAGTTCTCAAATGTACATGATTTTCTTTACACTGCAAAAGCTATCTGACCAGCCAACCAAAACGTAAGACGTTCATAGAATTCACGTCCCAAAAAAAAAGCACTAACACTACCATAAAAACTCAAAAACACACCCACACAAATATCTAAATTAATTAATTTTACCATATTTTCATGTATTTTAATTATTGAAACACACTAGCAGCTGCTGCATTTTTCACCCACAACTTATACTATTTTCCTAGTTTTAGACATCCAAATTAGATACCTCAACTTATATTTGGGACGACTTATAGTCGAGTATATACGGTACTGAGAGAGAAGTGTCCAGGCATGGTCAGTGAAATAAGGAAAACTGCATTACCCAACACGCAGTTCTCCAGATTCTGCTGGACTACAATTCACATCAGTCTAGGCCAGCATGACCAACTGGGAAGACCAATGGCAACTGCATTACTTGTATGAAGTAACATACAAAGTTACCTCCTGAAATAAATGTCTTCCTCTTCCCACTACACTGATCTCACACCCATCCTATTAAGATATTTGGTATGAAACATTCACTGATCCAAGGTAATCAATAGGCTTCATGGCCGAGTGGGGATTTGAACCCCTTTTTGCTCAAGCCCTAACCTAACACTGTAAGCGCTGCATCTCACTTTCCCTCTCTCCTTTACATAATACTGTATGTCATAAGAATGCCCTTCCTTTTATTTTCTCCTTCTTTTCAAATCTGATTTCAGCCACTGAATCATCAACCTGAGTTGCCATGGCGAGTGGGCGGCGAAATAAATCAAAATAAATAAATAAATAAACCTGTTCATCATCAACCTGTGAATAATAAATAAATAATAAATACATAAATTCAATGCCTAAAGGTAAAAATTCCACAACACAGGCATTTAGTCAGATACAGTATTTCACAGAGTTTACATGCCCAAATAGTTCTCTTTCCACCATCATCTTATCTGAGGCCTTGTTAAAAACATTAGTAAGATACCCAAACTTCCTAATAATAAAAGTTGCCCTTACACAAAAGCCAGTCATATCCAACTAGAGGGTTCAGTGCTCATCTCATTTTACAGCCAAAAAGACAATGAAGTCTGCATCTGCAGACATTTCCATTGACATGTGGCAGGCATGACTATATATGGAACAATGTTTAGCTTCCCACTGAAGTGGTACCTATTTATCTACTTGCAATTTCTTGCTTTTGAACTGCTAGGTTGACAGGAAATGGGAGCTCGCTCCATTGTGGAACAGTTTGGTCTCGAACTGCTGACTTGCCGACCTTCCAGTTGTCAAGCTCAGCGTCTTAACCCTAAACCGCCACAGTTCTTATAATACTAAAAAAAACCCTGTCTTTTAATTTTGCATTTTTAGTGGCATTTTAACTAGAGCAGGGGTGCTCAAACATTTTGGGCCACGGGCTGGTTCCTCCCTCCAGAAGTGGAAGTAAAGTACACCTTGCAATCTGTTTTGCAGCAGATATGTTTTGCAACAGGATGAGACAGATTT
Organism: Furcifer pardalis; assembly: GCA_030440675.1. NCBI lineage: Eukaryota > Metazoa > Chordata > Lepidosauria > Squamata > Chamaeleonidae > Furcifer > Furcifer pardalis. Next base: position 158,129,490 of record CP126894.1, on the reverse strand, counting down.
TAGGCTGCCATTTTCTCTGCTTAAACCAAGGGTGCCCAATCTATGGCCCGCGGACTGGATCTGGCCCCCGATGCCAATTCATCCAGCCCACACTGCCCTCAGTGCATTTTATTTTTGCTTCCGAGAGTGCTGAGGGTGGGGCAGACCAAATTAATTAGCATTCTCGGCTGAATCTGGCCCATGTTTCGTAGTATGGGCACCCCTGAGCTAATCAAGATGCTCGACTCTAGAAAAAAGCATTCAAATGGTCAGAAGAGATAGAGCATCTCTCTCAGCATTTCTTCCACATCTGACATTCACAAGACACGGAAACTTTTGCAATGATAACAGGGGAAGGGAAGATGTACATGTTGTTATCCCCTTCAGAAAGTTTATTCCAGTTTGCAGTAGCAAAGTAAAACAAAGCAAAGCAACGCAATCAGACTTATTTACCGCCTCATAGCGCTTAGTGTACTCTCTGGCGGTTCATCAGTTAATTAGCATTTTGCCCCCAGCAAGCTGGGTACTCATTTTACTGACCTCAGAAGGATGGAAGGCTGAGTCAACCTTGAGTCCTAGTCAGGATCAAACTTGCAACCTTTTTGGTTGCAGTACAGCTGTTTAACCACTGTGCCACCAGAGCTACTGATAGGAAAGTAGGCAGGCATGCAGGCGGCACAGAGAAAGCAAGAGAACTGAGCCAAAAATCATTTCACTACTTCTTGTAGTGTTCTACACAGAAGCCATGACTAAAATAGTGGCTATTTATTCTTTGAATACATCACAAGATTTTAGCTGTTAAAGCCGAGGCCGGGGCTCATGTGCTAACAAGAAGCTCTGGTAGTTTTGCCCGATTCTGGAGGCCAATGAACCACCAACCCAAGGCCAACCATCTTCAGCCATAACATACCAAATGAGCCATCAAGAACCCCCACTTGGCAATAGTATTAATCTGTATGAGTATATTTAAGAGATAGCATGTTCCAGGAACCCTCCACAACCATTCCCTCTGCAAACAAGCCTTGCGTTTTCCCTTTCTTCCTTGTCTAGGTCATTACTATCAAAACACAAAACAAAGACAGATAACACTGCTTTTAGGTCAAGTTCTTATGAGTGTTTGCAGGAGGAAGGGTCAATGAAATATATATGCATTACAAGGAACAAACTAGGTCAATGATGGCGAACCTTTTAGAGACCAAGTGGCCAAACTGCAACCCAAAACCCAATTATTTATCTCAAAGTGCCAACATGGTAACAGGGGAGGGAGGAAACATTCCCATTGGGCTGCTAGGCAGAGGGGCAGGGTAAGCTCTGTGCTGGAGAAGGAAGGAAGTGCTCCCACTGGACTGCTGGGCAGAGGGGCTGAGCAAACTCTGTGTTGGGGCAACCACTCAGGTGCCCACAGAAAGGGCTCCGAGCGCCACCTCTGGCATGCCTTCCATAGGTTCGCCACCACTGAACTAGGTTATCCTTCAAACCAAGGTAGATAAAAACACTTGATACTTTTATCATCACTCTGTGTCTAGCAGTTATGAATACAGTAAAAGCCCTACTTACGTAAAAAGTCTGTTCCATAGGCTTTTATGTAAATCAGTTTTTTACTTAATTCGAAGCAAACCCAAAGGAAAATGATATTTCTATAAATCAAAGCAACCCCATTGGAAAAATGAATGTTTTACTTAACTCGAAGCAAACCCATAATTAATTGTGTTATGTAAATCAGGACATTTATGTAAATCAGGACATGGTTTTAGTGCAAAACTACTGAACACACAGCTCTAAAGCTTATCATGGAAACCTAAGTGACTATTCTGAGGCAGGACACTAGGAACAGGGGTTCTCAATGTTTTCACACCATGGGTCGGACCACGCCCCCAGCTGAGTGGGCCGGAAACGTGGTTCCTCTGCCATAAACACTGCTGTAAAACACGTCCACACCATGGGTGCATTTACTGTGTGCTTTTAGCTGTTTTCGCAGCTTCTGCTACTTCTGGCAGCAGCAAGGGTGGAGTGGTTTCAGCTGTTTTTGCTGCTTCTGGCAGCAGCGGAAATGGTAGCGAGGGTGGCAGGCCACATGAAATGGCTGTAGGTTGTGAACCCCTGCACTAGAATATCTATGGTGTTATCTCTGATGTCTTTGTTTATTGCATTTCTATGCCAGACAGAGCTGGCTCTTTGGCTATAAACAAAGATGAGCACTGAACCCTAGAGTAGGATACGACTGGGTTTCAAGCAAGGGTGACCTTTACCTTTACCTATGCCAAGAAACTCAATGGCCTGTACAACTTAAAATACTAAAACAAACAAGAAACTTATCAGAAGCAAATCAAGTCCACCTCTTGGTAACACATGGTCCCATCAGGAACCAATATGGAGAAACTCCTCTGTCCTAGCCCTCTCCGCTTTTCAAAAATTATTCAGTTTAGTTCAAAGCAGGTAAAAAAGAGCATTTTAGGGAGTGATGTTGGAACAGGGACAGCTTGCCATTTTCCTAATCTAAAACTCTGTCGTATTTGCTCAGTGGCAGATCGTTATGCGACCATCAGAAAGAAACAAGTTGGTATTTCTATGGTCTTCTGTCTTCTCATTGTGGGCAAAAAGCAGTTTCAGAGGGGGTTTAATATTGGAAATAGTATAAGGGGAAATGTGTAAATTCCTTTCCAGTCTGCTTCCCTGAACCTTCTTCATTATAGTGGGGAAGTTCCTCCGAACAACACAAACCTAATTAGATTCACTTTGGTTGTTATTCATCTACTAGTAGAATGCAGAAGTTGCTCTAAAATGACACTCGTTATTTCAATTCTTCTAGTTCTTTTTTGTTTGTTTCCTTCACTCTAATTCCATCCTCAATCCATGATAATTATTTTCCAATAGTTTTATTGCAAGTAGATAAATAGGGACCACTTCAGTGTGAAGGTAAACAGCATTCTGTGTGCTCCAGTGTCCAGTCATGCATGCCACATGGCCACAGAAATGTCTGCAGAAATAGACAGCGCTGGCTCTTCGGCTTTGAAACAGAGATGAGCGCTGAAACCTAGAGTTGGATAACTAAATCAATGGTTTCCAACATGGGGGCCATGCCCCACAGGGGGCCTTCAATTCTCAGAAGCCTAAGTCAGTACATTGGCTGATCAGTGATTTGGGGAATTGACATAGGCTTCTAGGAATTGAAGTCCAAAAACCAAAGTCTGGGAAACACTGGTCTAAATCATGAAAATGGAAGAATTTGTCAATTCTGGAGATAAAATGTGGCTCCTCAATTCAGAGCAAAGGCGGACAGCCTAAACCCCACAGCTTTTGTTACACTACAGTTCCCACTAGTGGTAGCCAATACTGTCAATGGCCAATGACAATGGAATTTGCAGTTTATCAACATCTGAGGGTCTAAGGCAGGGGCGGCAAATCTATAGCACGCGTGCCAGAGGGGGCACTCGGAGTCCTCTCTGGGGACACACATGCCATCCCCCAAGCACAGAGTTCACTCCGCCCCTACAGAGCTCACCCCGGCCCTTTGCCCAGCAGCCCAATGGAAGCACTTCCTCCCTCCCCCCAGCACAGAGTTCACCCTGCCCCTCTGCATCATGGACAGCAGCCTGTTGAGTTTGGGCACTCAGTTTCTAAAAAGTTCACCATCACTGGTCTAAGGCTAGAAAAAACTGCTGCAGACAGAACAAAACAAGACATCGTCACACAAAATGGTTTCCTAAGCAAAAGCACCACACCTGCTAGAAAAGCTGCACAAATTACTTAAGAAAAAGCACCCTGACTACAATGACAGCAAGCAGCTTCTCGCTATTGTCAGCACTACTGGCAATCCTAGATACTCATAGCTAAATTCAAATAGCCAGGAACTTCCTTTTACTCCAACTAAAACTTAAAAATATTCCATGGACACTAGTGGTCTGTAGACAAAACAAACACTAGGGAAGTAAGTGTATATGGAGAATGTAAGGTGAGTAATAAAAGCATAATCAGAGGAAACCAATCCTTGGTTAGTGACACTCAGTGGGATTATCCAAACACAGCGGAGATGCCTGACTACACAATGCTAGTGCAGCACTCTTGGCTGCCACACCAGCTAAGATTAAATATTATTTTAAGGAAGTCCCATCTGAGATGTCACACTCAACTCTTCCCTGTTGTACATACCATGAGCTTAGACATTGGCACAAAAGAAATCTCCATGCTAAGGCTTCCTAGGCTAGGCACCTAAGAATCTTGGTCATGCATAACTAATACGGTAACTGTATATTGGTAATAGAGTTGATAGATTTACAGTTTGTTGGGTGGCTGCTCAGAGTAATGGACTCCCACTAAAATAGGTGGCATTAAGAACGGAATGAACAAACGAATGAACACTAGCACATATGAAGCTTTTTATGTAGAGACTTCTCCGTGCAGGTTATTCAGTTCCACACATGGATGTTATGAGCAGGGAACTTTTCATGCAATTTATATTTGTAATAAAAGAGTTATGTGCCTCAGCCACACGAGAGCCACATACCAAAGATTATGGAATTACAGTATTCAAGGGAGCTACAATTTTCGCAAGAACCCAGTAATCAATCACCAAATAACCCTGTGGACAAAATCCCAGTCTATTTATCTTCCCATTTTGTCTTTCATGCTTGCAAGCCACAGCTCTGGCACTATTAATTCCTCCTGCTGAACCAAGATACACTTTGAAAGGACCATGATTAACTCTTATTCTTTCAGTGTCCAGAAACATTATGATCAGGGCAGCATCTGTCTTGTGAAGACTGAAAGACACACCAATACAACTGAAAATATTTCATACTTTTCCAGCTTTTTGCAAATCAAGTGAAAATCCTAATGTTAAGGTCATGTTTTAATGTCTTACTACTTATTTCAGCTGCATTTTATTCTTATCTCCAAACAAATGAAACAACTACATATATCTGAATCACAGCTAACCTTGACTGTACAGTAGTAGAAGATTTTGGGCAATTCAAACTATGTATAAAATATGTCTTCTCAAATCTCTCCAATCAATGTTCTGGAGCTTCATCTCTTTTCAATACCCTGAAACAGTGTCTTGTCAATGCAGTTTCGTTTTTAATAATAGTTTACATGGTACTTTCCAGAAAAATCAGATAACCAGAGTAGACAAATTTATGTTTTCTTCCAACTATTAGTGGCAACCCTGTCTGGCCAGGTTATACCTACTATGGTAATAGAGTAGATCATGCTGCCAGTGACTCAATGCCGATCATCAGACAGCAGTTAACTAACCTAACACTATGGGCATGGCCTATTTTGTGGGTGTGGCCTACTTTGTGGGCATGACCTACTCTGTGGGTGTGGCCATGTGACTGGGTGGGTGATCTAGTCATACCTGCCCAGTGGTGGGATTCAAAAAAAATTACTACCTAACTTGTGGGAGTGGTACGCTGGGCATGGCCAGGGGGAAGCCCTGCACTGCACCTGAATTAGGACTACTTTATTTCAAAATTTGGATAGGCGGGGGCAGCCAGAATTTCTGCTGACGATTCTGGCAAACTAGTACGAACCTGCTGAAGCCCATCAATGCCTGACAACCCTGAGGACTAATGGCCTTGAGTGGAAAAGTCAACAGGGAAGACTGATGGTCCCCAAGTGGATTGAATCCATCTTGATGGAGGGCAGCAGCTTCATCAATATTGGCCTGGAGGGGGGGGGAATGAGGACTTTGTGTCCCAAAAGAGCTCAGGACCAGAAAGTGACTTGTGGAACTGGATTAGTGGTACAGGTGTCACTCTGCAATGTGGAAGGCAAATTGAAGACCACCGCGCTATATTGTTCCCAGGAGAATCTTCATGACTGGTCACCATGGTGATAGCTAATATTCGGAACCAGATAAGGGCAGCTGAAGAAGATTAGAGGACAGCGAGGAGAACAAATAGGTCAATCTTAGAAGAAATCAACCCTGACTGCTCCTTAGAAGGTCAAATTGTAAAGATGAAGCTAAGGTACTTTGGACATCAAATGAGAAGACAGGAGTCCCTTGAGAAGGCCTTGATGCTGGGAAAGGTGGAGGGCAAAAGAAAAAGGGGGCGGCCAAAAATGAGATGGTTAGATGGTATTGTGGATGCAGTGGGAACAGAGCTGGGTGGGCTGAGGAGGATGGTGGAGGACAGAGGTGCCTGGAGGGTCCATGGGGTCGCGGAGGGTCGGAATCGACTGAGCGACTGAACAACAACAAAAAAATTGGAGAGCATCTCTAAAAGCAAATACTATTTTTCCAATCATCTCAATTCAGAACTTAGAAGAGTCTTTCTTTCCTTTCCTTCTCTTTCTTTGTACAGGAAAACAATGGATGCTTGTTTACAGAACACACAAAGTACCGTACTCCATTAGTCCTTTTAAAAAACAAGATACACAAAAATACCTTTCTCAGACAGACATGAATTGTCTCTAGAAACATATTGAAGAAAGAAACAAAAGATAAAAGGATTTTCTAACCCAGTCTGGTCAATTTCACCATTTCTCTGATTTGCAGAAGGCAAACAACTGCAGCATATAAATGGGAGCAATCAGATGTTTAGGTTGGATGAGGTTCTTCTCCTGAGTCCACAACACAGGAGGGTCATCACTAATCATGGCTAGAGGACTCAGGCCTGATACCTTGCTTGGTAAGGGGAAAGTAATTCCCATAGCACCACAGAAATGCAATATGTATTGTTCATAGATATATGAACAGTAGAAATAATTATGAACAGCATTATACCACTGATGCAGAATATAAACCACAAGGTCAGAAGACACAACAGAAGTGCTCCATAAAACAACAAAAGCATACCAATTTTGAAAGTGTGTTAACAACTATCTAGTGAGGGTTTCCTTTTATCTTAGCCTTGTGATTCTTTTTGTTCATCTTGTGATGTTGTTCTTTTAAGTATGTGAACCGCCCAAAGTGGGAAGAATTCCCAGATGGGCAATATACAAGAATAATAAACAAAATAAATAAATCTAATATAGTTGAATGAACACTTCAAAATTTACTATTCTGCCTTCCATCTGTTAGCACTAAAAAGGTTGATTTCAAAAACCAATGATTTTTTTAAAAAAAAATCAGTTTTTTAATTAGTGTTGGATATTTTTAATTAAAATTAATTTTTTAAAAAATAAAACGATTTTTGAGGAAAAATATATCTAAATATAGTTTTCTATTTAAGATACAGTACTATGCAAAAGTCAGGCCATCAGGTGGTTTTGGAGGAATTCAATCGTTGTTTGGGGGGCATAACTCAGGCCCTTAGACACATCAAACCTGGAAGGAGTCTTCTGAAAACTCTCATCTCAACCCTCTCCATGGCTGGTGAAATTTGGGCTTAGGGTGTCCAAGTTAAGGCCCCCCAAATCACTCAGTGAATTTTCCTCAAATCAGCTTGTGTTTGCCTAAGACTTTTGCACAGTACTGTACATTATAGTCCAGGTTATTCATCACAAATTAAGGATTATTTTTATTATATAGCATGGACTGCATATCTAGGAGGGAGGGGCAAGCAGTAAAAGTGAAAGTTTTTAAACCTTTACAAGTCTATGTGCTTCATGAATGCTGTTTCACAGGCTACCAGCTCGGACAGTAGTCCATGGAGTCATCTTTATTGAAAACTCACTAGGTAAACCCTGCTGTTAATAACCCCAGATGTTTAAACTCATGACTCACATGCTCTGAGACTCAAATTAATGCCAGTGGATTGTAACAGCTCCACCAGACTATATACAAGCACTCAAAGGGCAAGAAGTTGAAATAAAAGAAAAATTCCATAAGAAAATGAGAGGTTGGGTATATAATTGAATAGTTTGGAGAGCAGAGTATGTGAAATTCTATGTGCTCTTGCATATGTCTGCCAAGAGGATGTAGCTCTCCCTCCTATGGAGACAATGTGGTTGAGAACTTAAGACAGGGTCAACTATTGTCTGTAGATGGTTGCTTTAAAAATTATATGTACACATCCCTCAGTATTATTCTGCCGCAATTTTTATGACTAATTAATTTTGGAAGGCTCCCCATTTTGTCGTCATGTAAGTAATTTAATCAGTTTTAGTACAGAATATTTTTATTCTTAGGCTGGTATATATGTATTTGTTTTATGCTTACTGTAAATTCCCAGAAGGAGTAATTGGCTGAAATCCTATAGCACATGAGCAATGGTAATGACAGCAGCAGCAACAGATTGCCACTGATTAAAGACAATTTCAGGGTGCATGAGATTCATATACAATGCAACAAAATATCCAAGGAAGCCTTTAATGCTTCTGATGAAATTATCATTGTTACATACTGGGAGTAACACAACTACCATGTTTCCCCGAAAATAAGACACCGTCTTATATTTATTTTTCCGCAAGAAGTCACACTATGGCTTATTTTCATGGGGTGTCTTATTTTTATTACACCACTGGCTGCCCGTCTTCTTTACCGCTCCACACCAGGATACTGCATAGCCATGCCTATCACTATGTCTTTTTTTCTGGGTATGGCTTATATTGCGCAACTGCTGAGAAATCCTGCTATGGCTTATTTTATGGGTATGTCTTATTTTCAGGGAAACACAGTAGACTTCAGCCACTGAATGGTGTTCTTTGACTTCAATTACAGGAAATCCAAATCAGTACTCCTGCTGATCAGGGCTTCTGGGAAGTGAAGTTCAAGAACACTTGGAGTGCCAAGGTTGGCCATCACTGATCTAAGACCTGGTCAAGAGAAGCCAGTAATGAACTTGACAATCCAGAAATATTTGGTCATGGAGAACCTTGTCTCAGAGCTTGACAATTTCTCACAGTCATCTTTCATTGTCTTGAGAGGACATGTTTTATAAGTAGAATATTGTTGGTAGCCGTCCAGAGTGGGGATGAATCCCCAGATAGGCAGGATATAAGTGGATGATGATTGTTGTTGTTGTTATCATAATCAACAGTAACAGCAGTAGCAATAACAGTAGCAGTAGCAATTAAACTTATATCCCCCCCCCATAATGTGGTTTACAAGTTAAATAGCATTTTACCCCTAACATGCTAGGTACTCATTTTACCAACCCTGGAAGGATAGCAGACTGAGTTAACCTTTTGCCCCATCAGAATCAAACTCAGAACGTGAGCAGAATTTTGGCTGCAGCACAGTACTTTAAGCACTATGCCACAAGGGCTCTTCAGTAATGAAAAATTCTGTCCTGCATCAAGTATAATACAGTTATAGTTGTATTATATTATTTGGTAGGGGGGGTTAACAAGGAACTCAATGGTAAAAATCCTGTTAAATACCTCCATTTGTCCAATGGGGCAACATCAGTTGCAGCTGTCAATCACTGTTGATTAAAGCTCCTATGGAAATTTCAAGGTAGAAGGAACTCATACACAACATGACAAGTCACAAGCCCCCCAAAATCAGAAATGGAAGCCTTTAATAAATTATAGTTTGCTGCCAGTACCATCTCTGCTGCTGTCACTCCCACTGCACACGCACAGCTATGCAACAGCATTTCAGCCACAATGTCCGGTGAGTTATTTCCAAACTTTGTATCAATTTAGGGTACAATCTGTGATAGAACTACCTTGAGAGTAACCACATGCAAATGCCAAATTGCAGGGCAACAGTACTAGAGCTGGCTTTTTGCAAGTACTGAATAATGAGCAACAACGAGTACCTAGAGCAGAAATGTGCAGGCCCCAGTACAGGTTTAGGGTCTTCACTGTGCTTCTGCTGACTTGCCCTGAACAGAGGCTTCTTTTTATGATTTCAAGGTAGATGTGTCTTAGTCACACTGTGTGTGTCTCAGTTGCTCCAACCCTTAATTGCCAAAGGAGCCATAACCAACAGCAATTGGCCACTATTACTGATGCCACTCCCATTCCACACATGGAGCTGTGCTATTGGATTTCAACTAATGAGTTCCTTGTAATTTACATATATAAAATGTAATTTTAATTACTTTTGTTATTTATGAAGTGTGTCTTCTCTAAACAGAGAAAGAGGATCATGTTTCTTCTTTTTTAACGTGAACTTGTCAAACTTTGAAACATGGCTCTTTACAAGGCATCACATCGTGGATAGGACACCAATATATTCACTGTCTGTATAGGTGACAATTCAGTAGGCTGATCTGTTTTGCAGCTCCTTTCCACCATTATCCTTAGCAAAGATGGACCTGCTCTACTATACAGTTGTACCTCGCTTAAAGAGCATAATGCGTTCCACAGGATTGCTCTTTAAGCAAGTTTGCTCTTTAAGCAATTGTAAATGACCAATTGTGGGGGGGGGGGATTGCGAACCCCGATTTATTTGTTAAGCGAGTTTTTGATTGGTTTTATTTGTTAAGCGAAGCGACCATTCAGAGAAAATTCTGCTCTTTAAGCGAGTTACTCTTTAAGCAAGGTGCTCTTTATGTGAGGTTTGACTATATAAATCAATCAATCAATCAATCAATAAATGTTCTTTATACAATATGGAAATACTGTGCCATGAAATACTATGCTGGGGATGGTTCCAACTTCACTACTATCTTAGAGCAGTGTATCTGTTAGTAGCAAGTTGTAAACTTAAGGGTCAGATTGCTTTGTTCAATGGAACAGACAAATCTAAGCTAACCTATGCAACTGAAGTTATAATTTCATGCCAGTGAAGTGGCAACCCATAGCATCCACACAGAATAACACAGTATGGAATAAATGTAAAAATTGAATCATTTCGGTGCTTGCTCACTACTACTCAACCTCAGATAAACATTTCTCCTTAGGGCTCTTTCCAATACCACGTGACCTAAAATAGGCCACTTTTTGACCCCCTCCCCCCTGTGACTTTCCGTGACCTTTGACCGACAAACCCCCCCCCCCCAAATCATGTGGTTTGAAGATAGATCTATGACCAGCTGGATGTGAAAAGCAAATGATAATTTTAGAGTCATGTGACTTCATGCCAACAACCCCCCCCCAATTACTTTTCATGACTTTTGGTCAACCCCCTCCCCCCCTAAAATGGTCATATGGTATTTGAACGACCCCTTACTTCTCCTGCCCATTTACCACACAGGATTTTATTAATTTTGTAATCTTGGGGGGTGGGGGTGGGAATCCTGTACAATATGTTAGTACTTCCTTGTATGAATAATAATAATAATGCAAATAAGGCATTACAAAATTATTTGCTACAGTGATGTCCTTGTGGCAGTGAGATTTACAATAGAGCCTCTTTTGATGACCTACAGTACTGTATTTGGAACTCAAGAAGTATTGTCACTCTCTGGAAATATTCTAACTCAGATTCAGTTTTCTGGCAGATTTTGCAAAGTCAATTACTTTTTTAAATACCTTCATATTACTTCCCTCCTACCCATACAGCAAAGAGCAATCATTCATCTCTCATCTTTTCTTCTTTCTCACTTTTTCTCATTTAAAACACATAAACTCCCCTCCATCACAGAAGACCTCCTTCTTTCATCTTTCTTTTCTGCTTCAACTATGTGGTAGAATGAAGTATTGTACTAAGATTCACTTGAACATGGTTTGAAGCTCACCAATTGGTCCTCTGCTCATAGTTTGAGAAACACTAGCACCAACCAGACCTACAAAGTAAAAGACATACCATCTCCCTCCTGAGTCCTTGCAACTGAAGTATAAATAGAATAGCCACAGGTGTCACTTCCACCTGGATATGCCATGTAAAACTGTGTTGTGTCTATTTAATTTCCTCCAGGCACTCCCTCAATAAAATGCTGGACCCTATATACCTCACAACAAATTCAGCAGGCCCTTCCTGTTATAGCCAAGAATAATACTACCAAAACATCTTAAGATGAGTAAGAAATAAGCAGTCAGCCTACTAAAACAATAGCAAAATATTTCCTCCCTACTCCTGGATTTTATTAATTTCCTCCTTGTCTCCCAATAGCCACACAGCTTTCCCAACCTCTAAGACAGGCTTCCGCAACCTTGGCCCTCCAGATGTTCTTGCACTTCAATTACCAGAAGCCCAAGCCAGCACTCCTGCTGATCAGGGCTTCTGGGAATTAAAGTTCAAGAACAGCTGGAGGGCCAAGATTGCAGAAGCCTGTTCTAAGATCTCTCCTGTCTCTCTGGTATCCTCTCTATCTTTCTTCCCTCTCCTTAAGGGCTATTCCTTTGTATGATCAATTAAACAGGCAATACAAAATCTGATGAGCACGTGCAAAAGGACAGCTTATGAGCTCCAAAAGGTAAAACTATAAAATTCTCATTTTTTTATTTAACAAATTGAAAACAAGGTGATTACCAACAGAAAAAAAGCGTATATTAGATGTTTGCCTCTGACATAAAACAAAACATGCTCCCCAAGCTACAATACAAAGAGTGAAACTGGTTAAATCTCTAAGTGAAACCTTAGCAAAGTCTGTGAGGGACAAAAAAAATCCAATGAAAAAATAATTCTAACATTAAAGGTAACCCCCCCCCCCCTTGTGCTCAAAAGCCAGTCATATCTAACTCTAAGGTGCAGTACTCATCTCCATTTACAGCTAAAGAGCCAGCACTGTCTGTTTCTGTGGTCATGTGGCAGTCATGATTAGACCCCCAGAGTGCACAGAACACTGTTACCTTCCCACCAAAGAAGTACCTATTTATCTACTTGCAATTTCTTGCTTTTGAACTGCTAGGTTGGCAGGAGCTGGGGCAAAGATGGGAGCTCACTCTGGTCTCAAACTGCTGACCTGCTGACCTTCCAGTTGTTTCAGTGGGCATTTTAACCATTAAGCTGCTATAAATTAATTGATTTTTGTCCCATCTTTCTCACTTGCAATTAATGATTTCTTGTCATTTCTGTCTTAAAACTAGTAAATACCAACCTCAAACCAAACTCTCCTCCACAACTATGTTTCAGATCAACCTCATTCAGCTTTTTCCAGAATATAAGCCACAGAACAAAGGAGAAGGAAGTCCTGTATGGTTATTTCCAGTGATGGGATGTCCCCGGTTCCAGACGGTTCCCTGGAACCGGTAGGACCAATCCCGGAGGGTTCTCTGGGAGGGGAGTCCACTTTTGAGGCGTCCGGTTCCGGACGCCTCACTGAAAGAATTTTTTTTTTTTTAAATCGGAGCTAAAATGGCTCCAATTGACTGCGCATGCGCAGAAACTCAATCTGACGCATTGCGCATGTGTCAGATTGAGTTTCTGCGCATGCGCAGTCAATTGGAGCCATTTTAGCTCCAATTAAAAAAAATGTTTTAGAGCTTTCAGGACGGCGGCGGCGGCACGGCGGCACCAGCCCTCTGAGGAGGGCACCTCCCCCGCGGCACGTTGAGGGCTGCCTGGGCCATCCGCTGCCGACAAACCCCATGCCCTGGGGACGCGCGGTGCACTGCTGCCGCCGCCTCCTCCACCGGGCGCCTGTGGGCTGGGTGCCTGCAGCCGCCGTCCGCCGCCGCCGGACCTGCTGCTGCCTGCATCCCTGTGGCCTCCTCCTTGGGCTGGTCCCTTTTTAGCCCGGCTCCGGCGCCTGGCGGAGGAGGAAGCTCCAGGCGGCGGCGGTGCGGCATAGGGACAGCCCAGGGAGGCTCGGCAGCTGCGGCTGGAGCCACCGCCAGAGCCACTGCTGCCCGCCGCCCCTGGCCGTGGCCGGAGCCGGGCTAAAAAGGTACCGGCCCGAGGAGGACGCCACAGGGGTGCAGGCAGCTCCGGCGGCGGCTGTGGACGACGGCTGCACCCAGTGGCTCCTGTGGCCTCAGTCGGGGTGCCGGGTCCCAAGAAAGGTAAGCGAGGGGTTTTTATTTGGGGTGGGTGGGTAATTTATTTGTGTTTTGGGTGGGTGGTTGTTTTTATTTTATTTGTTTATTTATTTATTTGTGTCTGGGTGGGTGGGCTGAGAGGGAGGGGTGTGTGTGTGTATGTTTATTTTTATTTTTTATTTATTTTTGGCCCCGCCCACAACATCATGACGTCATGACGTCGGCTTCGGCCATGACGTCATGACGTCATGACATTGGCCACGCCAATGACGTCCGTGACGTCATGGCGTTGTAGTAGAATTTTTGTCATCCCATCACTGGTTATTTCCTTGTAACTCCATGGCCCCTGACAAGCATAGCCAATAGGAAGGGATCATGGAAGATAGAGTCAGCTAGAGGCCCTCACATTCTCCACTTCTTCCAGAGAGCTTCCTATTCCACTCTAATTTCTTGACCTACAAGAATTAATTTGATAGAGGCCTCCACCCACCAACTTGACAAAAGCAATGATATGCACAAAGCTGGCTAATCATCTGTTCCCATAATGATCTCACAGACAATAGGACAGGCTACTATACAACAACAAACTCATGACATAACAATAAGCTTGTTTACCTTGGCATTTTAACTGTGATCTCTCTGATTTCAAATACTTTTTGAAAAGAGTGGTCCTAGCATTATAAAGCTGCTAAGGGAGGAATTATAGCAATCTGCCTTATTTTCTGTGAGCTTTTGCCATACAGCGAAATGTCTGGTTCTCAAGATCCTAGCGTTCTTGAAATGTTAACTCAAATTTCAGTTGGAAAGAAGTAAACAGAGAGGTGAATCAAACTGTTCAAAGACAGTGCCACTTGTAGAATGAAGAACTAATGTTATTATGCATGCCCAAACGGCTCAGTGAATCAGAATGCAGAAAGAAAAAACACAACTGATATTTCTTACAAGACAAAGACTGGAAATATACAAGGTGAAATCTTTATGGGTGATAACTATAGAAGTAAAGGAGAAGTAAATCTATACAAGGAAGAAGTAAGATGAAACAAGAAAACACTTCTTCCCATGCTTTTGACAAGAAGTTGATGAGCCCCAATCTTAATTGAGACTGAAGGGGGAAATGTACCAAAATAATAATAGAATAGCACTGACTGCCCATGTGCTTTTTTCATTTATAATTTTTTAAAAAAGATGGCAAACATCCATTAACAGACTAATCTATTCATCCTCTCTTGTTTAACTAAGTACAGTATAATGTTTCTCAGGACCACATTGGATAAGCTATCTATTTTGTGCACATTCTATAATATAGATGGTCAACCTTTTAGCACCATGGGCCAGACCACACACCCTCAGACAGATGTGCGGGCGGGACGCATGGTTCCTCCCGATGCTTCCACCACTTTTGGCAGCAGCAGGTGCAATCACAGCACATTTCGTGCTGCTTTTGCTGCTTCCCTTGGAGACGGGAGCAAAGGCAGTGTATTTTCACTGCATTTTTGTTGTTTTTGCTGCATTTTTTGTGCTTCCGGCATGTTTTTGCCACATTTTTGCCACTTCTGGTGCATTTTCAGCACTTCCAGTAGTAGTACAGGGTCCTCACCATGGGCCGGATTAATTGGTGATTCTGAGTCCGGCCGATAGGCTATAGGTTAGGAAACCCTGTTCAATAACCTCAAAGGGTATGATCTTTCATGGGATGCAAGTGGAATGACTCTCAATGAAAAGTACTATTACTGTATGTGAATTTCACCTCAAAAACTGAGATGTAACTTTTCGAAGGAAACATTGTTTATGCTCCCCCTATGCATTATTAGAATAAAATACTTAACTGAGGAGTTCCCCACAAAGTATCAAACATTATTTTAACATATTAGCCAAGCTTCTTTCTTTCCTCCTCTTTTTTAAACAAAAGATATAACATCCTCAGATGTGAAGCTTGAGAATGGGCTTGGAAATCTAGAAGCGTGACAGATGGAGCTGAACTGCACACGATGATGACACACTTGAGTTAATCTATGCAGTACTTCTAATAATTATTCTTCTCTTAAATGTCAGACCCATTTAACTTTTTTTCTGCATATAATTTAGATTCCCCCAATGTATCTATACAGTTAAAATACTCTGATAATTCCCATTTACAGCCCTCGTTTGCTCCAGCAAAATTTGTTTGAATGATACTTTTCACTAAGAATGATCTCGCAGGTAACTTATCAGTCTGGTCTTTTCGTATTTCAGTTTTTAATCTTAAAAACATAATTTCCCCAAGCACACAGTAACAGAAGTCACACCATACAGTTCTGAACCACTACCTGTCTGAGTAATTGTGGCTCTCTTAAAAATCTGTCAAAATTGCAAATATGTTTCCACACAGATCTAAGTAACAGGACCAAATGTAGCTCCTGCATCACATCCCTGTCTTTAAAACAATATGCAAGGCACTCCAGTCCAGGAAATTCCACCCAGTTTCCACTCAGACCAAATGGTGCCAAACTGAGATGCTATAATGAGGGTAAGGACACGTACTGTGTCAAATACTTGTTTTATCTGACTAGGAGTGCAAATACTTGTGTATAGATTTGGCTTCTATACAGAAACTCATCTACTCTCAAGTAAGGATTGTCTTCTGATAACTAGACTGGGAAAGTTTTGTGAACCAGAAAGTAACTCATTCTCTCCAATTGTGCACCATGTTATCGACAACTCACAAACGTGAAGACAAGGTGAAAAGAATCTTCTACCAACTTCTAA
This sequence comes from Furcifer pardalis, assembly GCA_030440675.1. Classification (NCBI taxonomy): domain Eukaryota; kingdom Metazoa; phylum Chordata; class Lepidosauria; order Squamata; family Chamaeleonidae; genus Furcifer; species Furcifer pardalis. Next base: position 158,113,068 of record CP126894.1, on the reverse strand, counting down.
TCTTGTTAATGTAAACATGAGAAAGAATGTTTAGAGAATGATCTTAGGAAATGTTACACATTCTGCAATCAATGAAATGTACACAAACACTCTCCTTATCTGTTTCCCATTGAGGTATACACCACCTTCTCCGGTAGTGTATAAAGCCCCCTGACAATGGACTGTGTAAAAGAGTTTAGGAAAGCTGAGCGCCGAAGAATAGATGCCTTTGAGATGTGGTGTTGGAGGAGAGTTTTGAGAGGAGAACAAATAGGTCAATCTTAGAAGAAATCAACCCTGACTGCTCCTTAGAAGGTCAAATAGAAAAGATGAAGCTAAAGTACTTTGGACATCAAATGAGGAGAGAGGATTCGCTTGAGAAAGCCTTGATGCTAGGAAGGGTGGAGGGCAAAAGAAGAAGGGGGTGGCCAAAAATGAGATGGCTAGATGGTATTGTAGAGACAATGGGCACAGAGCTGAGTGAGCTGAGGGGGATGGTGGAGGACAGAAGTGCCTGGCGGACGGTGGTCCATGGGGTCGCAAAAGGTCGGAATCGACTGTGCGACTGAACAACAAACAACTCAAGAGCGAACTCACTCTTAAACAGAGTAGTAATGAGTGAGAGAGACACTGAAATAACACAGTTGTGCATTTTCAATTTGCACCTTTGGCAACAGAGACTTGAACAGCTGCAAGAGATGCCAAAAAAGGTGAAGCTTTTAACTACCACTACATTTCCATGCCAGGACAAGCTTCACTTGTTGATTAGTGCTTCTTGTACAGCTGTTTAAGATGTGGTGTCTCCATTCAAACAAAAGGCGATAATCTGCGATAATCATGGCACATTATCTCAGAGAGAGAAATCTCAGTCAGTAGGAACAGCAACCAGAGTCTATTTGTTTCTTGTGCAGAAGGAAACTTGTTGCAACTGAATTGGTACCTCTGGACTCTTAAAGCAAAAGGAACAAAGCCCCAATGAGGCACAGATGTCCAAAGCTGGGACAAAAGAAGCCCTCAAGACACAAAGCGGTGGCACGCACACCCTAGTGGTTCAAGGACTCAACAGGGCGAAATCTACAGTCCCAGAATCTGGTTTCAATCCCTCCGCAGGCGCCACACACACAGCAACAGGACAGAAACTCACACACTCACCCGTCCTTGAGACTAAACAAAGGCCAGGCATGCTGGAAAGGGGAGAAAAAAGATTCTTGGGAAGCAATTCCACCATGGGGGAGGGGGAGGGGGGTTGGACTCTCCAACTTCCCTGGGAGGAAAAACACCAGACAAAGGTCCTGAGTGGGTGTCCTGATAACATGTTTCCAAGAGGTTTCCAGAGTCAGGAGGAAAAGGGGAAGGTTAAAGTTGGAAGCATAATGACCCACTAGTATTCCCAGCGCCTGTCCCGGCGAAGCACAAGCCGGATTACTGTCCTGCCCCACAGAGAATTTGCTATGAGGCGACCCTCATTCCCTTCGCTCTTCTCTCCAAGCAGCCTGCCTCCTCCTCCGCCTCCTCCTCCTCCCTGTTGCCCTGCTTCCACCCATTGTCCCATTTCTCCCCCCCCTTCCTGTCCCCCTGCAGTAAAGGTTTCCCTTGCTCGAAAGTCAGTCGTATCCGACTCTAGGAGTCAGTGCTCATCTCTGTTAAAAAAAAACCCCATCCTTCCAACCCAATTCTCCCACCAACACCCTCGCAAGCAGCCCTTCATGTGTGTATGTGTGTGTGTGTGTGCCCCCCCCCCCCATTCGCCTCCACTCCTCAACAGGGTGACTTTGTGCCATTCAGGGCGCTTTCCCGCTCAACTGGGCGCTTCCTCAGACCAGCCCCGTCCCTCCCCAAATCCCAGAAGGGCACCCAGAGGGTGCGAGAAAGACGAACCCCCCCTTCACCGCCCAAAGTCCGTCAGCCATGCCATTCCCTGGCCAAACTAGCCATCCTTCTTTCTTTCTCGGACGGGGGGGGGGGGGTTGAGGTGGCAACGTTGCCTTTCGAAATGCCCCGGAGTCCGCAGCCTCTCACCCGCCCTGGCCTCCCAATCTCTCCCCCCCCCTTGGCCACCCAAGCCCCCTTTCCCGTCCCCCCGGGTCCGGAGGGCCAGGAGTGGAAGCGGGACGGCGACTCTGGCTCCGGCGCCTACCTTTCCCCGGTCCCTCCCGTCTACTACCCACCTACCCAAGGAGCTGCTCCGGGCGCCCGCCAAGCTCCAGCAGCGGCTCGGGTGGTCTCCCGCACCTTCCTCTCAGCAACCTTTCTTCCCCCGCGGCCGGCCGTGTGCCCGGCTCCGTGCCCGGCAAGACCAGCCCTTCTCCGGCGGCTCCAGAGGCAGCCACTCCCCTCCACGCCTGGCCTGGCCCCGGGCGGGGCGGCCTCCGCCTTCGCCACACCTCCGCCTCGGCCCTTTGCGGGAGCCAGCGCCACCCTGCGGCCCGTGGAGGAAGGCAGCGGCCGAGGCGGGAAAGACAGAAAACGTGGTCGCACCTTGGTTGTGGTTGTGGTTGTTCAGTCGCACAGTCGATTCCGACCAGTGATGGGATGTAACAGGTTCTCACCAGTTCTCCAGAACCGGTAGTAACTTTTTCCAGTGTCCCAGAGAACCTGTAGCAGCTTTTGGAGGGAACTACCTTCAGGGCTAACCTTTTGGTGTGCATGCACGCCTAGTGCTTGGCACATGTGCATGGCCTCCTTGCTGTCCTCCCAAACGGGGAGGAGGAAGAGAAGCTGCTAGCCTGAAGATCCCTATAGCCTGAAGCTCCCTATTTTTATTATTTTGTATTTTTTTCTTTGGCCCCACCCATGACATGACATCATGATGTTAGCTCCACCCACACTGTGATGACATCACGGTGGGGTAGTAAAATTTTTGACATCCCACCACTGATTCCAACCCTTTGTGACCCCATGGACCACTGTCCGCCAGGCACCCCTGTCCTCCACCATCCTCCTTAACTTGCTCAGTTCTGTGCTCGTTGCGCTCACCATACCATCTAGATTGCCCTTGCTAGGGTTCGGTTCTCATCTCCTGTGCTGTTCCGGTAAAGGCTGAGCCTGCACTTCACTGTCCATCTGTTGGGAAGGAAGGGCCATGTTTTCAACTTGAGTAATGCTGCTATGATGGAAACAATACCCATAACTGACAAGTGAAGTTTGTCCCATTCAGAACCTAAACATTGGCATTGTTGTAACCCAGAGATGCTATATAGTTTGAAGGAGTGCTAAAAAGACTGTGAGTAAAGCAGGGCCAGAATATGCATCCTTATGAGAGGAATACTGTAGGTTCAAGACATTGACCTGGGAAAGGAAGGGAAGATATGAGTGCTAAGTAAGCATCCAGTAGAACTTCAGAAATAAGTGGCAGACTCAATGGAGATAACAAAATCATTTCTGGGAAGAATGTGTGATCAGTCAGCAGTAGAGCAATATCAAGTACCAAGATTAAAGAGAAGGAAAATAACTTGGTTGTGTGAAAGTTGACCTCTACTATGGACACATTGCTTGCTTAGCAAACAAAAATCTACCAAATGGATTGAAATCCAATTTTTAAAAAACGCAATAAAATAAAAGAACAAAACATACCCCTCTAGTTTTTCTTGTCATTGCAGCAGGGGGAAAAATCCCTAATTGCAGACTCTTGGCAAATTTTATATCCAAAGACCTGCATCCTTTGGCTAAGGCAACTGCAGTTGATAGATCCTGTGCCAATATGTTGGCTTGGAACATAGCCATCATCCCTGATTATGATAGGGAGTCTTATACTATGTTAAAGACCAATATATTTCATGTAGCATAAGCATTTATGGGCAGTAGAATACTTTTCCAGAAGAAGAAGTGGCTTCTAGTCCATGAAAGTTTGTGCCAAATGAAATGTCCTAGTTTTTTAGGTGTCAGAAGAGTCTATTTGTTTGGTTGACTAGACACAATTCCTCCTCTGAAAACAGATAACATTCTCCCAAACTCTGTTCTCTTCTTGCAAGAACTAATAGGGTGAAAGGCCAACCTTACTAATTTTCAATCAGAGGTAGATTACATTAATTATAATTTGGCTTATTTTCAAGTAAAGCATTGTGTTTGTGCTTCCAGGGAAGTAAGCCTCACGGAACTAAATATACATAGGATACAGCTGCAGGCTTCTGCATGGAAATCTTCATAGTGTACTTCCTGATAGAGTGGTGTTCATTTGGCACAACAATAAGTCTGAGTGCTTGAAACCTACAAGCCACAATTAAATTATGAATTCTAGTTTAAACATGATCTGCACCTTTTCCAATCACTGTAGCAGAGCTTCCAAATAAAGATACAATACTGTAATATACTATCTAGTTACACAAAATAGATACAGTACAGTTGAATGTTTAGAATTCAATTTGATGTAAAGGGTTTTTTAAAAGCATGTTTTTCTCAAAAGAGCTTTATAAGCAAAGGGTGGAAATACAACAGGACACATTTTTGAAAGAAAAAAAAATAGTTGTATTTTGACAGGTAGATACATAAGCCCTTTACAAGATTTGCTCTTGGAGAAGGTGATTTGAGTCTGCAGTTTTATGCATATAAAGAGAACCATTCTGAATAAAAATGCATAGGTATATCTGCAGTGATGGGATGACACCGGTTCTGACCGGATCCACAGAACCGTTTTAAGGATTTCCGGAGGGCTCTCCGTGGGGGTAAAACCGTTTTTGAGGCGTCCGGATCGGACGCCTCACCGGGAGGAAAATTAAAAAAAAAATTGGAGCAAAAATGGCTCCAATTTAGTGCGCATGCGCAGAAACTCAATCTGACACATGCGCACTAAATTGGAGCCATTAAATCTGCCGTTCCTCTTTAAAGTTCCCCTCAAAACCCGGCACGGACACCCACCCAGCCTCCCCGGAGACCCTGGGCGGGTGGGCTTGACCGGTTGAGGTGGAGTTGGGTAAGAAAGCCAGTTGGCAGAGAGTCTGGGCTTTGCCTTTCCAGGGCATCAAATATTCATGTTGCAATCATTCCAGCGCCATGTCGCTTAAATGACAGAACAGAGAGGCCTGGAAACGCCTCGGGCGAACCCATGGGGGCCCCTTCAGATTCGCTTACCCACTTTCCTCCCTGCCGCTTCATCTGCTGCTTGTGACAGTTACCAACCTTGCCTCTTTTCTCTCCCACTCAACCCCTTTCCCCCACACACACACACACCACACACACATACTTCTCTCTAATGGCAACGATAATGGTGGCGGCGGAGATTGCAGCAGCGATGACTTTGGCGGCCGCAACTCTCCACGGCGGCGCTCCTGGCTCCTAGCGCTGCCGAGGCTCGGGGCAGCCCGTGGAGAGTTGCGGCCGGAAGCCCTGGGCCGCCCGGCTAGGAGCGCCGCCGGGCGCTGAGGCTCGGGGCAGCCCGTGGAGAGTTGCGGCCGGAAGCCCTGGGCCACCGGGCTAGGCGCGCCGCCGCTGGGCGCCGAGGCTCGGGGCCAGCCCCAACGGTCCCCATTGTAAGTGGGGTTTGTGTTTGGGGTGGGTGGGTGTTTGGGTGTATTTTTATTTAATTATTATTTTATTTATTTATTTTATTAACGGTTTTGTGTGTGTGGGTTGAGGGGTGTGTGTGTTTTATTTTTATTTTATTTATTTTATTTTTGGCCCCGCCTACAACGTCATGACGTCATGACGTTGGCTCCACCCATGACGTCATGACGTTAGCTCCACCCACACTGTGATGACGTCAGGGTGGGGTACTAAAATTTTTATCATCCCATCACTGTATATCTGTACTGTTTGTTGTCCACATAGAAGTTCTTGTACCTGTTGATCTGTATAGGGCTCATGGCTCTATGTATGGGTGAAAGATAATTTATCATTAGATTTTTACATACATTAACCTTTTTGGGGGGGTTAAAAGAAGGGTCTCTTTTCAAAGTTAAGTGGATGAGCATGACATCATAGCTAGTTAAAATCCAGATGCAAGTGGATGAGGACAGCAGTTCTTAACATTATATCCCTGATCATACTCCTAGATACATCAGTCCAGGAATCCTAGTTATGTGCATCGCTATTATTCTTAATTGTAATCACTGTGTCTGTTGCTCTTTATGTATATGAGAAAGAGACTCATTAGTCACTATAAAAAAATTGAAAGATGTGCATTTAATTGCAATATGTGATGAATTTATTATTATTATTATTATTATTATTATTATTATTATTATTATTATTATTATTATTATTATTATTATTATTATTATTATTATTATTATTATTATTATTATTATTATTATTAAATTATACATATATGCCGCTCTACTCGCCTCGCTAAGGCAACTCAGAGCGGGTCACACAATATAAGCAACATATACAGTATCACAATCTCAAATATAAACAACTCATGCCCAAAGAATCTCACACTGATGTACATTTTTAATATACAGCATATCCTTATTATAACTATGATTATTATAACTATGTGAGGCTCTCCCATGTTGATCTTGTTAACAAAATGTTACAGTAGGTCAAGCTAAAATACAATGACCAGAGCAGAGTCGTCCAGTGAGCTTCATATCCAGGGCTGAATTACGCTGTGTAGCATTTTATTTATTAGATTAGTTTTTGATGCTGTCCTTTTTTTATCTGATTTTATGGTTTTTTATTATTTAATTAATTAAGTAAGTAAGTAAGTAAATTTATATTCCACCCTACTCGCACAGGTGACTCAGGGTGGATTACAACCAATATACAATACATAATTAAAAACTCTAAAAAACAAATTAAAAACCATTTAAAACAACATCTCATTCCTTTAAATAAGGATTAAGAGGAATAAAAGGTTAAGTGTAAGATGTTAAATAAGATGTTAAATAAGGCAGCGGGGAGGGGTCAATAAGCCATCATTACCCCACACCATTCCCGCCAGCCAAGTTTTCACACTCTTCCTGAAAGCCAATAGCTCTGTCTGGAGGCGCAACTCCGAAGGCAGGCGGTTCCACAAAGTCGGAGCGAACAAGGAGAAGGCCCTCTTTCTAGTGCCAGAGAGTCGGGCCTTTCTGGCAGATGGCACAACTAAGGCACCTGTCCGATCCGCTCTGGTGGGACGGACAGATACCCTTGGGGAGATGCGGTCTCTCATGTATCCTGGCCCACTACCATGTAGGGCTTTAAAGGTAATGACCAGCACCTTGAATTGCACCTGGAGGCAAACTGGTAACCAGTGCAGCTCCCGAAGCAGTGGGGATGCACAAGAGTAACGCCCACATCCCAACACCACCTGAGCTGCCACATTCTGGACCATCTGCAGCCTCTGGATGGTCATCAAGGGCAGCCCCATGTAGAGCGCATTGCAATAATCTAATCTGGAGGTGACCAGAGCGTGGGTGATAATGAGCAATGGGTCCCTGTCAAGGAGTGGGCGCAACTGGTGAATTACAGCAACTGAGCAAAAGCCCTCCTAGCCATGACTGCCACCTTCTCATCGAGTAGGAGTCATGAGTCCAGGAGGACCCCCCAAATTGCGCACTGGGTCTGTTTGGGGCAAACTAGCCCCATCCAGAACCAAACATGGTAACTCCTTTGTTGACACAGGACCCCCAACCCACAACCACTTTGTCTTGCCAGGATTCAGTTGTAACCCATGAAATGGTAAAATATAGCAGAGTGCAGGAAGGTGGCTGGCTTTTGCCACACCCTGAGGTTTGAGAGTGTTTGTTGAGATACAGGAGACAAAAACAAACTCCGGCTTGGGTTGCAGGAAATATGTATTTACACTATTTACAAAGGTTGTGCACAAAGTGCAAGTTAACACTTGTCTTGAAGTCAGACCAAGTGGTGCAGCAAGTCCTTATAGTCTATGTGAGCTAATTCAGCTCTTATCTTCGATAAAGCAATGCAAGCAGTCCAAACCTCTATCTGTTGCTTCAAGGTCGGCTTCGAAGATATTCACCAGTTCATTCTAGCTACGGAGTAGCTCAGTTCCAAAACAGTCCTTGGTTAGGTCACCACAATGTGGCTGAGGTATGTGTTCCAATATCTTGCAATAAACGGCAAGTAGACATACCAGACAATCCTCAAGAACGACGAAGGTCCGATGGACGTGAGCACAGCAACAAAGCAGTCAGAGAACAACAGGCTGGCTGGCTGGCAAAGACTGTTGCCTCAATTTATGCTAGGCACAAACACTCACTGCTTGCACCTGGCTGTGGTAGCTGCACAGTCTTAAAGATACAGTCATTGGTTTGCTCTCGTTGCAAACCTACTCATATATCCTAACATACTCCCCCTTTGCAACGTGAGTGTTCAACCAATGATTGATGCACCACCATCTAAAAAAAACAGACAGGGGTACAGGATATACGTTTACAACATTCCAAGCATTTCTACACAGTATTTGTGTTTCGTCATGGGTAAAGGCTTTGTGAAGACATCTGCTATGTTTTCCTCAGTAGGAATATATTCCAGCTTAATGATATTCTTCCGTACTGACTCTCTTACGTTTAAGTACCTCAGGTCAGTATGTCTAGACCTGCTCTTTACCCCGATACTGTTTGCTGTAGTGATTGCTGATTGGTTGTCCTCGTACACTACTTTCGGATCATTACAGCTCACCCCTAGGTCTTGCATGAGCTGTACGAGGTTGATCACCTCAGTGCATGTTAGTGACAGGCAAGAGAATTCTGCCTCCATGGTCGGTAGGGTGATATGTTTCTGGCGCAAAGATTTCCAATCGATTGGAGCACCCCCTAGCGTGACAGCCATTCCAGATGTGGACTTTCTAGTATCTGGGTCTGATGCAAAACTTGCGTCTGCATATACGGCTAGTGACAGGCTTCCTCTCAGCTCAAGATACAGTGCCTTTCTCGTGGAATACTTTAAGTATCTCAGGATTCTTTTGGCCGCTTGCCAGTGTCTGACTTTTGGATTCTCAGAGTACCTGGCTAGTTGATTCACGGCAAAAGAAATATCTGGACGAGACCATGTCGCAAGATAAGACAGGCTCCCTATCAACGATCTGTAAATTCCTTTATCAAACTCTGGCCCTTCGTTTACCTCCTGAAGGAACCCAGGAGCCATAGGGGTATTGCAGGGTTTTGCTAGTTCAAGCTTGTACCGCTTGAGTAATTGCGATATCTTGTCTACCTGCGAAAGTTTAAAACCTCTAGCTGTCTTCTCTATGTCAACCCCTACGTAAGTCTTGATATCCCCTAGATCTCTGATATCAAACTTGAGTTTAATCTTTCCTATCAGCTCAGCAGCTGATTCCTCGTCCGGTGCTATTACGGCAATATCATCTGTGAATACTAAGAGCAATGTTGTTGCTTTGCCCGACCCCTTTTTGAAAAGACATGGGTCTGCAACTCCCTGGTTAAAACCTAATCCTTTTAGGAACTCCACAAGGCACATGTTCCATTCGTACCCTGATTGACGAAGGCCATATAGGCTCTTCATCAGTTTCCAACAGACAGACTTACTATCAGGGCTAGTTAGCGTTGGGGGTTTCCTCAAGTATAATTCATGTCTTAAAGGGGCATTGAGGTAAGCTGTGGCTACGTCAATATGTTTGACCACATGCCTGTGCTTAGCTGCCCACGTTAATGCAGCCCTCAATGTTGTAGCCTTCAGTGATGGGGCGAAAACCTCATCGTAGTCCCCTTCACTCTGGTTAAACCCTTGGGCGACCAAATGAGCCTTACAAATTCTTTTTCCATCAGAACAGTTTTTAACCTTAAAAACCCACTTACACCCCAGGACCTGTTTCCCTGCAGGTATGGGTACCTCCTTAAAAACTTGTAGGCTTTTCATCGCTGCTAACTCTTTATCCATAGCATCCTGCCATGGCTTTTGATCTGTTTTTGGTAATTCAGCCAGTTCTGCAAAGCTGGCAGGTTCCACTATCGCAGAGCATGCCTGATATCTGTCAGGCTGCCTCCTTTCCCTAGTAGACCGCCTGACGATGGCAGGTGGTGTGGAGATAATGGGTGTCTCATCCTGGGAGTCAGAATCAGAGACCTCTGATTTAACCACTACTCTCTGTTCGCTACTAGAGTGATCAGAGACCCGATCCTGTTCACTGTCGGACTCACCCTCGCTCTTAAAATCATTCCCATCTGATCTGGACAGTCTGGGACTAAGATTCCTAGATCCCCTGGTTACATCACCGGGTACAGGGTAACTGTTAGTTCTCGTAGGCGGGGAGCCCTGCTCCAGTCTTTCCCATCCTACGTTCTCCAAGAACTTGGCGCTGGCGCTGTTAAAAACTTCCCTAGTGCCCGGTTTCCAAAAACGATAACATTTTCTATTGGTCTCATATCCTACAAATATCAATTTGCGGGCACGGTGCTGTCCCTTGCGCCTTTGCTGAGCGGGTATGTGGACCCAAGACGGACAGCCAAATACCCGTAAATGGCTTATGTTAGGCTGACGTCCATGCCATAGTACATATGGTACCTGCCCCGTGGTAGAATTCACAGTGAGGTTTATCAAATGGGTGGCAGTAAGGGTTGCCTCCCCCCAAAGGGCATCAGGTAATTGAGCGTCGTTTAGGAGAGTGCGTACCGTACCTTGTAAGGTTTGCCCCCTGCGCTCCGCATAAGCATTATGCTGTGGACGGTACGGCGCACTGAGCCTGTGCTCAATACCTCTCCTTGCCAAGAAGTCCGAGAAAGCTTTATTGACAAACTCTCCCCCTTGATCGGTGACCAGGCATTTAAGGCGTTTCCCTGTCTTACGTTCGGTGGCTTTAAGCCACTGAAAAAACTGACTCAGGCATTCACTTTTACGCTTCAGTAATCTCACAAAACCGTACCTAGAGTGGTGGTCAATAATACTTAAGATATATTTTGCTCCCCCTAAAGATGGTTTTCTTGGTCCTATAAGGTCTGCAAAGACCAAGTCCATCGGTTGCTCTGTAGAGAAACCCTGCATCCTATTTGCTGGTGCAGATTTGGTCTTCTCTTCCCCACAGGCATTACATTGCAAAAATCTATTACAAGGTGATAGATTTATCCCTTTTACCTGGGACACAGTCTTCCCCAGAATTTTAAAACTGCAATGGCCCAACCTTCTGTGTAGCAGGTGAATGCAGTTGAAGTGTACAGGCCTGTTGTAATTACCAACACTTACAACAGGGGGGGACTGGGGTTCTAGCACATATAGCCCATTCTTGTGGTGGGCTGTAAAACATTTTGACTCTTTTCTGATAAAACATTCACCACTCTTAAAAGTTACTTCATACCCTGCCTTGTCTAACTCCCTCACTGAGAGTATATTCATGAACCTAGGGATATACAACATGGGCAAAGTTGTCCCCAATGGGGTACAAAAAACTTCACCTTCACCCCTAGCAGGCACATCCTGCTTGTTGGCCAGCGAGACAACAGTGTCTGTCTCCTTTAAGAACTTAAAACTTTTCCTTGTAGCTGAAATCGATCTAGTTGCCCCACTGTCAATCACCCGGACTTCCTCTGGTTTAGAGGAGTGACATGTAAATGCAACAGGCTTCAATGAAGCACTCCTCCTTGGCTTCTTTGGGTGTTTCACAACTTTGCTGGGGCAGGACCTGGCAAAATGCCCAGGCTTCCCACAAGCAAAACACTTCCGGGCCACGCTTATTGTCGTTGGCTGCTCATTGCCTTTCTGTAGCTGGGGAGCGCTGGTCTCACAAAGAAGGGTTCGCTCCAGCCTCCGTTGTGATTCCTCCAGCAAACGAGGCTTGATTTCATCAAACACCATATCCTGGCTTGGCAGAGCTTCAAGGGCAATCACAAAATCTTCATAACTTTCATCCAAAGAAGATAAAAAGATACAGGCTTTCTGCTGCTCATTAAAACCAAGACCTTTTTTCTCCAAATCCAGCAGCTGGGTTGTAATTAGCTGGATGTGGTCAGCCATACTCCCACCTGGAGCAAGGTGAGTGCGGAAAAGCCTCCTTGCAAGCTGAATCTGCGCACCCACAGTTGTCCTTACAAAAAGTCTTTTCAGGTTCTCCCAGCACGTAGCTGCAGAAGTCTCCCCTCTGATATGCACTAAGAGGGTGTCTGCAACAGTGAGCCCAATCACTGCCAGGGCCTGCGACTTCTGCTCAATAGCCTTATTGTCCCTTTCATCCTGAGGGTCCAAAGCTGCCAAGTCCACGGGCGTGGACACCACGCTCCATAAACCTTCCTTCTTCAGGAGAAGTGAGCATTTCAAAGCCCAAGCCTGATAGTTGGAGCCGGTGAGCAGAGGAACCAAATTCAAACCCCCAGAAGACATTGCTGCTACTCTAGTGTAAATTTCCTACAGGCACACAGAGCAAACAGTCTCTACTACAAACAGGGTGCGGTCAATTAGCAGCACCTGGGCCCATAACCGATGAAATGGTAAAATATAGCAGAGTGCAGGAAGGTGGCTGGCTTTTGCCACACCCTGAGGTTTGAGAGTGTTTGTTGAGATACAGGAGACAAAAACAAACTCCGGCTTGGGTTGCAGGAAATATGTATTTACACTATTTACAAAGGTTGTGCACAAAGTGCAAGTTAACACTTGTCTTGAAGTCAGACCAAGTGGTGCAGCAAGTCCTTATAGTCTATGTGAGCTAATTAAGCTCTTATCTTCGATAAAGCAATGCAAGCAGTCCAAACCTTTATCTGTTGCTTCAAGGTCGGCTTCGAAGATATTCACCAGTTCATTCTAGCTACGGAGTAGCTCGGTTCCAAAACAGTCCTTGGTTAGGTCACCACAATGTGGCTGAGGTATGTGTTCCAATATCTTGCAATAAACGGCAAGTAGACATACCAGACAATCCTCAAGAACGACGAAGGTCCGATGGACGTGAGCACAGCAACAAAGCAGTCAGAGAACAACAGGCTGGCTGGCTGGCAAAGACTGTTGCCTCAATTTATGCTAGGCACAAACACTCACTGCTTGCACCTGGCTGTGGTAGCTGCACAGTCTTAAAGATACAGTCATTGGTTTGCTCTCGTTGCAAACCTACTCATATATCCTAACAACCCATTGTCCCACATCCAGACCCTCACAGCCCCCAGACACCTGGATAAGACTTTGCTTTGACTGCATCACCAGGGTTCCCACGAGCTGAGATGTACAACTGTGTATCATCTGCATACTGATGGCATTTCACCCCATAGGAACAGATGATCTCACCCAGGGGCTTCATGTAGATGTTAAATAGGAGAGGTGAGAGGACTGAGCCCTGAGGCACCCCATAAGGGAGAGGCCTTGGGCTGGACCTCTCTCTCTCCAACCACACCGACTGTCAGAAAAGAGGCAAACTAGGACCACACCATGCCCTGGATCCCCAATCCTCGAAGCTGCCCCAGAAGGATACCGTGGCTGACGGTATCGAAGGCTGGTGAGAGAACAAGAAAAGCCAGGATGGTGGAATAACCCCCGTTCCGCTCCCGCCAGAGATCATCCATCAGTGCAACCAATGCAGTCTTAGTACCATATCTGGGCCTGAATCCTGACTGAAAAGGGTCCAGATAATCCGCTTCATCCAGGATCTCCTGTAACTGTCATGCCACCACCTTCTCCAGAACCTTACCAAAAAAGGGTAGGTTGGATACCGGGCGGTAATTAGATGCTACTGTAGGGTCGAGCCAAGGTTTTTTTAGGAGGGGCTGAACCAAGGCATGTTTTAAAGAGGCCGGAAACACCCCCTTCTGTAAGGATGCATTTATAATCGCTCCAACCCAACTGTTTGTGGCCGTCCTGGCAGTTTTTATTAACCAGGCAGGACATGGATCTAAAGGACAGGTGGTGGCATGAACAGATCCCAGGAGCCTGTCCACTTCCTCAGGGACAATTGGGTCAAACCGATCCTAGATAAAATGACTAGACTGTACCTTGGGCAACCCCAGTCCATCATTGCCCATGCCAGGGTTGAGCCCAGAGCGAATCTGAGCGATTTTCTCTGCCAGATAATCTGCAAAGCCCTCAGCAGACCCCTGCCAACCAGGGCCAGCCCCCTCCCTCCCAAGGAGAGACCTGGTCACCCGAAACAGGGTTGCTGGACGATTATCCGCAGAGGCAATAAGGGAGGTGAAATATCGATGTTTCACCTCCCTCATCGCCACTACATAGGCTTTAATAGAAGCTCTAACCAGCATTCAGTCAGACTCACTCCGAGTCCTCGCCCAGCGGCACTCTCGGCATCTCTTAGCCCGCTTGAGCTCCCTCAGTTCTTCTGTAAACCAGGGAGCAGGTCGTTGTACACGGGTGCGGAGAGGGCGTAGTGGTGCAATCACATCCAAGGCCGCCATCGCCCTCTCATTCCAGAGATCGACCAGAGCCTCAGGCGGGTCACGTAGCCTATCCAGAAGAATAACCCCTAGTTCCCTCTGGAATCCATCCGGATCCATCAGTCGCCGGGGGTGGGCCATTTTAACCGGCCCTGCCTTCCTGCGGTGACAGCGCATCCCCAGAAAGTCCAGTCACCAGATAGTGATCTGACCATGGCACAGGTGTTATGTCTAGTCGCTGTGATATCAGATCACTCTGCCACTGCTCCGACAAGAAAACCAAATCTGGGGTGTGGCCACTGTCCCTTGTTGGGCCACACCCCGGCAGCACTTAACTGGTAATATAGAAATACTTTGCTTAGTGAAGTGGGCTGCCTCGCCTGCCATGATATTAAGCATCAAATATATAGCATATCATGCAAAATGCTCTTGTATAAATTACCCCAGCATGAGGAAAATGATGTCTTCTGCAGTAGTAGATTTCTACTAATTGGAATCCCCACTGTGATTCCTTTCCCCTGAAAAGTAATCTGGTTCCGAGTAAATTGGGCAGCTTTGTATGCAACCCAGACTTGAAGCAGGAATTTCTGTTGGCAGCGATCTAATTCATTCTGGTATTCAAAAGACAGCACCCTCTTTTCAATATATGCATTAAGTAGATTGCTGCTAATTAAAGAGCCCCTGCTTTAATTATGGGTGCTGTGTGAAACAATCTGACTCATGTGGAGTGAGATCATATTTAAGCTGTAATGAACTGGAGTTGTTATTCTTTTATTAGTGGCAAACTGCTGCTAACAAATGGCATAATTTTGCTTATGTCCATGTAATTTACATAAGATTTCTCTCTCTCTCTCTCTCTCTCTCTCACACACACACACACACACACACACACACACACACACACACACACACACAAACTCCATGAAAATGTCCAGTGACACATCAACTAAATGCCTTCCTAAACAGACATGTTTTATTAAATGCCTGATAAGGCATAATATTAAGACAGCAACCTGAAGTCTCCTCATATAGCTAAACACTCCACAGAATGGGGGCCACAGCGGAAAGGCCCTGTCTTAAAGCCAATAACAACCTTTACTTAGTTTATAATTGTTGATGCCCTGGTCTGATTTACAACAGCAGCACCAAGATAATTTTTTCAAGTGTGTCTTTTGCTTCCTGATCCTCATTGCCTTCTGTTCTCACTTCTGGTGTGCATTCCTTTCTTTGTACAATTTTTGGACTGTCTAACTATGCTTTTTGATTCTTCTTGTTTGGTTGCATGATCCTTGGGCTGCCTTGATGTGAACTGATTTAGACTCTGGCTCTGGACCTCATGCACTCAGTGTACCTTTATACTCTGGTAAGATTCTGTTTGCTGGGCCAAGGTCTAATCGCATCCCAGGATTAGACCCCGGGCTAGCAAAGTCAAGCAGAGCATGCAGGGTGAAGCATAGGAAAAAGAAACATGCCTATAGGAACTGAGGGGTTGGACAAGATTGCACAGATTTTAGCCTCGTAATGTCATCATGTTGCTACCAAAGAACATTGTAAAATATTGAGGCTTTAGTGCAGTGATGGGATGACAAAATTTTTACTACCACTCCATAATGTCACAGACGTCATGGGTGTGGCCAACGTCATGACGTCATGATGTTGCGGGTGGGCCTTAAAAATAAAAAAAATTAAAAATTAAAAATTTTAATTAAATTAAAATAAACAGACACACACACACACACACACACCTCAACCCACCAACCCAACCACCCAACCACAACACAAACCCGTAAATAAATAAAATAAAGAAATAAATAAAATAAAAAATAAATAAAAATACACTCACCCACCCAAACACCCATCTACCCACCCCAAACACAAAACCTAGGTCACTTACCCTCATCTGGGAGCAGAAGAGGCAGTGGAGCAGCGGTGCAGCCTGCGCGGTGACCTGGCTCCACGCCAAGGAAAGGCCACCGCTGCCACTTTTAAAAAAAAATTTCTGGGCAGCCAAAATGGCTGCCCATAACGGCGCGGCGGCACATCAGCCTGATGGTGCACCGCGCCAAGGAAAGGCCCCCGCTGCCGCCACCTTAAAAAATATTTCGTCAAACCTCTATTTGACGCATGCACAGTTCTATTTCTTTCTGCACATGTGTCAAACCTCTATTTGATGCATGCAACACCTGCGGGTCGGGGAGGAGGCCACCCCCCCCCATCCAGCCCGGGACGCTTCCACCTGCTCCCAGAGGCTCCGCCCAGCCGGGGCTTAAAAGTTGGAGCGGCGGCAGGACTTTGGAGCCGCCGCCAGCAACACCTGCGGGTCGGGGAGGAGGCCAGCCCCCCATCCAGCCCGGGACGCTTCCACCTGCTCCCAGAGGCTCCGCCCAGCCGGGGCTTAAAAGTCAGAGCAGCGGCAGGACTTCGGAGCCACCGCCAGCAACACCTGTGGGTCGGGGAGGAGGCCACACACCCCATCCAGCCCGGGACGCTTCCACCTGCTCCCAGAGGCTCCGCCCAGCCGGGGCTTAAAAGTCGGAGCGGCGGCAGGACTTCGGAGCCGCCGCCAGCAACACCTGCGGGTCGGGGAGGAGGCCACCCCCCCCATCCAGCCCGGGACACTTCCACCGGCTCTCAGAGGCTCCGCCCAGCCGGGGCTTAAAAGTCGGAGCGGCGGCAGGTCTTTTGGTACTGTTGTAATTTTTCTCTGAATTTGATAACTTTGTAAATTGGATTGTTGTTTAAAACTGATGTTTACTGAAATTTTTGATGCTGTAGTGATGCTGTAATGATGTTGAGATGTTTTTTTGGTATTTACATTGATTACTTTTGATATTTATATGTTGTATTTATGAACTCGCTGTTTTTCTTTGTATGTAAACTGCTCTGAGTCGGCGCAACTGAGTAGGGCGGTATAAAAATTGGAAAAATAAATAAATAAAAAATGCACAGTTCTATGTCTTACTGTGCAGGCGTCAAATAGACGTTTGACACATGCGTAGTAACAGGCAGCCATTTTGGCTGCCCGGTAAATTTTTTACAGAACCGGATCCCCCGGGGTTCTAACAATCCCTACGGAGAACCAATCATGATGGGAACTACTGGGTCGGCAGATCCGGTCCAACCCGGTATCATCCCATCACTGGTTTAGTGCTTTGTTTACATACTAACACTACAATTCAAAGGTATGCCAGCTGTGACCAGGATTAAAAACAGCTGGAAACCTCTTTTGTATGGTTGTGAGAGCTGGA
Source organism: Furcifer pardalis (assembly GCA_030440675.1). Lineage (NCBI taxonomy): Eukaryota > Metazoa > Chordata > Lepidosauria > Squamata > Chamaeleonidae > Furcifer > Furcifer pardalis. The sequence continues at coordinate 158,095,643 of CP126894.1, read as the reverse complement.
CCATTAGGAAAGCTGAGTGCACAAAAATAGATGCCTTTGAGTTGCTGGGAAAGGTGGAGGGCAAAAGAAAAAGGGGGTGGCCAAAAATGAGATGGCTAGATGGTATTGTAGAGACAATGGGCACAAAGCTGAGCAAGTTGAGGAGGATGGTGGAGGACAGAAGTGCCTGGCGGTCAGTGGTCCATGGGGTCGCAAAGGGTTGGAATTGACTGTGCGACTAAACAACAACAATAAAATCTAATAATATAATATAATAATAATTAATATCTAGGATGGATGGGGGAGGGGGTTGGACTCAGCAGACCTAGTGTAATCTCAGTTAACCTTTGGCCATCTTGCATGGAACTGCACTCTAAGGGCTTTCCCAGATGGGGAATATCCGATGTGATACCAGGATTTTGAGCAAACTCAGGACATCCTTCCAAAGCAGCCAGGTTATTGGAATATGCTGGAAACAGCCGGACTCACTATTGCCTTGTCCTTCTAAACTGTTCTAAGGTATGGATGGGGATTTTGGAAGGGAGTGCAAAAGAAAAAGGACAGAAGATGAATGAAAGGATTTTGAACACAAGGTTGCTGAGGATCAAGATACTGTACATTGAAAAGTGGGAAAGCCTATGCATTGTCTGTCTGCCTTATATCCTGCTCAGTTGGTCCAAACAATAATAATGGTTAAAAGGCTGTAAACATAGAGCAATTTTGCTCAAGTTGCTGCTTCTCTGAGTTTCTACAAATTCTTCTTCTTCTCTCATTACAGATCATTCTTTGGACTGCCAAAGTGAAGGCACCCTCTTGGCTTTGTCATTGGCCAAAATTAGATCTTAAGGTTGGTGAGTTATTTCCTCAGTTCCTTTGGCTTGATCTGGTGCAAGAAAGATTAGCCAGCAACACAGGATTGTGGTTGCCCAAAGGTAGACCCAATTGTGTTCACAATTTTCAAAGAAGCTCTATCTCTGTATCCCAGTTTCTGCAAATAACACACATGTTTAGGTTTGGCTTTACTAGTCCTTGCTAGTAAACCTGTTCTGAACTTTAAAGCAAGCATCTTTACTCTGTTATCACATCTTCAGATGTCTTTTACATCAGAAAAGATCTTTCTTCAAGACGCAACTGTGTGCCCAGTTGTTCAGTCAGAGACAAAGGTTAGGCAGGGATTCAGAATGGCAAGACTGAGACACAAAATGTGGTTTGTGGCACTAAAGGCAGTGGTGGGATGTCAAAAATTTTACTACCTCACCATGATGTCATCACAGTGGAGGCGGAGCTAACGTCATGACATCGTGGGTGGGGCCAAAGAAAATAATAATAATAAAAATAAAATATAAATAAGCACACACACACCTCAACGCATCCACCCACCCAACCACAACACAAACCTGTAAATAAATTAAATAAATAAAATAAATAAATAAAATAAAAATTACATTAAAATACATCCACCCACCCAAACACCCACCCACCCCAAACACAAATCAACCCACCCACCCCAAACACAAACCTGTCACTTACCTGTTAGTATAAGTGCCTGGGCAGCACCATGTTGCAAGATGGATATGGTCATCGTACCAGTTCTCTAGGATAATATGCCTTAATGTAAATGTAGAACAGCTGTACTGTACCTCCATAAGGGTTCTCCAATTGGAACAGCACAGGTGTAGCTTATTGATGAGGTAACTCCAAGACTTTACTTAAAAACTCCAAGCCAGGCCGCCAGGCTTGCCGGCTGCCAGGCCTTTTTAGGAATTGTGGTAGTATGTCAATATAGGTAAAGGTATTAAATACACATTAAAATACACACAGACACACCATCCAAAGGTGAGTCACTTACCCTGGGGAGCAGGCTATAGGAAGCTTCAGACTAGCAGCTTCTCTTCCTCCTCCCCACTTGGGAGGACAGCAAGGAGGCCGTGCATATGCGCCAAGCACTGTAGGCATGCATGCACACCAAATGCTTGGTGTGCATGCACAGTGGGGGAACCAGTGAAAAGGTAAGCCCTGAAGGTGCTTCCCCCCCCCCCAAAAAAAAAAAAAAAAGCTGCTACCGGTTCTCCGGGACACTGGGAAAAGTTACTACCAGTTCTGGTGAACTGGTTCGAACCTGATGCATCCTAAGACTGACTAAAGGGCCATGGGTCACACACAACTGATTTTTTTTTTTTTTGGTATGTAGTAAAATACTCCTAAAATTGCATAAACAGATGATAATATTAAATGTTGTAAAGTAAGTATCGGCCATTAATATGCTTGTATTAGCTCTTCCTAACCATTGCAGGGCAAGCAATCTATACAGTTTTCATTGACTGAAGTTTTAAAACTAAACCAGTCTGTAGACTTATGCCTAACACCATGACCTCCTATAGGGAGACATCCATGTTTCTCTTTTAAAAGTTTTTCTTTAAAATAAAATCCAAGAGGGAGTTCTGTGTCTAATCAACAGCTTGCCCGCATAGTGAATGTATGTTTGTCTTAGTAAAGGCATTACTTCATTGACCCAGTGGTTTTTGCCGCACATGACTGTTTGAAATTTTCGCCAGAAAATAGTTCAAAGGAACAGCAGTCATTAGAAGATGAAACTATACAGGAAGTGTAATAACCTTTCTTGGTGAATTAATAACTGCAGAACAATGCCTTGCTCTCACATTCTACTTTCAGCCCATAGTAGGTTAGCTGTACTTCCATTATTCTTTCTGACATTATGAGTACGTTTGTCAACATCAGTACTTTTACTGACTGACTACAGACCTTTCCAGAGATTTTCACTCACTAGGCAAAGTCTCTTGAACCTTGTGATTTAATCCACAAGTGGATGAAAGGATGAAGAGTGAACTAACTAAAACATTTTTCTGAGCAGACCATTCAATTCAGCAATATCATGGTTAAACAACAGCATTTAATGTTCTTTACAGACAGTAGCTCAGTGGCTTTTGGAGTCCTGAACAGAGAGAACACTGGCTCTTTACAGTGATGTCAGAGTCTGTTTTTATTATAATATTTTTACAGGATATCCCAGTTGAGCTAGATAGATTGTTTACAATGGAGTCTTGTCCAGGGACAGCTTAACACCATTATACAATAAATGGAACAGTACAATGCAGTTATAGTATGAGCTCCCAGCGTGCTGTAAATCATGTCAAAGCTTCATGTTACACCTGATTAACTAAGGGACTCTAAACGTTAGGAAATGACCCAAGAACATTTGCTGGGCTGCTGCAAAGGGTGCTGGCAAGATGAATATTGTCTGGTTGTCAGCTGCATGAGAGAGAGGACTCTGTGTTTTTAACATTTATATGGGATGGATTGTGAGGATATACACATTACACCCACCTTTGTGGATGTGTCAAATTATGTGCTCTTTTGGAATGGATTGAATTCTACCCTAATTATTCATTGATTGACTCAGGTTCAAGACATTTTTGTCTTCCTCCAATATAAACAAACACAGGTCTAAGGTGACCTTGGGGCTTTGATGATTTCGCTGCAACAGACTAATATGACTGTGCCTTTGGAAAGTGGGTTTATATATTTTTAAAAAAAATTAGAATGGCAAAAGTCCACCAATAGGGACCAGGTTCAATGGAGATATACAGTCTTGTGTTCCTGTCTTGCTGATTCCTAACCTACATTCTCTGGCCATATTAGGTGGGGGTAGGGAAGGAAAGTGTTCACTGTGGATGCAGATTTCAATGTTTTCTCTCTCTATGATTCTGTGCCTTTCAATCAGGCTTTGACTGGACAGATCTTTAAATGGAGGACACCCTCAAAAGAATGATTCTTCCTGGTAGCTGTTCAAATAGAAAAGAAAGAAATATGGCCACTCTATGGAGAAAGGAAGTTGCAGCTGACAGGAACAATTCTAATTTGAAGATAATGTGTATTTTTCTGCTTTTCAGAGAGAAATCAGGACAGAACTAAGTAGTTACATGTTATGTGGACAGATCTTTAAATGGAAGACACCCTCAAAAGAATGATTCTTCCTAGTAGCTGTTCAAATAGAAAAGAAAGAAATATGGCCACTCTTTCTTTCTTTTTCTTTCTTTCTATCTATCTTTTTTCTAACTCTCTTTCTATCTATCTATCTATCATTCATTCATTCATTCTCTCTCTCTCTCTATCTTTCTTGTTTTCTATCTATCTTTCTTTCTTTCTCTCTCTCTCTCTATCTTTCTAACTATCTATCTAAATATCTTCCTTCCTTCCTTTCATTCTTTCTTTCTTTCCTTTTTCTTTCTACCTACCTACCTACCTACCTACCTTTCTTTCTTTCTTTCTTTCAATCTTTCTTTCTATAAATCTTTCTTTCTATCTATTTATCTATTTATCTATTTATCTATCTGTCTGTCTATCTATCTATCTATCTATCTATCTATCTATCTATCTATCTATCTATCTATCTATCTATCTATCTATCTATCTATCTATCTATATTTCTTTCTTTTTAAAAAAAAGATTTTTTTAACAGAAAAAAACCTATTTAAAAAAGTAACAACAAAATACAGAATAACATGACATACCAAGAAAAAGAAATAAAGAAAAATGACATTGATATCATAAAAAAAAAATTTAAAATTGATTCAAATATTTTCAATATCCCTTATCCAGTGATGGGCTGCTCCTGGTTTGGAACAGATCGCCAGAACCGGTAGCAGCCATCCGGAGGGGATCACCGGGGTGGTGGTGGTGGTAAACCCCTGGGCGACCGGTTCGGTTGCCTCTCTGGCCGCCCTCTGGTTGTGTCTTCTGGGCAGCCAAAATGGCTGCTTGGAAGTGCGCATGCGTCAAAACTCCATTTGATGCATGCACACTTAAAAATAGAAGAGCACATGCATCAAATGGAGTTTTGACGCATACGCACTTCCGAGCAGCCATTTTAGCTGCCTGAAAAGGGAGCAGGCAGTGCCTGGAAGAGCGGTGGCAGCGGTGACTGTTCCCCGATGCAGTGCCGGTCCGGGCCAGTCCAGTCCTGTGCCTGCCTGTAAGCCTGCTGCTACCCAACCCCAGGGTTAGGTAAGTGATGGGTTTTTGTTTGGGGTGGGTGGGTGGGTTGAGGTGTGTGTGTTTTATGTAGTGTGTGTTTATGTGTATTTATGTATTATGTGTCTATGTATTTATTTTAATTTATACGAATTTCTATGTATTTCTATGTATGTATTCATATGTACAGTAAAACACCGGATAACGATTGGATCTGATAACGCTAAAATCACATAACGTTAAGTAATCTGGGGAGGAGAATCGGATAGAATAATGTTAAGGTCGTATGGGATGGATCGGATAACAACCGCTAAAGCCTGTGCAGTACAATGTATCTCTATGGAGTTTTAAGGCTATCCGATGCATCCCATAGGATTTTAACATGGATTGGATAACACTAAAAATCGGATAACACCAAGACTTGTGGAACCAAGTTTTAGCTTTCCTTCCTTCCTTCCTTCCTTCCTTCCTTCCTTTCTGTCTCTCTCTCTCTCTAACTTTCTTTCTATCTCTCCTTCTCTCTATCTTTCTTTCTATCTATCTATCAATCTTTCATTATTTCTATCTATCTATCTATCTACCTATCTATCTACTGTATCTTTCTTTCTCTTTTCCTTTTCCTTTCATTCTATCTTCCTACCGACCGACCTACTGACCAACCTACTGACCGAC
>CP126894.1:153557500-153932500 GCA_030440675.1 Furcifer pardalis | reverse complement strand
CATCTGTTGTCCTGGATGATCAGATTGTACCCCCAATAATTAACCTTGGACAATATAGTAAATGAATTCAAAGATTTATCTACATCTCAATTTGATCTACATTTTGACAGGATCACTGACAAAATGATCTTAATTCTTCTTTCGTATCAGAAGCCATCCTATGGTGTATTTGGAGTGGAAGGATCAACAATAGCACACTTTTATTGCCTATAGGACACCAAAATGTCTTCACAGTTCCCCACACATTTTGGTGAGACTGCTTTCACATTCCCCAAGATAATGAAATTTTTACATGTGGGTGGTATACTGCTGCCACCAACCAGAATACAAGTACAGTAATACCTTGGATAACATCTGCATCAAATAACGTTAAAACCGCATAACGTTAAGCAATCTGGAAAAAATTGCATCACACAACATTAAATCCTATGGGATGCATCGGATAACGTTCACTAAAGCCTGTGCCACTTACAACGTATCTCTATGGAGTTTTAACATTATCAAATGCATGCATTGTATAACATTGAAAATCGGATAACACTAAGACTTGTGGAACCAAGTTTTAGCGTTATCTGAGGTTTTACTGTAAATGCAAGTAAGGAATCAGTTTTTGTCAGTTGATGCTACTACAGATACTAATGATGAAATTGACAATTTATACACATCTGCCTGTCATATCAGATACAAAACACATATTAATTTAACAAAAGACATTTGAACATAAAATGGTTATTAAATAGGGTTCTTCCCTTCCCCCTGCAATCTCATGTACCTCCCAGGAATTCATTCCTGAGTATCAGAAGTCCACTCAAAAGGTATTGATATGCTATCCAACAAACAATAATTTGAATTCTAAATTATTAATTCCATACTACTAATTTCAAATAATCCTCAAAGTAGCTTTCCAGAGGGCAGAAGAAGCTCCTAGGAAAGACATTTACATTCCAGAAATCTCTAAATAGAATTTATAGTATAACTTGAAAATGGAATACAAGTCTATAATCACAGAAGCCAACTTGAGCGTTCACAGTAACAACAAATTAATGCAAGAAAGACCACACCCATAATTATTAGGTAGGACACTGGCCATAGGCATAACAGAATGATACATTCATACATGACAATGCATGTATACTGGTATTTTGCCCACTGTAGTTTCTATATTAATTGTTCTGTTTTTCGGTCTCCTGTTGTATTGCAACATTTTAAATATACAAAAGAGGTAACTATTTTACTACAATACAATATGTACTGATGTAATAATTTCAGTGTAGAAATTTGACGCAAACTTGGCTAATTTTTCCCACAACAGTAAAACTGGCAGCTGATAAGTACCATGCTAACCTTGTTTAAAACCAATTCGATACCGGAAAGAGTATTTTTAAAATGGGGCAGTATTCTTACTTACATATTCAGGTTTTAATTTCTTGTCACCTCCTCGTACAGCCACCTTTTCTAGTTTGTCTATAATTGGCATGATCATTTCCTCATCTTTTAGCCTAAGTTCTTCATGTATTATTTCAATGTCACGAACCGGTTCAATGCTTCCTTCAACATGCGTGATATCATCATCATCAAATGATCCTTTAAGGGAAGCAAAATTCAGATGTTAGGCAGCATTCTCAGTCAAGAAAAGCATATGTTATCCATGGTATCTACGGTTACTAAAATTTATCACAAGAGATATAGAAAGGAGATGAAACAATCTACTACTCATATGGACGATAGTTTAAAATAGCTTAATTGCAGATATTTAAGTTTTTTCCCAAACAACATACCCATCAAGAGTCCTCTTTTTTCATATCAGGGTCAATATAAATTCACTGTGTCTTAGAATTGGCCAAATTAAAATATTTTTGCATATAATTTAATAACATAGGGCCATTTTAAGCTACTCATTTGATGCAGTACACATTAAAATCACAATAAAGTGTATCAAAGTATATTGAAGTTCCATACTATAGTCATGTGTTTCTAAGAGAAACAGGATTTTTTTAAAAAATAGGAAAAGGCCTGAAATCATCTGGCAGACCTCTTCTCCGCTTCAAACTACTTTATCACTATGGTTCTGACGGTGATTAGATAATGAACCACTCAGACACACAATTTACACAGCAGCTAATTTCATCGGTCTGATTTGAGGGTATGGTTTTTAGGGGGCCATCAAAGAAGCAGATGAAGGTGCATTTGTCATATATGAGTGACATCCATTCACACTATCTCAACAAAATGGTGCTGGCCCTTATTAGAAACACATGCTATTATCACATATTTAAAGTGCAGCTGAAGCCATAATTTCAAATTGCCAACAGGAAACGTAAGGGTAAACAACCAGATATTACTGAAGCACGTGGACTGACTTTATGCCCCTGTGAAGACATAATGTGGCAATATAATTCAACTGAGTTACTCTTGAGTTATCAATGAAGAATACCATGAAAACAAAAATTAAGCATATTTCTTAACAGAAAACTATAATTTAAAATTGAGACCTATTCATGAATAATTCATGATATAAATTTTAGGCTCATTTTAATAAGAGAAAAAAATCACACTAAGTCCAAGAATGATAATTTAAAGATATGTTCAGTTTGAATACAAACATTTTGTTTATACTAGTTAAATGTTAATTTTTTTTACTAGTTATCTTGTTTTTCAGATTTAGATCCTATTATCCAATTCTTCCATCTTGGCATATTTAGACAAATTCTAAATATAAAAAGGATGGCTCCTAGTTACACTTGTACAATATCTAGGTTGTATGAAGACTGGGAAAAATTACCATGTATTTCTAAATAACAACAATGAATTTCAATCTATAAAACATGATGTTCTACAATACTGAGTCAGACTCATTGTCAAATATTTCTTGATTTTCAGCTAAACATTTCAAGGACCTAATCATTGTAAATGACAATACTGGTTTGAGCATTAACATCCAATCTTTGTTTAAATGATGCATTAGCCCACTTACTAGCTGGAAGTAAACACTGAATTGAGATAATGATTTGAAAGACTTTACTCTACATGGAAAATGGGAACATATCCTTCTGTTCTTCAAGGCACATTTTTGGTAACCTGTCAGCTTCCACTGAAAGGATTTTCTGCAAGTAAATATGTATTTTAATTACTGTTAAACTTAAATGGAGATACCTGTACAGTTGTACCTCGCTTAAAGAGCATAATGCATTCCACAGGATTGCTCTTTAAGCGAGTTTGCTCTTTAAGCGAAACACCATTGTAAGTGACCAGTTGTTGGGGGGGGGGATTGCGAACCCTGATTTATTTGTTGAGTTTTTGATTGGTTTTATTTGTTAAGCGAAGCGAACAGTCAGAGAAAATGCTGCTCCTTAAGTGAGTTACTCTTTAAGCGAGGCGCTCTTTATGCGAGGTTTGACTGTACTTCTAAGTGTGTTTAGTTCTAGGAAACAATGGGCTTTACAAATGCTTTCTAAAACTCATTCCAAGAACCTCAACTACCTCAAAAAAAACCCTTCCCAGCTTTTCTGCAGGTACCTCATTTGTACTCTAAGACAAAGCCAATTAGAAAATAACATTAGAAAGGTTTAGAAAAGGTCTAACCCGGCAAGAAAGGACAGCTTTCATCCCCACTTTTGTTCTTATGAAAGGCATACTTTCCTAAACACTGAACAGGTTCTAAATGCCTCCAGAGTCAGACCAAAGCAATGACTGTCTCCACAATATTTCTGGTGGCTTTTTCCACTACTGATCAATAGTAGCCATAAGCTCTAGACAACTACTGCTGCCCTTCCTGATTCTTCTTCTGTGTCTAGGCCAGGCATGAAACTGCCAAAATGAAGCCACCTTCGGTGAGTTCATTCTGCAGTTTCTTCCACCTGACCTAGTGTGAGAAAGATTAGCCGGCAACACAAGGTTGCCTTTACCAGGGTACACCCGACTGTGGTGCAAGAATACCACAATCTTCGAGGAGGCTCTTTCTGTGTACCTCACCCTTCCTGATGATGAACAATGGGTTTTGATGAACCATGGGGAAAGTGGAAGAGACCATCTTTATCCCTCATCTGTCAATATATCACAAATGTGTGGGCTATACTACAAACAGCATGGCGATTTAGCATTGAGTAAATTGTAGCTGGATAGCTCAGTGGTTTAAATATCTGGCTGCAGAACCAGATGTTGTGAATTCGACCCCCCAGTGTCCATCCCAGTTATGGGCAAGCTGCACAGTCCCAGGACACTTCCACAAGTAGGGAATGGTAAGTAACATTTGTGTATTCTCTTCCTAGAAAACCCTGCAAAACATGATCATAAGTCAGAATTGACTTGACAGCAGGCTATTATTATTAACGTGCCTTTTATGAAGCCACTTCATAAAGTGCTGATATTGCAAGTAGCCGCAATATCTCACAACCTGAATACAAATGGAAAAGGAGACACCTTAATCCAGGGTTTGAACAATTTATAGGAAAAGCTAAAAGTCTTCCTTCACTTCTTACCTATCTGCAAAAGTAGCAACTAATTTTCTGGTTTATAGGAACAAACCAAAAAATTAAGTGCAAAAAATTAAGTGCAATTACCTCCACACTTAGTAATTAATGTAAGATTATTTAGAATCAAATTCTCTTGATTCCATAAGCAAGTATCTCTATGTTCTCCTTCCTGTACAAATGTTATATCAGTTCCTGTCTAATCATGCAGCATTATCCCACAATATGCTGGGAACATATTTTTGCATCAATAGTAAGCAAAAATATGTGAGAAAGAGATAGGGAGTTGTGGTAATTCTGAGAGAACAAAATTGGAGGTTTGAGCCTAAATGGGAAACATATACTTGTGGGCTCAAAGACGTGTTGGGTAGGGGTGACACCCAATCACTTCTATGCATTTCAGATTCTGAGTCAAGCTTTTAATCTCATCAGTCTGCCATTCTGTGATTCATGGCAGCAGTACACACACTCCTACCCAGTGAACTGGCAACTTTGTAAAGATAAGTATTTTGTGATGGTGCCCTTGAGTCTTTCTCAAAATTGCATACTTACCCACTGGCTCAAAATGATTACTGATCCCCGTCCTAATCCAATCAAGCACCAAAAGAACCCATTCTTTAAATATAAAGTGTCACCATTCAAAAGTTTGGCAGGGAAAGGGAACTGGAAGGAAGACCTCTAACTTTCTCCATCACCACTCACCTCTAGTTCTTCATGAGAAATAGAGAACCATGATGTTAAGCTTTATAACAGTTCCAAAATTGCTGGATCTGATGCAACATCTGGTTGCGTACACCTCTATCCAGGCTAGCATATTAAGCATACTAACTGCTGGAAGAGAGTTTAATGCAACATCATAGTATTAAAACTTCACATTAGTACATCATGAACCTAAATAAAGTCTCAGGATTTTGGGGTTTTACAGTGGGGATAGCTCAGGCTGCATAGTCCAAAACTAAATAAAAATTATCTGCTCTAAACTTTTGATTGCATTTCTGTCTAGAAAACATTCATTCATCATAATTCTGCATTCTCCCTTTCCCACCAGAAATATTTTGTCTTGGGTATCTTCTTATTTAAAGAAACACAAAAAAGGACTAGATTTTCATAACTGGTTTAGAGAGAAAACGTGTACCACCTTTTCCCTAAACAAATGCTTTATTTTTCCTCTTTAAAAAAAGTTTTTTCTAAATAATATTTGTGGATTTGTATCCATGAACCCAGACATCACAGCATTTTCATCTGTTTCATCCTATTTTAAGCTAAATCTAAGTTGTTGTTACTTAATGATCTCACTCCGCCTTCTTTTGTCTTCCAGGGCATCATTCCGTACTCAACATCTTATGACAGGGGATGGATCACCAGGAGACAGGGTCAATTAAATAATGTGTGACTTTGGGAGGGGTTTAAAAAAAACCCTCTGAATTCTCCAAGTCAGAAATGAGGATAGACACCTTGAAGATAAGAATTGAGAGACAAAATATATGCACTGAATTCAGGAGGTGCTAATAAAGATTCTTCAAGGACACAGTGTGGGGTCCAGAAATATAGCGCCACGTGTGTAACAGCTTACAGTTAGAATACAATAAATAGACAATGAAGTTGTTAGCTATTGTTTGTAAGGAAAGTATCTCCTTTATCTCCTCTCCTAGCCTATCTAGAATGGCAGTTTGAGTATCAAAGAAAAGGGATTATTTGACATTTAATATCGACAGCATTCCACCTGACAATGTTACTTACAAGACTGTGGTAAGGGGTACTACAAGGTATGGTAATGACTCCTTCATAATATCAATCACCACTGTTATATCTAGCTCTACAAAACATAAACAAGGTATTAGCATCTTCACCTTTTCCAGACACTTTATCACCCTGATTAATTATTCAAGGATTATGCAAAGGTACCCTGTTGTCTGAGAGATCAAGTTTCCCAAATGGCAAATATCATAAAGAATCTTACAAGTATTAACAGTTCTACTATTCTAAGGTTTCTTAATGTGGGAATCCTGGAATTTTCTAGGGAATCTATAACACTGGTCAACACAATTTTTCTGGCATGAGGTACTCTAACAATTCTAACGTAACTTCGAGGTGCTGATTCCGAATCTGGCATCCGTTTTTTCTAGCACATCAGGTTTTTGAGATCTCAACTATTGCAATATACCTACGAACAGCAAATTTATCATCATATTCATCGAGCTAAACAGACATACAGACCTAATAAAATAACATCCAATATGCAATACTTTATTGAACAAAAATATATAATTATGAACTGAAGCACAAAGTTGAGAGTGAAAGCATATTAACATGTAAGAATTGAAACATTAAGATATGAAAATATGAACAAAAAGATAAATTGACAATATGGACCTTGCATCACCATGAATGACCTTTTCTTGGATGCTCTGCGATGTTCAATGTGTGTAATGTCTCTCATCAAGGACCAACAGTAATCTGCCATCATGTTGGTGTTCCATTGGCCTTGGTAACGTTCTTCCATTACTTTAATGTCTTGATGAAAACGTTCACCATGCTCTTCGCTCACGTCACCCAAGTTCTCTGGAAAGTTGGCCAAGTGACTATGTAAATAGTGAATCTTGATGCTCATTCTACATCCAAGTGCTTGGAAACTCAAGAGCAGCTCCTCCACAATCTCTTGATAGTTGTCTGCTTTCTTGTTGTCAAGGAAATTCCGAACAACATCGATGAATGCATTCCAAGCTCTAGCCTCTGCCGCCGTCACTGTTGGAAGAAAGTGTGGATCCCTGATGAGAGTTCTAATTTGAGGGCCATCAAATATTCCTGCCTTTTTCTTCTCCATGCTGAGACCTGGAAAGATTGTGTATATATATATATATATATATATATATATATATATATATAGCTGAAGCAGTTTCCAGTGTGATTCAGGCTTTGATGAATTGCTTCATTAACCCAAGTTTTATGTGCAGTGGAGGTAATACAATTTTATTCCTATCAACCAGAGGCTCATTTGTAATGTTCTTGTCACCAGGCGTCAAACTGATTCTTGGTGGCCAGGTCTTTTCCACCCAGTGTTTTACTGTAGCCCTACTGTCCCAATAGCAAAGGAAGCAAGGGTATTTGGTGTAACCTCCTTGCTGGCCCAGCAAAACATTTACCATTTTCAAATCAACACAGATCACCCATCCATGATGTGTGTAATCCAATCTATACAGAATTGTCTTTATATTGCCATACTCTTCTTTCATTTGTATGGAGTGTCCTATTGGGATTGAACCAAATATATTTCCGTTGTGCAATAACACACATTTTAAACTCCTTTTACTACTGTTAATAAAAAGTCTACATTCACTGGAATCATATGTGGGCAGTCCTATATGGAGAAGAAGCCCTTTAGCATCATTACAATAAACAAGTGGACCATCAGATTAGAAGTACTTTCGCAGTGCTGCTTCTCTGTTACAATAAAAGGAGACACTAGTGCCAGGTCTGAGTAGTCCTTTCTCTTTCAGCCTGGAAGCCAACAATTCTGCAGACTGCTTTGGCAAATACAAATCTCTTACCAGATCATTCAATTCAGGTTGACTAAACAGACTAACAGAATCTGCATCAGGTGGCATATAGGTTGGAGCATCATTATCCTCATCATGTGTAGTAGAACCAGATGAACTGTGGGAGTCAACATCAATCTCTGGTAGCTCTGTATATACAGGCACAGGTATTTCCTCACAGCGTCCAACTGGTCATTTGGCAGACAGGATATCGGGGTATTGTATGTGGTGTCTGTTCTTTTTATTGAAACCTTTGACATTGACAAGGCAAAAGTACCAGTCATCCACATGGTTCCTTGGTTCTCTCCAAACCATCGGCACACCAAACTTCAGCTTAGAATTCATTCCTTTAGACCATGACTGCAATGTTTCGACGCAGGTTTTGCACACTGTATGAGGAGCCCAACGTTTGTCTTGGTCTCCCAGTGGTACTTTAAAGTAGGCAAGATACACCCTCTTGACAAAAGTAGTGATGCTGCACCTTTGATCCCGCAAGGTGAAGCTGCCACAGATGTAACAGAAGATATCTGTGTCATTACAGCATTTCCTTCTTTCCGATGATGTGTCCACTGTTATATCACAAACTGCACTAAAAATATATACATAAATAAGGTTATCTACATAACATCACATTATAATCACTAATTTTATCACTATAATTCTATAACTGACTTGCACCAACATGCAGTCAGGAATGACAATTGGGTTGGCCAATAGCATAAAAATGTGATGTGATAGAGCAGATCTGAGATCATATTTGTAATCAGCAGCCTGAAATTAGTATAAAACAACTTCAAAAGCTCATGCCAGGGGATTTTTTTTTTTTTTGTATAGATGTGTAAGAGTTCCAGAAAGCATTGTCTTACTATCATAAGACTCAAGGAGCTAAGAAGAGATGATCATTTTGCGACACATAATTTTCAAGTCCATTTGACTATGATCTATTACATAAAAATAATCTCATCTCTATTGAAATATCTAAATTCCAGGATGTTATGGAATCCCTGACTGTGTATCACTTTCTAATATGAAATTGCAACCTCAGTTTCCTTTGTGTAGAGTTCTTAAATATAAAAGAAACAGGTTATAGGTTTCAATCCACTAGACTGTAAACAAAGACTACTTGTCCTCAATCTCAATACCTTCCATCTCTAAACGGAAAGTCCAGCTAGTTATGTGACTAACTAGAAGTAGTGAAGAAATCAACTGAGAATAGAGCCTGACTAAATGGAGCCCGTCATGTTATAAAATATGGAAGGTGCAAGATTGTTCCTTATTTCCAGAAAGTTCTGTCTTCATCACTTCTTCATCACTCTCACCAGCTATACTTCTCTGTACCTCTGTGCTCCGATTCATGAATTATACAAGGAAGAGAACTTTAAAATAGCCTGAAATATTTAGGAGCAGCATTTTTTTTTTTGGGGGGGGGGGTGTTTCAGCTTCTCAAGTTTTCAATCAAAGCCTTCAAACAGCCTTCAGGAACTTTCCTGTCAGGCATAGATTCCCCCCCCCAAAAAAAAAAAAACTGATCTATTCACATGGCATTAAAAGGCACAGATTTCTCAGGTACTGTATTTGTGTATTCTACTCCTTTCCTTGCCATATTTTCCACTGGTACATTTCTTCTGTATTTTATATGCATTCCTTAAATGATAAGTTACCTTGGTATTATTCTACATAGAACAATAATATAGAAGCTATTCTGCCATTTCTTACACCGTCCATATGACAACTATTTCAAAACATCAAGAGATTTTGTCTGTGCTTGTGTTATACCTGTCAAGATCTGATGACTCTATGTTATGTATTCCTCTGAACAGAACCACTACACTTAGTTACAGGCTATCATCAACCAATTCATTCTCTTGCTAAAATCAAGTCATCCAATTACTCCTTGACTAATCAAGGCTGTTTTGGCTTTTTCTTTTTTCAAAAGGTACTCAACAGCATAAACAGTTCACTTACAAGAAATGGAAAGGGGCTAATCAGCAGAATTATTGTTTTGCTGCTACAATTTGCAGTATTTAAATGCAGTTGCTGATTGGACTGAAAGTTTTATGATACAGCACAGGAAAACTAGTTTGACTTAAACATGAATCTGCCCATGATTTGTCTACTGTATGGCAAAAATAACTAGAGTATCTGCAGCAATTTGCTTTTGATACTTCTGCCTCTAAGCAAACACTGAACAAATCATTCAACTAATAGATTGGCACATCCATATTTTTCTAAACACACCCTTATCTTTCAATACATGCCAATTTGCATATTACAGATTCATATTCCATAAGAAATAAACTGTCCCTTTTATACTGAAGCACATTCTAGTTAGAAAATGTCTGATTCAGGTAGTAAGCATACATATCTGTGATATGTATAGTTTCTATATTTTCCATAACACTATTTCACCAGATTTTTTTTTTTTTTTTTTAAATACTGATTAATTGATTCTTCCGGAACAAGTTGAATACCTCTGTGCATCTTAAAACCATACATCATACACAAGGCAGCAGTATATTTGATTAAGTGTCACATAAGGATAGGTTACTTACGTATAACTGTGCTTCTTTGAGTGGTCATCTGTAAATTCACATTCAGATTTTGTGCCTGTGCAAAACTCCCATCAGAACATTCTAGACCTTAGAAAAAAGTTGTCAGAGCAGCTGCCCCACTGTGCATATCTCGCAATTATCCCTACATTCCTCTCCATTGGCCACTGCAGCATAAATGAAGTAGTAGTGTGGAAGAGGGGAGAATAGAAGGGTTTTGTGAATTCATAGATGACCATTCAAAGAACCACATTTACAGTTAAGTAACCTGCCCTCCTTCTTTGTGGTCTCTGTGACTCACAGCTGGTGGGATGCAATACCAGCACTGATGAAATAACTGCTCTTCCAGATGAGGCATCACATTCTGCCATAATGTTCAATCTGTAACGTGTGACAAACGTCAAGGGTTGAAACCACTTTGCAGCCTTACAAATGATTTCCAGCTGGATCCCCTTAAGAAAGGCATCTGATGCAGCAACAGTTCTGGTCAAATGTCCCTTCAGAGATCCAGGAACTAGTCTCTTCACAAGTTGGTAAAACAGTGTGACTGTGTTCTCAAGCCACTTTGATAAATGCTGAGGCAAGATCTTTGTGCCCATCTTAGAGCACTGATAGCTTACAGACAGTTCATTTCATGTATGTTCTCTGTTCTTTAAGTATAAAAAGGTAGGGCTCTGCAAACATCTTAATGCTTGAAGTACTTTTTCCAGCTCCATGGAAAGAAGTTTGGGAGCACTAGCAATTGGTTCAAGTGGAAATCAAAAATCACTTTGGGAAGGAAGGACATATTAGGAAAAATTGTTATTCTGTCTCTGTAAAATGGTGAGTCACAGATTATAGGTTTCACCCCATTTGTTCATATAGTACATTATAGATATGTTGACAGTGGGCATTTATGCTACTTTCCCCACAATTGTTATTTCTAAGGCTAATATTAGCAATCCCAACTTGTTTATGTGGAACCGCCTCTCCTTCCTGGATCGAAAGGCACAGATTTGACAATTTCTGCAGTGGGCAACCCAACTCATGAAACTTGACCTGAAACATTGTGGACTGAACTGTTGGGCTCAGATGTCTGAACAGCCTTCCTATGGTGAGATTGGTGGTCGTGGCCCCCCAGTAGAGTTGTAGTTCTCATTTGGTGATAGTAAGACTGCTCTCGGGATATAAGAGTGCTTCAACATTCAACGCAGTGTATCAGGACATTTTTGTTGGGTATGCTTAGGGTGATTTTGGTGGTTATGCTTATTGGCTCTCTTTCAGATCCAATAGATGGTGAATGGAAACTTTTTTAAAAATTGCTCCACTTGTGTCAGAATCAAAACTTTTTAGGACAAGATGCCCCCTAAATGATGCAGATGACCCTTGGAGCCTATACACAAAGGCAGTTTTGTTGCCAATAACATTCTGTATCAGATGATAACTTTGTGAGAATCTGGCAGGATTGGAGCCAGATCTTTTTGGTGTCAACCAGATTGTCTCTGTGATCACTTCTTTTGTAATGCCTTTGGTACTGGGTATTCCTGCCTGAGCTCCAGCAATTCTGTAGTTGAGTTTCCATACCAATAAGGTATATTTCCAAAGGACCTTGATACTTATTTCCATGAACATCAAGAAAATCACAGAAAGGTAGAGAAAGATGCCATGCTGGGCCCAGACATGGTCATTGATAGAAATGGAACAACATATCACAGTAGTATGGTGGAAGATGGGTTTTTAAAAAATCTCTTTCAGTGGTGTGTGACATTTCTCCTTACTATTGATGTAGATTCTGTAGCGTATTCATGCAGTTCCTCTCTTTCCTGCAGTGGATCCTCTGATCCTGACTGGTGTTTTAATGGAGACAGTTTAGTCAACAGTGGATGTATTGACTGTAGCCAGTCAGAAAATGAGCTATAGGGTGGTGAGGACACCAGGGCTATAAATCCATTGCAAGAAAATTCCACAGTGAATTGCTGTTACACACTAGTCACATAACATGGTACAACAGTAAATGCCTAAGCTGACCTTAACATGAGACAATTTGCTACAACTGACATACACCTATGCAATTTTTCAGCTGGGTTTTGCCTCATATTTTCATTCTGAACAGATATGGTACCATCATACTGAAATTATGTCACCTGGGGACAATGGAGGAAGCAGGCAAGGGAAATTTCATACTCAGGCTGCAAATCTGAACATATTAACCGGAAGCAAGCATGTCTGAACATGACATCTGAAAACTTTACTAAATAAAAGGTAAGGAAAATTATCAAGTTGGATTATTGCATAGGAAGAAACAAGAGAAACAGCAAAGAAACCATAGGAAGTATGTGTGTCAGATCTACACTTAACTCACAAGCCAGCATGACTTGTTAGGGTAGGTCAGCAGACATAACATACCTTATTGTGACTCCTCTGTAGAAGAAGCCACTGCTGTCCTCCCAGCTCATCAATACCTAATGAAGTATAGTCCAGCATTAACTCTTTGGTCCAATTCCATGTTATCTAAGACACTACAAAAAGGCATAACTCAATCTTGCTCAAATGTTTCTAAAGAGAGGACAGCATAAGTAACAGTTTATTCTCATTCTACTATATTGGACTGTTTCTGGAAGTGCTGCACAGAACCTATATATGATACCACACAGAGACTTAAAAGAACAAACACTGTTAACAGAAAATACCATGAATTAGCTTTGATTCTGCGACAACAGGTATCTACAGAAAGATTTGTGTAAAAGCAAAATGTAAAATTGTGCAATCTACACAGAGAAGTTAATTACTTGAAAGAAGTGGCTTTTCCCCCCAGCCACAAGAACACCTGCCAACAAGTTAAACCTTAAAAAAAATTAAAGATAGATGGTGGGGGAGGAATATATGACAGACAGCTCTAGAAGAAAGATTTTTTTTTTGAATACTTTGTAACTTTGGTTATACAGCACTTCATAAAATACTAACTAGTTGAAATCATTTGCAGTGTAATTGTGGACATTTATATGCTTTTCTTATGCACAGAACATAGCTATTAGAGCTGAATGGTGATGGTGTGAAGTATAGGTTAGATTGGGTGAAATTAAAGCAAATTACTCAGAGATGTGGAATTCTGAAAATAGAAACAGTCAATGATTTGCAACCCTCTTGATGATCAACTTCACAGAACCCTAAATGGCAAGAACTTACATATTTTAAAGTTAACTAGATTTTTTTTCAATATTATGTATAAATATAGTTTAACTGGAAGTACTCAGTCACTTCGAAAATAATTATTTGTTTGATTTACAAGCCCTGTTTAGCTGAAGACTTTGTTCCGCTAAACATGCCTTTATTCTTAATTTCTTACTGATTCTAAAGAGCTGATCATGGGAAAAATTATCATCTCTGCAACAACACTTTGATATAAATAGTACCTACATACATGTAGGTATTTGTTCCAGCAGATTCAACCATCAAAAAATAACCAAATAAATGCTCAAGCAGATTCTTAATGCAATCTTATGCTCACTTGATTGTAAACTGAATAGGACTTATTTTTGAGTTGACAGGTATATAACTGCATTCCTCTATAGGCTTACTTTTCATTAATACTTCTTAGTAGAAGAAAACTAACTTCCTTCACTACAGCTATGTATCCTGTCTGCATGAACTGCTCGCTGTAAGGTCTACCTAACAGTTATCAAACTGAAGTAGTGATCGACACCTCCTTAAGAAGATGTGGGGCATTAACAATGGGAAACAAACCACTTAACACAAATGTGAATGACCAATGTTTGTACAAAAGACGACGAAGAAGAAATCCCAAGAATAAGTTTCAACTTCACTAGGATCACACACAAAAAATGAATGGGGCGGTCACCAGACACTTAAAAACTATAGTCTAGGTCAGGGGTGGGGAACCTTGAGAGGAGCCTGGGCTTCTGGGAATTGAAGTTCCAGAACACCAGGAGGACTAGCCTGTTTCCTCAAAGACAGGGTTTGTCAACCTTAAGCCTTCAGGTGTACTTAAGACTTCAATTTCCAGAAGCCCAGGCTCCCCTCCTATACAAGACGATACAGTCAAACCTCGCATAAAGAGTGCCTCGCTTAAAGAGCAGAATTTTCTCCGAATGTTCGCTTTGCTTAACAAATAAAACCAACCAAAAACTTGCTTAACAAATACATCAGGGTTCGCAACACACACACACACACACACACACACACACACACACACACACACACACACACACACACACACACACACACACGGTCACTTACAATGGTGTTTCGCTTAAAGAGCAAATTCGCTTAAAGAGCAAGCCTATGGAATGCATTATGCTCTTTAAACGAGGTACAACTGTACTCTGGATCACAGTTTTTCTTTATTGGGAAAGACAAATCACAGAAGGGAAGGTGGTCGATGACACAATAAAAGATACACATACAGATGGGGAGGGGGGATTAAGAGACATTCCCTACTTTTGAATCTATATTTCTGTTTCTACATCCATCTCCTGGGCTAGACAGCACAAAGGAATCAGATAGCAAGAAAACCATGTCTGAACTGCTTAGATGCCAACAGAAATAGAATACAGTAATGCATAAAGCAGGCCTAGTCCACCCAGAAGAGTCTAAGGCAGTGGTTCCCAACATGGGGCACACGCTCCACAGGGGGACTTCAATTCCCAGAAGCCTAAATCAGTACACTGGCTGATCAGTGCTTTGGGTAATTGACTTAGGCTTCTGGGAATTGAAGTCTAAGAACCAAAGATTGGGGAACACTGCTATATGACTAAAGATGGAGAGTAAAAAAAACACATCTTGCTGAAATGGATGGATGCCAAAGAGTGTTTCCCACCAAGACAAGATTCTGGCTGGACCACCTGGAGGTCACTTAATACTGACTTCAAAGTAAGAAGACCAAAGAACAAACTAGTAAAGTGGAGCTACATGGATAAAGGACAAATTTTCTGTGAATGTGGAAAAATTCAATCAATGCAGCATTTATGTGCATGCAATACACCCATGAATAAAAGAGCTAATAAACTGCTGAGATAATATTACTGAAGTAACTTGCAACTGGTCAAAAATAGTCTGTTTATTTTAACCCTTTAACTTGTTTTGAATTTTACATATATTTCATATGTGTTCATAATTTTAGCTCTGAAATGAATAAATAAAAAAAGCACACCCAACAGCAGATAGGAAAAAGTAGGAATGTCTCGATACCAATGAACATGGTCTGATGAATTCCCAATGTTACTACTCCATTTCATAACTATCCTCAACAAAGACAGTCATTTAATCCTTACACAATACAAATGCAGGAAAAAGGTCCTTTATAGGATCACTAAAAATAATCAAATATTATACAAGCCTTCGTGATTCAAGATCACTTCTTCAGGCATGCACCAATTTCTTGCAAACGGTGCAGGAAAATTATCAAATAGAGTCCCTGAAGAAGTGGTTTTGAATCATGAAATCTAACATTACATTTGAAAAAAAAATAGTGATCCAATAAAGGTGTCACTTTTCTGCTGCACTTGTATCCTCAGCAAAAATACTATTTTCTAACTCTGCATTTATTTTAATTTATTTTAAAGGTAGAATAAATAAGATGGCGAAAAAGAAAAGAATGAATAAAAAACTACTACACTTTACATTACACAAGAAATATTTTACAGTGGCTAAACATTAATACTATTAACATTATATGCTAAAAATTGCACCATCATACCAGACTGATAACATCCTCCCAGAGACCCTCATTCAAACATTCAAAACATGCAGCTTCACTTTGGCAGAACAACCTATGGGCGGCAATATAAATTTGAACTAATAAATAATAATAAAATGTCCCAGCCACTCAGAAGGGCCCCTGAAAAATTGGTAAAGCAAATAGGCCAATGTAGTCTAGCTACCCATAATATCAGACAACTGAATTTCTCTTCCCTTAAACTTCTACTTCCTCCTCAACATACATCTCTGAACAATTAAGTCTCCTCATCTGAAATATGGAATATGTCTAACCAATCACCTGATTATTATTACTGGCACTTGAAAAGTGCTTCCATATACCAATTATATGACTCCGTGGTCTAGCAGTGGCTGAGAACATTGCCCCCTCCTCTGGACCCACAACAACAGCCTGAGGGAGAAGACTCCATGGCCTGGCAGATGGCTGAGAACATCGCCCCCTCCTCTGGGCACACAACAACGACCTGAGGAGAAGATGCCATGGTCTGGCAGGCAGGTGAGGACCTTGCCCACTCCTCTGGGCCAACAACAACGACCTGAGGGGAGTTAGTCTGTGTTCTGGTCTGGTTGTATTTTGTCAGGTTATATTTTATAATTTTTAATGTACTGTTGCTGTTTTGACTGTAAGCCGCCCTGAGTCGCCTCGGCGAGTGGGTGGCAATATAAATATGAATAGATAAATAAATAAATAAATTATTGAGAACAGATAAATTGTACCATTAAACTTAACTCACTAGTTAAAGGCAGGGACCAGGGTGAAGCTTATGATGCAGAAGTAGCCAGCATATACAGCTGTGCCTCACTTAAAGAGCATAATGCGTTCCACAGGATTGCTCTTTAAGCGAGTTTGCTCTTTAAGCGAAACACCATTGTAAGTGACCAATTGTGGGGGGGAGGGATTGTGAACCCCGATTTATTTGTTAAGCAAGTTTTTGGTTGGTTTTATTTGTTAAGCGAAGCGAATATTCAGATAAAATTCTGCTCTTTAACCGAGTTACTCTTTAAGTGAGGCACTCTTTATGCGAGGTTTGACTGTATTTTCAAATCATTCCAAATACTGTACCTACATTTAAGTAAATCTTTAAAATGTTCTAACTGAAGGCCCTGAAAGGATATTTAAGAGACCGTGTCGCCCTAAGAACATCTCTCCGTCCCACCAGAGCGGACCGGAGAGGAGAGGCTCTCTGGTTGTACCATCGGCTAGAGAGGCACACCTCTCTAGCACTAGGAGGAGGGCCTTCTCTGTGTCCACCCCGGTCCTATGGAACCTCCTGCCAATTAAGCTACGTCTCCAGTTGGAGATGCTGCCCTTTAGAAAGGGGGTTAAGACCTGGCTGGAAGGACAGGTATGGGGTTTGGGTCAGACATTTGCTTTGGCTAGTTGGCTCATCTGACCCCTCCCCTCTCTCAATGTATGATTTTTTAATCTTTTAACTTTGCTTAGTTTTAATCTCTTTTAATATTAATATTTTAAACTAGATTTTATATTGTGTTTTATGTCTTTTTTTTAAAGCTTTGATAGCCGCCCTGAGTCTTTTTGAGGAGGGCAGGATAGAAGTCTTTAAACAAACAAACAAACAAACTTCTAGGATTTATAAGCAAGCAAGGAGCCATCTGAATGTGTTTCTGTATATCTTAAGGTATAGTTAAATAAAACTAATGCTACCAGTATTTTTTTATTGTTACAATTAATGAACATGTCATGCATCCATGCATGTGACATACACATTTCCTTCACTCCTAAAAATATATATATCCAAATATTGTTCTTTTTAAAAACCAAATAAACAGAAGCTGCAATGCTGTTTTTCTCTCCATCAGGTTTACAATGTAGAAGAAAATTTTAGTGTTTAAAAGCATCCTTATATTCCCTATTTAGTTGGACATATTTTTACAAGCACCAGGCTAACAAACCAGGATTGAGAAGCTATCTCATGCATATTGCTGTTGTCCCAGATCATTCTGAACAAACATTTTTAGATCCTTAACTACCACAGGAGTGCTGATTACATAGGCATCAACAATTTCCTAACCAATGACCACCTGAACAATGATGTGTTCAGCTTCTCAGACCCTGAAGCCTTTCAAAGGTGAATCATTTCACAGTTTGGAACTAGATCGCCATAGCAACTTCCCTTTGAGGGTTTTAGAATCACCATCCAGTAATTCTATGATCATCAAGCTCAACCGTTCCCAATGGTTCTTTTCACAGCAGATGGAAAAAGAAGCCTTGAAATTTTACAGTCTATTTCAAGCAATTCATCTGGCAGCCTATTAGAATTCAAAATATTTCGACCTTCAATCACAAAGCATGTTATCTGAAGCTGTGGTGATCTCAAGTCAAGACAAGCAGACATTTTAGTCTAATCATCCATGATGAGAAGAGACTGACAAAAAAACCCTCTTAATTCGACCAGCATCAAAATGCTTATTTTAACTGCATGCAAGTCTTTCAACAGGCAATGAAAACACACCATGTACCATGTTATCACAATCATCTGTTCAAAGTAAAATATGAATTCTGAATATTGACATGAATCTTTGCACTCTGAGCCTACTTCTGAAAGCATTTCCTTCAAACAGCGAAGCCATGTTTACATTGTTCTGCAACAAGCACTAAAGATTAAACGCACCTTGAAAATCAAAACTGTAACTTGGGAGGGGGGACTGCGCTGTGCATCTTCTAACAAAATGCAAATGTGAATCTGAATAAAAGCATGACTATGAATGTTTGTAAAAACTGAAAACCACAGTAAAATCTAGTATTTCTGAATTACTGTAGATAACTCATAGAAAACAAGATACTGTAAGGTAATTTTTCTCTTAACTACAGTAATCAGCAAATTGAAATATTAGCTGGCATATTTTTATGTTTTAATCCAAGTTAAAGTACACTATATCAATATATAAATGTAACTAGACTTGGCTTACATTTTGAATTTTGTGTCCAATAACACCTAAAGAAAATTCACAGAACTGATGTCTAAACCTAAGAGTAATATGGAACATTATGTAAACTGACTTCCTTTTATATAACTGAACTTTCCTCTCCCTCTCGTTGTACCCATCGTCCATCCCATAGAATCCTGTAGTCCTCTGAGCAGATCTGGGGGCCACAAGAGCAG
Organism: Furcifer pardalis; assembly: GCA_030440675.1. Lineage (NCBI taxonomy): Eukaryota > Metazoa > Chordata > Lepidosauria > Squamata > Chamaeleonidae > Furcifer > Furcifer pardalis. The sequence continues at coordinate 153,913,106 of CP126894.1, read as the reverse complement.
CCTTTCTACTTGCAGATACCATGTGATACTACAGGAAGGATAAAAAAGGCATCACTCTATATAGTCTACCTTCCTAAACAACATAAGAGCTTCAGATACAGTAATACCCCAGATAACGATTGCATCGGATAACGCTAGAATCGGATAACGATGCAAGATTTTTGGAAAAAACTTGCATCGGATAACAATTCTGGATAATGATTCTTAGCGTTATCCAAGGCAATGGTCTGCGGGTGTGGGGTGGTTTGGGTAGAACTTCTACCCAATCCACCCCACACCCGCAGCAGTCTCTGCAACTGCAGGAGGGTCGGGGAAAGGCGTGCGCCTTTTCCCCTGACCCTACTGCAGCCGCAGAGACTGCGTGCATCTCTTTCTTTCCCTCCCTGTATTTAAACTACAGGGAGGGAGGGAAGAGAGAGACGTGATTGGTTCTCTCTCTCTTCTCTCCCTGCCTGCAGTTTAAATACACGGAGGGAAAGAGAGAGACCCGATCACGTCTCACTCTTTTCCTCCCTGTATTTAAACACATGCAGGGAGGGGAGAAAGAGAGAACCAATCACGTCTCTATCTTCCCTCCCTGCATGTAGTTTAAATAAAGGGAGGAAAAGAGTGAGACTCGATCGGGTCTCACTCTTTTCCTCCCTGCCTTTAAAGCTAGCTTTAAAGGCAGGGAAGAAAAGAAAGAGACCCGATCGCATCTCTTTCTTTCCCTGCCTGCCTTTAAATTGATTTGTCCCTGAAGTCAGGGCTTTCTTTTTCATCATTGTTCGATGCATGCATCGGACAACACTAAAAATCGGATAACGTCATGACTTGTGGAACCAAGTCATAACGTTATCTGGGTTTTACTGTATTTCTAAGTCAACTATTAAAAATGACAACACTTTCCCCCCTACCTTCTTTACTGTTCAACTTTCACACCTGTACATGGTGATTTGGAATACAAGAGGGTGAACTACAGTGAAACCCCAGCATACAACTGCCCTGGGTTACATTTGCCACGGGTTACAACTGCACATTTAATTTAAAAAATCCCCTGCGTTACGACCAATTTTTGGTTTACGACTGAAAATTGTGCTACACTATTTTAAACTCTAAGATAGTAGCGATCTCCCTACCTTTTCCACACCATTTTAGGACCTTATCCAATGACAACGGCACCTCTGCAGCCATTTTAGCATTTAAAATGGCTGCCACCCCCTCCACCTGAAGCCACAATGCAGTGCTTACTGCTGCGGAGGTGCTGTTGTTGTTGTCGGAGAAGATTCCTCAAACGGCGTAGAAAAGCTAGGGAGATCGCTCCGTTGCTTTTGTGGGAGTGGGGGATGATCGCATCTGGCATTTGGGGGCTAGATGACATTTGGTTGTGGGTTTTTGTTTTGTTTTGTATTATTTTTGGTCCAGTAAGGACTTTTTTAAATTTTCAATGCATTCCTATGGGAAAATGTGCTTCAGGTTACGATTTTTTCGTGTTACAACGGAGGCTTTTGAAACGGACTTCAGTCATAACCCAAGGTTTTACTGATCTTAGTTTTGATCTCCAGCAACGCATCTTTATGCTTGCCAATCTCTTCCAATTTCTTTACTGCTGCCTTTTCCAGCCTCAATGTTTTTCTGGTTTCTTGGCTGCAGTCTTCATTTGGATTGATAACTCAACAAAGGCAAAGAAAATCTTCAACAGTTTCAGTTTCTTCATGATCAATATTCAAGTTGTGTAGTTCTTCTGCAGTTTTTTGTTTTCTTAATGTTCAACTGCATTCCTGCTTTGGCAACTTCTTTCGCTAAGTTGTTTCAAGTCATAAAATGGTATAATCTGCATATTTAAAATTATTGATATTTCTTCCCTCAATTTTCACTCCTCCTTCAACTGCACCTAATCTGGCTTTCCATATGATATGTTTTATATACTAACTGAATAGATAAGAGGATAAAATACACTCTTGTCTGATACCTTTGCCTATAGGACACTATTGTGTCTCTCCATATTCTGTCCTAATGATAGTTTCTTGTCCTCAAGTGCTGAGACACCCCCATTTCTTTCAGAACCCATAGTTTCTCATGATCTACACATTTCTCCCATTAGATCAACAGAATATACAGAGATGATTGAGCAAACTTCCACTGATTGAAAGACTCTAGTCTAATTACTAATCTACACAAAATTTCAAAGAGCCATCAATATCAAGATTAATTTTTCAGACAGAAGAACTACTGTGTGTAACCGAATAAGAGGACAGGAAAAGACCACTCTGTCAGCATGGTTCTTTGGATACTACATGGACACACATGCTCTTACTGAATTACACTGCACTTTAATTCACACTATGGGTATTATACATAGCAATAGCAAAATAATAAAGAGCAATATTAATAACATTTATATACCTCCCCATAGTATTTTGTGCACTCTGTATGGTTCACAAGGTAATTAGCACTTTGCCCCCAACACACTGGGTACTCATTTTACCAACCTTCGAAAGATGGAAGGCAGTCAACCTTGAGCCCCTTCAGAATTAAACTTCCAATGTCAGCAGTTTTTTTGGTTACAGTACAGCACTTTAACCACTGCACCACCAGGGCTCATGTATTATACATTATGTTTTCTGGACATACAAGAAGACATAAGTGCCTTTAAGAACATTTACTTTACTTATGTACAAATCATTAAAAGCAAATCAAAGTATGCTAGCATATGTAAGTAAAGGTTGCAAACTGTGGCTTAAGATGTTTGCTTTGCCATTAATGTTGTTTTCCTCCTTCGTTCATCTGAACAAACCTCACACACCCACATGCTAAATGGCCTTTCCAACAATCTGGAAAGCCATTACCATTACTTCATAACATATAATCAAGCAACATACAGTAATCGAAAATAATTAAAAACAGTATTTACTGGCTAATTAATATTATAAAAGGCTTAATTTGGCAATGCTAAGGATAGCTATTTTCCAAAACATATGTACATCTTTTTGAATTGGTTGTATGTATGATGCATTTTAAATCTTAAAATTTTAAAAAGCTGAATGGAAATGCAATGCAAATTTTGTTATATTGTATCAGTGTCATGCTTTTTATTACATAATTTGCCGTGACCTGCATGCTAAAGCAATATAGTTGTACCTCACTTAAAGAGCATAATGTGTTCCACAGGATTGCTCTTTAAGCAAGTTTGCTCTTTAAGTGAAACACCATTGTAAGCGACCAATTGTGACTTCTAGTGGTGGGGATTGTGAACACCAATTTATTTGCTAAGCGAGTTTTTGGTTTGTTTTATTTGTTAAGCGAAGCGACCATTCAGAGAAAATTCTGCTCTTTAAGCAAGTTACTCTTTAAGCGAGGCACTCTTTATGTGAGGTTTGACTGTACATTGAATTCTTTTGCTTGATATTCCTTAACTCTCTCATGCACCCCACACAAACATGCACTGTGGCCACGTTGACATCATGACTGCTTTCATGCCGTAGCTAATGGACCCCCATGTGCCATGGCTCCAAAGTGTTTTGCATTTCTTTTAAATTAATTACCAATTCTTGTAACATTTGAACCTGGACAAAGAAAAGTTGATCTTTAAAACATTTTGTCAAAACAAACTTCCTTCAAATGGCAGATTAAGAAACCAGTTTGTTTCAACAAACCCTAGTTAAAATTAACCAGGTTGCTTGGATGTATTTCTAAACTTGTAGCATTGAACTGCTTTTGTTACTGGTGTGATGTTAGCTTGTTTTTATGGCAGCCTATTATCTTCTTGTATTGTTTTTGTTGTTGTTGTTTTTGTTATTTAGGCCTGTTTATGGATTGCTATGCATTAGCTACCTTGGCCTTTTAAAAGGACAGGGCAGATGGGTTTTAAACATAAAAGAAGGCTATTGCATTGTGACAGTTTAATAATCTGCCATTTCAGTGATCTATAGCAGGGATTCTCAACCTGCGGCCTATGGCATCATTTCAAGGGGGGGCCACCGCTTCCACCACACCAGGAAGTGCCATGTGGTGGGGGAAGGACAAAATTGTCATCTGGTCCCCAAAGCTGTCTGAGGGAGCGTGACCCGGCCCCCAGCTTTAAAAAGTTGAGAACTCCTGATCTAAAGCATCCTACATTAGTGACACAGCCTGCTCAAAAAATGAGGACGATGCTATGCACAACATTCTAAATTGGGAATGATTAATATTTGCTGCACTTTCTTTATTCGTGTCAGATGCACCACCAGCATATAATAACATTTTGTTGTTCAGTCGCACAGTCGATTCCGACCCTCTACGACCCCATGGACCACTGTCCGCCAGGCACTTCTGTCCTCCACCATCCCCCTCAACTCTCTCAGCTTTGTGCCCATTGTGTCTACAATACCATCTAGCCATCTCATTTTTGGCCGCCCCCTTCTTCTTTTGCCCTCCACCCTTCCCAGCATCAAGGCTTTCTCAAGCAAATCCTCTCTTCTCATTTGATGTCCAAAGTACTTTAACTTCATCTTTACTATTTGACCTTCTAAAAGGCAAGCAATGAGAAACCTGGGGAGCATAGTGAAAAGTAGAGACATCACATTGCAAACAAAAATTCACATAGTCAAAGCAATAGTATTCCCTATGGCAATGTATGGTTGTGAAAGCTGGACCATTAGGAAAGCTGAGCGCAGAAGAATAGATGCCTTTGAGATGTGGTGTTGGAGGAGAGTTTTGAGAGTCCCCTGGACAGCGAGGAGAACAAATAGGTCAATCTTAGAAGAAATCAATCCTGACTGCTCCTTGGAAGGTCAAATAATAAAGATGAAGCTAAAGTACTTTGGACATCAAATGAGAAGAGAGGATTCACTTGAGAAAGCCTTGATGCTTGGAAGGGTCGAGGGCAAAAGAAAAAGGGGACGGCCCAAGATGAGATGGCTAGATGGAATTGTGGAAGCAGTGGGCACAGAGCTGGGCAAGTTGAGGGGGATGGTGGAGGACAGGAGTGCCTGGCAGATGGTGGTCCATGGGGTCGCAGAGGGTCGGAATCGACTGTGCGACTGAACAACAAAAAAGGAGCAGTCAGGGTTAATTTCTTCTAAGATTGACCTATTTGTTCTCCTCGCTGTCCAGCTAAAATTAACACATCTAAAAACAAAATAGAATTTAAAAGGGCTAGATGCCATCTGCCCAATATTGGGTCACATCAATGGCATTTCCTCTTGCCAACATAAGGTCCTCCTCCATGCACAGAGGAGCATCATGTGCATTGTATCATATAACAGATAGTTTGTACTTCTCCACATTAACAGAGGCTGTCATCTACAGGGAAACCCCACTTTCTCAGATTAGCCCTTGATCTCCTACCCTGGCACACAGTCTATTTAAAGTTTTCCACACAGGCCATGGTTGTTCTTGGCCAAATGGTAGTCTCATGTAGTTCTGCCCAGTTATCTGGTAGCTCCTTGCTCACCTTCCATAGTTCTAAGCTGGTCTGTGGGGGCTGGTTGTTTGGAGGTGCAGAAGTTTATGAGGAAGCTATGCCTTGATTTCAGTTGGTAATCAAATAGCAGGTCTACAAGCACTAGCAAACAAACTACCGTATATGCTGGGGTATAAGATGACTTTTTACCCCTGAAAAACATGCCTCCAAGGGGGGGGTCTTGTATGTCGGGTGCACTTCAGTTGAATAAAATACAGTAATACTTCAGATAACGTTTACCTCACATAACGTTTACCTTGCATAACGTTAAGCAATCTGGGGAGGAGAATTGCATCGAATAACGTTAAGGTCCTATGGGATGGATCGGATAACAAATTTTAATATCAGATGACGAACAGGAGTTTGAAGGCTTTTAAAGGGAAACTGTCATGCCAGCAAACTTGCTAGGGACTTGCCTGCCACTTGCTCTCTCCCTCTATTTGTTATCTTCCTTCTATCATTGACAGTTCCAGTTTGGTTAACAGATTAGAAAACAAACAGCATGGCAGCTCCCATAGGTTTATTGTTCTATTCAGCTTTAGTGAATTGTCTTTGGTGAATTACGTTTAATAAACTTGCACTGTTTTATGTTTACTGTACATGTTTGATAACATACAGACATGTGACATTTTTTCTGCATGTCATAAGCATTTGAATATAAATTAACATGTTGAAATCAAATCTGATGTTCTTTTACGTTTTATTTGGTGTGTGGAAGGTGTGCGGAAGAGGGGGTAGTCTTATACAGCGAGTATATAACAAACTATATTTTGAGTGGAAATGTTGGGGGGTCGTCTTATACGCCCAATCGTCTTGTACGCCGGCAAATACGGTAAGCATGTAAACAATGGATCCCAACCACATTCCTATAAGCCAGTGATGTTGAACCTTGGCACTCCAGGTGTTCTTGGATTTCAATTCCCAGAAGCCCTGATCAGCACTCTGGGAATTGAAGCCCAAGAACACCTGGAGTGCCAAGGTTCGCCATTATTGATAAGGGGAATGTTTTTACAGAACCTTTACTGTATTTCTGACCCAACTAAATATGGTTTCTCACTAGCATCCAAAATTACTAGCATCCAGAGTCTTAATGTCTACAAGCTAGATGACACCTTTGCCACTATAAAATCATACTGGGCATGCTACAAAAAAACTAGTGGAAAACTATAGGAAGTTAGGCTCATATATGGTTAAAGCTTCAAATTAGCTTCAGGTTGTCATTTTAAAACAATCAAAACAAGTAGTAACCATGTTTGCCTGTTCCATTTAGGTACTAAATGCAGAGGTCCTGTAGAGTTTTAGTGAACAAGCCGCTGTGGGGGCTGTCAGGTCAATTCAGTATGAAGGTGTACCTTTACCTTACTAAATGTACTTACACTGTACTTTCAGTTTGTAACAACAGCTTTAAAGAAGTCTAACAGCAATACTTCAAAAGGTCTCTTTAAAAGTCAACAATGATTTGATTGAAGACAGCAATTCAATTCCATTAACACTCGAAACCATTGTAAGTTTAAAATGTAAAGTAAAAAGGTATTCTTCCACTCCCATTTCCTTTCTGGCAACCAGCACCACCCTGGTAGTTCCCAGGCAGCTTAATGGGTTAATTTTCTAAACAGCAGTTTTTGGACAAGCTTTAGAGAAAGATATCCTCCATTTTCCAGATTTCAGCTATTGCCTTTGATTGAATGGGACTTCTGGCAAATTCCCACATTTCTCTTGGCCATGATCTTTCCATGCTTGTCTAGACTGGAATATTGCATTCCTGCTCTCTGGAAGACTTCTCTCATGCCCTGGTGATTTTTCTGCCCATTCTACTGCCACTGCTATTGATAACCACCTCTAAGAAGCTATGAAATGAACAAGCACACAACCAACAATATAGGGGGGCCTGGATACTTCTTTTTACCTTGGCCACACCATATAGGAAACCCAAGAACTGTTCAAAAAACTGGCTCCTTCAAAGCATGCTACAGACAGAGAAAAGACCAGTTTACAAAAGAGAGATAAGTCCACAGCTTGAGTGACACATGCCAAATTTAGGACAGACCTGACCCAATCCTGTTTTATAGTTCTGGATTATTAAATAAATATACAGTTGACCAATTTAAGCTTTTAGACCTGCTATAAACTATACTGATGCTCAAGCATCTTACTAAGGCTCAAACTCTTATGCTAATGAATAGCTACTTATTCTGTATTTTTAGGCTATTAATATTAACTCCATTCTATAAACAGCAATCCATGCACTCCGGTATTTAGTCATGCCTGCCACATGTGCACAGAAACATCTGTAGATGCAGACAGTGCTGGTCCTTTGACTGTAAACAGTTATGAGCACTGAACTATAGTCAGATACGACTGGCTTTTGAGCAAGGTGGACTTTACCTTTACTATCTAGTCAAGTCTAACTTTTAATGTGTTTCCAGACAATCCCCCTCACAAGAAGTCACAATTGGTCACTTACAATGGTGTTTCGCTTAAAGAGCAAACTCTCTTAAAGAGCAATACCGTGGAACGCATTATGCTCTTTAAGTGAGATACCATTGTATTATGGGGACCTGTCCATTTGGAAAATCCCAGAGGGTTGCTTTAGCAACTCCAGAAGGGCTGGATTTGATCCCATAGAATGTGCTCCCTGATCCCAGCGCTACATACTCCTTTCATGCCAAATCAGTTAGCACTGGCTCTCCTTTCAATTACTTCTGTATGTCTACATGTCACGTTTCATATCTGCCGCAGGAGATGGAACCGAGATCATAGTGTGTGGGTCACTTCTTAGCAAGCTGGGATTCACTTTAAACAAATTCACACCAGTGGCATTTTTCCTGATTGTCTTGGAAGGCGAAAGCGGCCCAGAACCAGCTAGCCTCTAAGACCAGGCCTCCACACGCCATGGGGCATGGGAAAAAGTATACTTGGTTTGGGTTGCCGCCGCCACCACCGATTTCTCCATGGTATGGAGACACATAAGGAGGCTCAGCACATAAGACATATACATACACAGATATATACAGTTAGGTAAAGGTAAAGGTCACCCCTGTTCAAAAGCTAGCCGCATCTGACTCTAAGATTCAGGGCTCATCTCTGGTTTTTTGGTTTTGTTTTGTTTTTTAGCATGCCAGAAGCACACAAAGATGCTTTCTGGGTTGAAAGGATTTTTGCTGAAAGAACTTTCCTCAGGGGATGCCCAAATGAGACTCCTTTCATGTCCCCAAGATCTTTTCCCACTGAAGTGGTACCTATTTTACTTGCAATTTCTTGCTTTCAAACTGCTAGGCTGGCAGGAGCTGGAACAGAGACAGAAGCTCACTCTATCATGCAGTACTCGGGTCTTGAACTGCTGACCTGCCGACCTTCCAGTCATCAAGTTCAGCGTCTTATCCACTAAGCCGCCGCAGTCTACATACATTTAGAGGAGTGTGGATACAAATGAAGAATTGCAACGTTTATGAAACAAGGGAGGCAGAAGCCAGACACACTGGGCTCCTACCGCCATAAGGCATTAGCCCAATACTGGTGTTATACAAAACAATTGTTAATTATGTTGTGAAACATTATACAATCTCCCTTGAAGTATAAATTACTCCATTTTATGATAGATCAAAAGCACTTAAAATGTTCCTAGTTTGCCTTTTTTGAAAAATATGTTTAATAAAAGGCTAGTCATAAATAAATGAACTTTTTAATAAGCCTGAAACACTTTCCCTCTTGGCAGAGGAAAAAAAACACTTTCCCAAGGGGCCTGTCATGTTAAAGCAGTCGTCAATAGCTGCATACAATCAGTAAACAAATTCAGCTCTGTGGGGGGAAAAGAAAGGCTACATCACCATTTAGTGGTTGCAATTTAGATTATTCTAGCGTGTAATACTTTAATTGTATAAAACAAAGCTGGTGTCACAAACACAAAAGAACTTCTTGCAAAGCAAGCACCACGAGTAATTTTTATGCTGCCACTGAAGGCTGACAAGTGATGAGCACTTTGTTCAAATTTATACACTTATGCATCTCAGGCAACAGGTGGCTTGTAAAAAGAAACACTGAAAGGAGATCTTTTTTTAACTCTTTCAGAACAGCATTTCCCCCCCTAAAATCATTTATTACTGCAAATATTTCTAACAGCTAAAAGTGCAATATGTTAGGTTCATAGATGACCAACATAAAAGCAAAAATATTTACACAAAACTAATATGATGCTGCTGCTTTAGAATCAAACTCAGTTTGAAATACACTAGAACATCGGATAACATTATGACCTGTTTCCACAACATTATGACTTGGTTCTTCCGCAGCCCATCTGGGTTGTATTTGAAGCCTAGAGGCGCTCGGACTAGCTAGCCCGGGCGCCGCTAGGCTTCATCCAGCGGTCACTCCGACTTAACTAGGGTCGGGGGAAAGCCAGGCACCCACGTGCCTTTCCCCTGACCCTAGTTCAGAAGCAGCGATCCATCGCTGGGGTGTGTGTGTGTGTGTATGTGGATTGGGTAGATGTTCTATCCAATCCACCACCACCACCACCACGATTGTCTCGGATAATGCTATAGAATTGTTATCCAGAATTGTTATCCGATGCAAGATTTTTCCAAAAAACTTGCATCGTTATCCGATTCTAGCGTTATCCAATGTAATCGTTATCCGAGGTATTACTGCATAAGGATATATGGAGCTAAAACTCAAAGCATTATGGAGAAAATACGGTAAATAAATACTTTCAGACATAATGAGTACACGAGAGGATGAGACCATAACTGTGAGAGACGCAATGAACACACACTGGGCAAAACTGCATGACACAAGCCAGGCAACATACCATGTGAGAACAAAAGTAAGAATCAGGAAAGGTTGGAAAATATTCAATTTATACACAGAACACATAATGCGCAACGCAGGGATGGAGGAATCACAATTTGGGATCAAAATTGCTGGAAGAAACATCAACAATTTGAGATATGCAGATGATACCACCCTAATGGCAGAAAGTGAGGAGGACCTAAAGAAGCTCCTGATTAGGTTGAAAGAAGAAAGTGGAAAAGCTGGCTTGAGACTCAATATCAAGAAAACCAAGATAATGGCAACAGGCCCTATCAGTCCCTGGAAAATAGATGGGGAAGAAGTAGACGCAGTGACAGATTTTACTTTCTTAGGATCTAAGCTCACTGCAGATGGTGATTGCAGCCATGAAATAAAAAGGCGACTGATTCTTGGGAGGCAAGCGATGAGAAACCTGGGGAGCATAGTGAAAAGTAGAGACATCACATTGAAAACAAAAATTCGCATGGTCAAAGCAATGGTATTCCCTGTGGCAATGTATGGTTGTGAGAGTTGGACCATTAGGAAAGCTGAACGCAGAAGAATAGACGCCTTTGAGATATGGTGTTGGAGGAGAGTTTTGAGAGTTCCATGGACAGCGAGGAGAACAAATAGGTCAATCTTAGAAGAAATTATACCTGACTGTTCCTTAGAAGGTCAAATAGTAAAGATGAGGCTAAAGTACTTTGGACATCAAATGAGAAGAGAGGATTTGTTTGTTGGACCTTGTTGGACTCTCCCTCGGCCAGCCGGCCTTGGAGGGAGAGAAACCTGGGGGCTTTGGGTGGCGATAGAGGATTTTGTAAGGGGGGGGGTCTTTGGTGGGATATTGTTTCTTTTGTATATTATGGAAGCCGCCTAGAGTCAGGTTTGCCTGAGCAAGGCGGGGTATAAATTTGAAGAATAATAATAAAATAAATAAATAATAAATTTACTTGAGAAAGCTTTGATGCTTGGAAGGATCGAGGGCAAAAGAAGAAGGGGACGGCCCAAGATGAGATGGCTAGATGGTATTGTAGAGACAATGGGCACAGAGCTGAGTGAGTTGAGGGGGATGGTGGAGGACAGGAGTGCCTGGCGGACAGTGGTCCATGGGGTCGCAGAGGGTCGGAATCGACTGTGCGACAGAACAACAACAAAAAAAACCCTTCTTTTCCCTGGTTTGTTTCCTATCTACAAATCAGAGAAATAGCCAAAGTTTGTTCCTGGCATCTTTCTATGGTCCACTGGGAAGGAACAACCAAGGAAGCAGATGCTGCCAAATATCACAGTAAATGTCCCTGCACCAAACTCTGATTTACCAAATCATGGAAACCTGGCCAATAACTCAGCAGCTGAGTCAGAATCGTGTAATAAAATTCAGTCAATGAACTCAGAGACTTTAATAAATTTACTTATCTAGTAGCAATTTCCCTGTTGCTACATTACAGCCAATACAGTAAAACCTCGGATAACGTTAAAACTTGGTTCCACAAGTCTTGGTGTTATCCGATTTTTAGTGTTATCCGATCCATGTTAAAATCATATATATATATATATATATATATATATATATATATATATATATATATATATATATATATATATATATATATATATATATATATATATATATATATATATATATATATATATATATACACACACACACACACACACACACACACACACACACACACACAGTAATACCTCATATAACATTAGTATCGAATAACACTAAAATCGCATAACATCAAGGAATCTGGGGGGAAGAATTGCATCAGATAACATTAAGATCCTATGGGATGCTTCAGATAACAACCGCGAAAGCCTGTGTGGTTACAATGTATCTCTATGGATCCCATAGAGGTTCAGATAACACTAAAAATCATATAACACGAAGACTTGTGGAACCAGGTTTTAGTGTTATATGAGGTTTTACTGTGTGTGTGTATATATATATATATATATATATATATATATATATATATATATATATATATATATATATATATATATATATATATATATATATATATATATGTCGTAAGACTAATCAATTAGTAAACATTCATTCATTCAGTGGGAAGATAAACAGCGTTCCATGCACTCTGGTGTCTAGGCATGCCTGCCACAGGTCAAAGGAAACATCTGCAGATGCAGGCAGTGCTGTCTCTTTGGCTGTAAACAGATATGAGCACTGAATCCTAGAGTCGGATATGACTGGCTTTAGAGCAAGGGTGACCTTTACCTTTACTAAGCATAAAAAGACATTTAAAAACCAGTTATTCTTCAGTAACAGATTGTGCTTGTTACTTTGCAACCATATTGTGGCTTAGGTATTCTATAGCTAGCTCAAAAAGAAATGTAATACAGTAATACCTCGGATAACACTAAGACTTGATTCTACAAGTCTTGGTGTTATCTGATTTTTAGTGTTATCCGATCCATGTTAAAATCCTATGGGATGCATCGGATAACGTTAAAACTCCATAGAGATACATGAGATACATTGTAACCGCACATGCTTTAGCGGTTATTATCCGATCCATCCCATAGGACCTTAACGTTATTCGATCCAATTCTCCTCCCCAGATTACTTAACGTTATGCGATTTTAGCGTTATCCGAGGTAAACGTTATCCGAGGTATTACTGTACAGGTAATATTAACTTGTTGTTTGTAACTAATTACTTACACACTCTGAACTAGTTACACAAAATATTCAACTAGAACTATACACACCAGGGGAGAACTACACATTAGAAAGGAATCACTGAGTTTCAACTTTGTCATTTCTTCATTATTATTTTTTCATCTAATGCATTGGAGAGGAGTATGTTATCAAACCTGAGCTCAAGGAACATGCATTTGTTGAGGTAACATTTAAGGTGTATTTGAATCTATTCTTTTTACATGAACAACAAAAGACTCTTCCTTAAGTAATATAAAGATCTTAAAAGTCAAGTGTACATACGCAGTAGATGAAAGATTCCATCGCAGGCGCTAATGTGCGACAAAAAGGCATTTCCTAGTCCCTGTCCAGCATGCGCTCCTTTCACAAGACCAGCAATATCCACTACATTCAGAAAGGCTGGAATTTTGCTGAAAGATAATTCAAGATTTTAGTAATTAACAATATTTTTTTTTGGTGCAACTATCTACAAACAAATATAACAGACTGGAGGATTCTATTCAACTTTCTAAATCTTCCCATGAGCAACTGAGTTTATAATATGAGAGAAAAACAAAACAGAACAAAAATGTTGTAGCACTTTAAAGATTAACTGCTGTCTTTTAATGTTAGCTTTCGTAGATCAAGTCCACTTCGTCAGACAAGATCCATGAAAGATCACATTAAAATACAGCAGTTAGTCTTTAAAGCAAGGGTTCCCAACATTTTCAAGCCGGGAGCCAGGTCACGCTCTCTCAGTCAGTTTTGAAGGCCAGATGGCCATTTTGCCCTGCCTGCACAATGGAGGCAGTCATATTGTCACAACAGCTTCAAATGGGTCGGCCATTTTATTTATTTATTTATTTATCATACTTCTATTCCGCCCTCCTCGACAAGGCTACCCAGGGCAGTTTACAACATCACAAAAAAAGCTACATGATACAATCCAAACCTATCATCCCAGAGCTTCAAAATCCCAACTATAAAAATTTAAATTTTCAAGATTTTAATTCTTTTTAAATCAGACGATTCCCATCATAATTAAAAGATTAAAAACTAAGTCCCAGAGATAGAAGATTAAAACATTTAAAAAAACAGGGGAGAGGGAGCTCAAACTAACCAGCGAGCTGGGGTCATGGTACAGCCAGGACCCCATACCTGTCCCGCCAGCCATGATTTTAAGTTCTTCCTAAAAGACAGCAAGTCCATCTGTAGATGTAGCTCAGTTGGTAAGAGGTTCCATAGGGCCAGAGCGGACACAGAGAAGGCCCTCCTTCTACTAATGCCAGAGAGATGTGCTTCTCTGGCTAATGGAACAGCTAGAGAGCCTCTCCAGTCTGCTCTGGTGGGACGGGCAGATGTTCTTGGGGTGAGGCAGTCTCTTAAGTATCCTGGCCCACTACCATATAGGGCTTTAAAGGTAATAACCAGCACCTTGAATTGCACCCGGAGGCAAACCGGCAACCAGTGCAGCTCCCGAAGCAGAGGCGAGACATGTGCATACCGCCCACACCCCATCACCACGCGGGCAGTTGAAGCCTCCGAATGGTCATCAAGGGCAGCCCCATGTAGAGCTGTTTCTCAAATGCCCTTGGAGGGGTGGAGGCCACATGAAATGGTGTCATGGGCCAGATCTGGCCCACAGGCCTTAGGTTGGGACCTCCTGCATTAAAATTTTACAACATTTTTGTTTTTGCTGTTTGTTTACTCTAATATGCTTGAAACACAGACTAATATGGCTACAATTTTTAAAAAAACCCAACTATGATGAGCTTATGTAGTGTAAGAAAACTCACCTTGTAACTAGCCTTACCATATGTTAGATCAAACTGATCCTCAGGGCCACAACACTAAGTTTACATGTTTCTCACAAATCTACATGGGGCGGAGCCAGGAAAATAAATCTTAACTGGGAGCTATTATATAGAATTCTACGTATCCCAAAAATTTCAGCCCAATGTGCAAAACATAAGAATCGGGGAGGGGGGACTATTGAGATTATTATCTGTCTATAAAACAATTGGGACTATACAACGTCCTTTAACCATTGGACAAAAAGAATTTAAAGTCATCTGTAATACATAGACAGATATGCTCAAATTCAGTTTATAATTGTATGAGCACTTAAAAGAAGTCCTCAATAACAAAGGGCACAAGAAAGGACAGCAAAGTGGGGGATCTCTCTTATGAGGCAAACAGCGCAGGAACTGTAGCACCAACCAAGGAAAACAATAAACAAACTTCATTAGCCTATAGGCCTGTTTTCAATGAGAGATTGGATGAAACTCTTTTAGACAGACATTTCTAGGAATTTGACTCTCTATAGTATAATGTGCAGTTGGGTCATATTTTGCAATACAAGACAAACAAGCCATTTGTGACTCAGTCCCAAGCATATATCAGGGATTCTCAACCTGTGGCCCACGGCGCCATTTCATGTGGTGACCCACTGCCTCCACCACACCTGGAAGTGCCATGTGGTGAAGGAAGGGGGAAATGGCCATCTGGCCCCTGAAGCTGTCTGAGGGAGTGTGACCTGGCCCCGGCTTTAAAAGGTTGAGAACTCCTGATACATATGGAACACAAGGCATGGCCTAGTCAACACCTAGATTGGAAACCTACATTGAAAGCCATTCAAAAATCCTATGGGCTCTGCCTTGAACTCCATGGAAGAAAGGCAAGATATAAATGAATAATGAAACAATTATTTATAGACTGAAAGAAAGACACAGACAGGTCATCAGTGCCAGTCTGTGGTTCCTTTCAATTTCCTTAGCATTTCTGCCTGCACTACTCTAGAAGTAGCTTTTAGGTGAATATTTGTGAATGCCAAGGGGACACTTCTTCATTATAGTAATATAGATTATTCTAATATATTCATATTCAAATTAAGAATATAACTCTTTGCCTATCTGTGCAACTTGTGCACCAAAAATCAACCATTCTAGCTCCAGCCTACAGAGACACAGTGAACTTCACCCATTTTCCTCACTAACTAATGATCAGCACAAGGGCAAATAGCAGATCACTCTTTCCCTGATAGTAGCAGAAGAGAAATAGCAATCTTGAATATTTTTATCTTCAAAAGTCAATTTCATAATGTGGAGATCCCTCCAAATCCACTCCTAAACTAGGATACCTAAGTGTTGGCAGTAGCCAGTATTTTTCCTAAACTGAGGCTGATATTTCAGCTGCATCTGCTTCAAGTAGTGTCCAATCCCTCCATTTAAACACATGCCTTCCTGGATTGCAATCTGCCTGATTAATTTAACATGCTATAGCTTCTAAATTTCTGACTTTTTATGCACTCTTAATTTTGGATTGGCTTTGCATCATGTAGGTTATTTTCTATGTAATGCCATACTAAAATATATTAGAAATAATTTTAAAAATCATATCCAGTTCCAAGGAGAAGCTCTTCTACCTGACTACATCACCATCTCCTTTCACTGTTAGATAATTTAAAAGTAAGTGTCCATAAAATCCTAGCAGGGGGAAACGTGATCATCAGCAAGTGCCACATCATAGATGTTGGCAGTAACCCAGCTGAACAACAGAAAAAGATAACCCTAGAGTCCCATCATTCTAACCTTTTGGGTTATTATACGTAAGAAGAAAGGAACAGACTATAGCATGCATTAGACCAGGGATTCTCAACCTGTGGCCCATGGGCTAGATGTGGCCCGCAGCACCATTTCATGTGGCCCTCACCGCCTCCACCACACCCGGAAGTGCCATGTGGTGGAGGAAGGGCAAAATGACCGTCCAGCCCCCAAAGCTGTCTGAGGGAACATGACACGGCCCCTGGCTTTAAAAGGTTGAGAACTCCTGCAGTTAACTTTCTGAGCCACCTAGACTTGGAGAACACTGGAAGTTTGTCTCCTGTGCAGGCAAAAAGGAAATAAGGAACCAGTTACATAGTTTAAGTATCCTGACATCATAAAGCCAGAAAATGGGAGATTGATGTTATAATATTCTATTTCACACCAGAGAGATGCAGATCAATATGAAGCCCAAGGCACCTGTACTATCTCATTGCATCACTAAACTGCCACATTTGAAATTAATCACAGAGGAACTACTAACATCTTATTAGAAGAATTTTGGATTGGTTTAAATTCGTATGTCTCAAATTACGTTTAAATAATATTTACTAAAATAATTCATTTTAACCAAGCTTTCTATCTGGCCTTTAGAATCTAAAGCAAGGTACTGGCTGACAATTACTGTATATGCTGGTGTATAAGACTATGATGGGGGGGGGGGGGGCGTGTTATACGCCGGGTGCACTTTTGTTGGGATAGACATAGCTGTCCATAGTGGCCTCCCGATGCCCACCCATCTCATTCTACATACCATCCAGTATCGCGCGATATCCAGCGTGGCTGCGGCGAGCATCAGCAGCGAGACAGGGGTGCCAGCCTTTTCGGCGTGACCGACCCGTTCTGCTCGATGGGAAGCAGCAGTGCTCCGCCCCACCCCTTGTCTATGCAGAGCTCGCACATGCGCACTTGCACACTAGTGCCGGCCACAGGGAGATGTTGAAATCAAATCTGATGTTCTTTTATGTTTTATTTGGTGTGTGGAAGGCGTGCGGAAGAGGGGGTAGTCTTATACAGCAAGTATATAACAAACTATATTTTGAGTGGAAATGTTGGGGGGGTCATCTTATACGCCGGCATATACGGTAATACAAGCATTGAGTTTTGCTGACCTACAACTAAATTATGCACTATATTCAGCACAATATTTTAAAACTACAAAAAGCTGCACTTATAGCTATACTGTATATAACAGATAACCTGTGAAAAATCTACAAACAACCATTAAAACATGTTTATAAAGTTCTTCAAGTTCAGTGTCTAAACAATAAATTATGTTGTTGTTTTTTGTTAAGGGATAGGTTTAATCAAAACAATGCCTTCAAACAAAAGTACGCACAGAAGACATAAGAGCTTCAGAGCATAACTCAGAATTCCTATAAAAAAACCCTCCACAATAAATTACTGTACCTAAGAAATTATTTTAATGACAGCTTTGGTTTTTTCTCTGTATTGGTATCTCTGTCATTTATTACAAATACTGTACAAGCCTGACAAAACTGTCTTATGATCTTATACAAATGACAGAAAGCACTTATATCCTGAACAAAATAGAGAAACCACCAAAATTCCCAAACAGTAAAAAAGTTTGTATAATTTCTAAAGTAGGCACTAATCTTCAATTAGAAGACACATTTTTCTGTAAGAAGAGAGGACATTTATTATATCTTCCACCCTGTACATAAAATATTCAGAAAGTAACTTAAGTATATTTAACACATGCAGAGCATGACCTAAACCAAACAGACTGCTTTCCAGCCAAACCGATAGAACTCAACACAAATTTAATGAAAAGTGAAAGTGTCATTCTACAAGCTCCATAGGCTTCAGTGGGACTAACTTCCTGCTAGGCATTCTAACACCCATAATTAAATTTACTATATCAAGAGCTGTCTAACGGTCTGTCCTACCCTCATTATTTGACAGCACAGTCCAGAGGAACCATCAAAATCTGTCTAAATACCGTCAAACCTCCCCCTTGGGGAAGGAACTCAGTAGACTGGGTTAGTCACAGAAAAGTCCCAGCCCCCACCTCAATCCCACCCTTTTGGAGGAAGGATATACAACAGAAACACAACAGTCTTAAAGACATATTTTTATGATAAATAAGTGCCTTTAAAGGAAGAGTGCTCTTATAAAACTGGAAGACAATTGTCTCTTTTTCTGCTCTAGGCTCACTGTCACAAACTGCTAATGTATATGGCCAGTTACATACATACTGTATTTGCCGGCTTATAAGACGCATCGAAGTATAAGACACACTCCTTTTTCCTGGCGTATTTTAAGGGGGGATTGCATTTATACGCGGGTAAATACGGTAGACGCACAGGAGTTTAAGACACTCCATTTTTCCAGGAGGAATGTGCATCTTATATGCAGGCAAATATGGTATGTACATACATACATACATACATACATACATACATACATACATACATACATACATACATACATACATACATACATACAGTGGTACCCCGCTTAAAGAGCATAATGTGTTCCACAGGATTGCTCTTTAAGCAAGTTTGCTCTTTAAGTGAAACACCATTGTAAATGAGACCAATTGTGTGTGGGGGGGATGGGAACCCCGATTTATTAGTTAAGCGAGTTTTTAGTTGGTTTTATTTGTTAAGCGAAGCGAACATTCAGAGAAAATTCTGCTCTTTAAGCGAGTTACTCTTTAAGCAAGGCGCTCTTTATGCAAAGTTCGACTGTACATACATACAGTCAAACCTCGCATAAAGAGCGCCTCGCTTAAAGAGCAGAATTTTCTCTGAATGGTCGCTTCGCTTAACAAATAAAACTAACCAAAAACTTGCTTAACAAATAAATCAGGGTTTGCTATCCCCCACCCCTCCAGAAGTCACAAATGGTTACTTACAATGGTGTTTCGCTTAAAGAGCAATCCTGTGGAACAAATTATGCTATTTAAGCAAGGTACAACTGTACATACATACATACATACATACATACATACATACATACATACATACATACATACATACATACATACATACATACATACATACATACATACATACATACATGCCCACAGGAATACTTTAAATATATCTGTTGATTTGTTCACTTAATAGTTTCAAATTATATGAATCATTTTTTCTATTCAAAGTATGAAATCTTACCAAATTTGATTACTACTGAAAATTGGCCAAATCTTTAAAATTATTCAGGTATTAATGAATGTTTAAGGACGCTAAACAAGACACTCCAGAAATAGCGCTTACAGAACTTTAACACTGAGACCGTTATCACTTTAAGCAGAAACAACAAACAAGAACATTTTAAGGATTTACCTTGGAGGTTTGTGGTACTGGCAAAGGAAATCAAATCTTTCATCTGGCACAGGTACTCTGCTTTCATTTGGATCAATAGTACAGAAAGGGAAGTTCTCAGCCGCCGCTTGACTCTTGGTTAAAACATTGAAAAAGGTGGATTTCCTTAAGAAGAAAAGAAAGGAGTTCCCAGTTTTGAACCCAGTTCCTCTTTAATACTACACATGCAACAGTACAAAATGTACACCGGTACTGGATGCTGGATATCACAATGGCCTCTCCACAAGTTTTTTTACCCTCTTCTCACACAAGGAAGGATGAAAATAATGAAGCCTCTCCTTGTTTCCACTGGTGCCTTTGGACCCCACAAAGTAAGAACAGCAACAGTCTAGAAAGTTTCTAAACACCTGTAATCATTCTGTCTCTAGAAAGGCATGCAGAGATTTCCCACCAGGGTCAAGAGAGACATACAGATAAACCTCGCATAAAGAGCGTCTCACTTAAAGAGCAACTCGCTTAAAGAGCAGAATGTTCTCTGAATGTTCGCTTTGCTTAACAAATAAAACCAACCAAAAACTCGCTTAACAAATAAATCAGGGTTCGCAATCACCCCAATTGGTCATTTACAATGGTGTTTCGCTTAAAGAGCAAACTCGCTTAAAGAGCAATTCTGTGGAATACACTAAAATCGCATAACATTAAGTAATCTGGGGAGGAGAATTGGATCGAATAACGTTAAGGTCCTATGGGATGGATCAGATAACAACCGCTAAAGCCTGTGTGGTTACAATGTATCTCTATGGAGCTTTAACGTTATCCGATCCATCCCACAGGATTTTAACATGCATCGGATAACACTAAAAATCAGATAACACCAAGACTTGTGGAACCAAGTCTTAGCGTTATCCGAGGTATTACTGTACTGTACTTTGTTACTGTGATATTGATACTTTTGATTACTACTGTGATATTGATACGGTTGAAACAGTAATGATTTGTGATAATGATATGTTTATTATGACTGTGGAACCTGTATTATGATAGGTTTATTATGACTGTGTGGAACCTGTAACTGTGTATTGTGGATCTCTGTTAGCCACCCAGAGTCACTCTGCGAGTGGGGCAGCATATAAGTCTAAAAATTAAATTAGATCTGGGGAATGGATGGATCAATTTCCACAGCTGGCTGGATGGTTTGACACCCAGTGCCTCCTAGCTACAATGCCTAGCTATAATGCCTAGTTTTTAATGCTAAATTTTTAAGCTTCTTTTAAAACTTTTAATTTCTGAACTGGTTTTAAATTGTTGTCAATATGCTGTTGTGTTGGGAATCGCCCTGGGTCCCTTTGGGGAGGAGGGCGATAAACAATTTTAAATAAATAATAAATAAATACATAAATAAATGAAACTTGATATAGTTTTGTGAGCTCTGCAATCACATCCATTGAATTAATTTGCATTACACTAGTACCCCGGATAACGTTATGACATGGTTCCACAAGTCGTGACGTTGTCCGGGTTTTATCGTTGTCCGGGGTATACATCGCACAATGCTAAAAAAAACCTGAGAAGAGGCGCTCGCACACACGCAAAAAGGCATGCCAGCGGGAGCCTCTTCTACCAAACGGGTATAGCAACAGGGATCGCACGTCAAGGCAAGGGATCAAAGCGGGGGGTGCCACCCCCCACTTTGATCCCTTACCTTAATGTGCGATCCCCGTTTCGTGCGCCTGGGCAAGGGTCGGCTTTTCCGAATTCCCCCCTCCCCAGGGGAGGGGGGAATTCGGAAAAGCCGACCCTTGCCCAGGCGCACGAAACGGGGATCGCACGTCAAGGCAAAGGATCAAAGCGGGGGGAGCCACCCCCCGCTTTGATCCATTGCCTTGACGTGCGATCCTCGTTGCTATAGTGAGCCCGGGAAAGTGGCGGCTTGGCTGAAATTGCCGCTCTTGGCCACTTTCCCTGGCTCGCTATAGCAATGAGGATCGCACGTCAAGGCAATGGATCAAAGCGGGGGGTGGCTCCCCCCGCTTTGATCCATTGCCTTGAAGTGCAATCCCCGTTTAGGCGCTTTGGGATGGGAGTTTGGGTGCCGGGTTGAACAAGCACCCACCCGTTCAACCCAGCACCCAAACTCCCATCGCAAAGCGCCTAAACAAGGGTCGGCATTTCCGAATTTCTCCCTCCCCGGGGGAGGGGGGAATATGGAAAAGCCGACCCTTGTTTAGGCGAGCGAAACGGGGATCGCACGTCAAGGCAATGGATCAAAGTGGGGGGAGCCACCCCCCGCTTTGATCCATTGCCTTGACGTGCGATCCTCGTTGCTATAGCGAGCCCGGAAAAGAGGCGGCTTGGTCAAAATCCTCACCCCCGCGCAGGGGGAGGGAATTTCGGCCAAGCCGCCTCTTTCCCAAGCCGGGGAGGCCCCGCGGAGAGGCCCCTCTCCTCACCCGGATCTCCTCGGCCTTGCAGTGAGCCGCTACGAGGCTGGGGAGACCCCGCGGAGAGGTGCCTTTCCTCTCCCGATGTTCCGAAAGGGTAAGGATCCTTACCCTTTCGGAACATCGGGTGGCTTGCTGGCGTGCGCGCGTCGGTGGGGGTTAGGGCAGGAAAAGGAGGTCTCCCCCGTATCCTGCCCTAACCCCCACCGACACGTGCCGCTCGCCCAAAGTTTCAAAAGGGTAATGATCCCCGTACCCTTTCCAAACATTGTGGGGGCGGGCTGGATTGGGTAATGTTCTACCCAATCCAACTCCCCCCCCCCACGCATACGCCTGTTCCGGATAACGCTAAAAATCGTGTTATTTGATACACGCTTTTTCCGAAAATCTTGTAACGTTATGCGGTTTTCGCGCTATACGGTACTCGCGTTATCCGGGGTATTACTGTATGTGCAAATTCCATTCAACTTAATAGAAAATCTAGCAGGGTTTTTGAGGCATGTGAGATATTAAAGGAGTGGCTTTACTAATGCCACTCCCATGCATGGCTGCATAAGGCCATAGGTCCTACTCTGAAACTATCTACTATGCTATACTGGCTCTGTACCTAGCTACTGCTGTTAACCTAGTTCACTATTTTGGCTAAAATATTAGTGCATTCTTATATGCTAGGGTTTTTTTTTCAACTTTTCAGCATCTTTTTATATCATGCCTATACAACAGACCACAAAGAACTTTTGAAAAGTTAGTCTGTCCTACTTTGGGGCACAACTGGAAACCACCAAATGTTCTTACTTAGCAAATTGGAAAGGAACAGAATGTGGAAGAAACTTATTTTCTAGCATCTTTAGCCTGAATGAGATCACATTCTAAATGTTTTCTAGGTAACCTTACTATAAATAAATAGCATTATTCCTTAATACCACATTTTCAAGTGCATGCCTTTAACATAACAGAAACAGTTGCCTGGTAACATAAACAGCCTTTTAGAAATTCTCTTGAATATTCATTAATCTCCTAATATAACACCTAGAAATGAACTGGTTTGTTTTTGTAAGCATGGTTACAACTTCTTAAATATTTATTTTTTAATGTCTACAATTAAATACAATGCATGACCAACATAACGCTAACTTCAGAGTTTGTGACAGTCTCACACCTAGAAATGAACTGGTTTGTTTTTATAAGCATGGTTACAACTTCTTAAATATTTATTTTTGAATGTCTACAATTAAATACAATGCATGACCAACATAACACTAACTTCAGAGTTTGTGACAGTCTCCGTTGTAGTAGATTTATATTACACAACTCTAATCAGCTGCAAAACTTTCACCAACCATTACATATTTCAAATTCTCTTTCAACTTAATCTGTTATGTCCTAATTTCCTATTCAAAGAAATCTGTTATCTATTTCTTCCAGTACCATTATTGTAGTTTCAGTTGTGTAGCTACTGTACCTCTTCCCTACAAGATTCCCTTTCTAAGTTAATGAGACAACTTCCTTCTCCACCCACACATACTTTCTTCTTCAGCAAACAGGATGCTTAACCACCTAAATCACCTTTTACATTTATCTCTACTGCTTACCCAACTACCTTCTTTCTACCCTATTTACCAGTGTTTATCCATCAGCCTTGGACCATTTCCCTCCACTCTTCTCTGCTGGTGAATTCTTGTTCTTAGCCTACAGCAGGGAAGTTATGAGTTCTGCAGAGTAGCTGCTACACAGCATTAAATACTGAGTGTGGGCATAAAAGTATACTTGTTATTCACTCTTAACTACTGTACCTTTGTCAATTACCTTAGGTTTTAAATATTTTGGTAACCAACAAAAAAGATGCTGACATTGATGACATATATAACTTGACTTCTCCATATGCTTCATAAGACATTAAGTAATGCCTATCTTACAAAAATTGTTAGATGCTCCTAACATACTTACAATGTAGTGATTTTACTGTTACACTTAATTCCTATTACTTCTGTACACTTTCAAAACAATCTAATGCAGTAAATATATTTTTCTTTATAGCTAATATGAAACTCAGACTTTGAAGCCTTTAACACACATCTCTTATGTAATATAATTTCTCTCTAGCAAATTTATATATAAAAGTTGCTTAAACACACATGTTCTTTTTATTTTAAAAAATGGATAGCTGGATATTTAATGAGAAAATGTTTGGAAAAGGCACTCACTCGAACAGGACTGACATTACACTATTAATACAACACAGCCTTTTATAACAAAACTATTATTACATTCCTTATAATATTAGCTATCATGCATCAATAGAGCTGCATATTAACCTAGTTGCTTTCCATATCTTTAAAGCAGCAAGAATAGGATGCCAGAACATGTGTTTCATTCACAAATTATCTAATTTAGCTAAAATACAAGCATAGCCTCCAGGAAGAACATTTAGATAAAATATCCCTCACAAGATCAGTATTTCAGTGGAACATATGAAAACAAAGCAATCCTCTGATTTATTCAAGAAGGCCTACAACCTTTAGGATGACTAAGCAAAGCTTTGGATCACCTACCCAACATTTGGTAAGCCAACGATGCCGATTTTTAGGGATGTTCCGAATCTTCCAATGATTGGATGGGGCTTAATCCCATCACCTCCCTTTTTAGGGGGCATCTGGAAAATTAAAAAACAACAGCAGACAAGACAAGAGTTATTTAAATCTCCAACTCCTTTTGGGCACTCCAAAGACAAGCACACCTTATCTGGCACAATGAACTTAGCGTGTCCTTCCTGACATTTGTATACCTTTTTGGGGAGCCACGCAGAACTGCCGGGCGGGGGGGGGGGGGCAGAAGAGGTCCTTAGGAGGGCCAGCCCAAAGGGCAGCTTCGACCTGCCAAAGGAGGGCCTCGATGGACGGGCCCCCTTCCTGCACCACAAGCTCTAGCCAGCTGCCATCGGAGCGCAAGGGAGCTTCTGCAAAGCCCCTGGAAAGGCTGGGCTAAAAATAGCTGGGTGGATTGCAGCGCCCATGGCTGATCTCGACGGCGACGGCTCCTTTTTCCCAAGGCAGGGCTTTGACGGCGCTCCAGCCTGTTCCCGGGCGGAGCAAGGCTGACAACGCCTCTCCCGGACCAGGGAGGAGAGAAGCTGCATGGAGAGACCCACCGCCTGCCTGCCTCTCCCTCCCCCGCGCCTGCGTACCAGGCCTGCCGGCGGGCTTGGATCTGCCTTCTTGGCCCGGCCAGCCGGCTCCGGGAGGGGAGGTGGGGCAGCCCCGGCTTCCAAAACACGCGCTACCGGGGGGACACCTGGGGAGGACCTCGCGGGCGAGGAGAGCGCACGGGCGCCCCGCCACCCACCGCTCCGCTCCGCCTGGGCTGGAGAAGAGGAGCGCCCAGTGGCTCCTGCCCGCCCGCCTGCTTCCCCCAGGTGGACACCAGGCCTCCGCCTCCGCCGCCCCTGCGTCTCGCCCTTCCCCTGCGCCACCCCGGGTGCCGCCGTCCCAGGGAAAGGGGCAGGAGAGAGAAGCGGAGCCGTGCGCGCCCCTCTCCAAAGCGCAGCCGTGCGCGCCCCTCTCCAAAGCGCAGCCACCACGCGCCCCTGCCTTGCCGCAGCAGCCCCAGGGCCCCCTTTCCCACGCCCGCCCACCCCCTCCGGAGGCTTCACCTTGGGCAGCCCTCGGAGGGAGGGAGGGATGGTTGGCGGCCCACGCTCTGCCGGGAAGGGGGATGGGAAAACACCGGAGAGTCCCTTTTTCGCGCACGGCCACGCTGCTCTTCTTCGGCCCCTCCTGGCAAGAGCAGCCGGCGGAACAGGCGGGACCTGCTTCCCGGTGGGGCGGGGACTGGAGAGGGGAAAGGTTACGGAGGGAGAAGGGGGGGCTTGGTGGGGGGGACAGGGGAGGGGAACTTACTTCGCCTTGCTCGCCTCCCCCCCTCTCCCCCTTTTTCTCCAGGTACCCTAAAACTCAGCAAGGGCGCGTGCCCCTCCTTGCCTTTCGTTTTGGTGAAAGTAATTAAAGACTCCCAAGCTCCAAAGGGCTCGTCTGGGCTCCTGTATTATTATTATTATTGTTGTTGTTGTTATTATTATTATTATTATTATTATTATTATTATTATTATTATTATTATTATTATTATTATTATTATTAAAACATCAGAGTGCAGTGATTAATTGTTATTAAAACTTTAGAGTGCAGTGATGGTGAACCTTTTAGAGACCGAGTGCCCAAATTGCAACCCAAAACCCACTTATTTATCGCAAAGTGCCAACGCAGCCACAGGGGAAGAAGGAAACGCTCCCATTGGGCTGCTGGGCAGAAGGGCAAGGTGAACTCTGTGCTGGGGGAAGGAGGAAGCACTCCCATTGGGCTGTGGGGCAGAGAGGCGGGGCAAGCTCTGCTTAGGTGACTGCATGGGTGCCCACAGAGAGGGGTCCAAATGCCACCTCTGACACACATGCCATAGGTTTGCCATCACTGTCATAGCGTGTCCTCTTTGGAAACGGGGGAAGTCTTCCCTTTCCACACCCAAGCCTGTTTTTGTGGGAATTTCTCCTTGACAAGTTTGTACTTACCAAGGAAGGACTGTGGTGGTTTAGTGATTGAGACGCTGAACTTGAAGAAGGTCGTCAGGTCCGCAGTGCTGCACGATGGAGTGAGCTCCCTTCTATGTCCCAGCTCCTGCCAACCTAGCAGTTTGAAATAAAGAAATTGCAAATAGATAAATAGGTATCACTTCGGTGGGAAGGTAAACAGTGTTCCATGCATTCCAGTGTCTAGTCATGCCTGCCATATGTACACAGAAACACCAGCAAATGCAGACAGCGTTGGCTCTGTGGCTATAAACAGAGATGAGCACTGAACCTTAGAGTTGGACATGACTGGCTTTCAATGACCTTTGCCTTGCCTTACTTACAGATAGCCTGTACAAGCCAAATGCATCCCAACATCTACAGTGACAACACAATTGCAATTACCCACAAAATCAGGCTGATTCAGCAATGTATTTCACAAGATCAAGTTTCATTTACATGTTCATCTTTTAATGTAATTCTTGTCCTCTGCTGCCAACAATGAATCTTTGCATTCTATATAGAAACTACACATAATACTGCTAGAACACACAGAGCTGAGCGAGTTGAGGAGGATGGTGGAGGACAGAAGTGCCTAGCGGACAGTGATCCATGGGGTCGCAAAGGGTCAGAATCGACTGTGCTACTGAACAACAAAAAAGATATTTTTGTCACTGCCCTCAAGTGGGCACTGTACATGAAAGGAATTGGGGGGGGGGATTGGAGGTTGGGAAGAAGACACCCAAACTAGGCTATACAGTATCTATAAATCCCAATAACCATCTACAGGCGTAAAAAAAACATTGTGATACCTTAAAGACCTTTCTATTTCAGTGTGAGCTTTCATAGATCAAGTCCAACATCCTGACAACAGGCAGAACAAGTAGCCAATGAAAAGCATCTGTTGACTAATCCACAATGATTAGGCTTTAGCTTTTTGTGACCTTTATTTTTACCTTATATATACCATAGCAGTCTTCTATATTTTTTGGCTCACGTAGTTAAGATGCAGATTGGGAGGTGAAAGGTCAGCAGTTCAAAACCCGAATACTGCATGATGGAATGAGCACCTGTCTCTGTCCCAGCTCCTGCCAACCTAACAGTTTGAAAGCAGGAAATTGCAAGTAGATAAATAGGTACCACATCAGTGGGAAGGTAAACAGCATTCCGTGGACTTCGGTATCTAGGCATGTCTGCCACATGTCCACAGAAACATCTGCAAACGCAGACAACGCTGGCTCTTCGGCTGCAAACAGAGATGAGCACTGAACCCTAGAGTTGGATACAACTGGTTTTTGAGCAAGGGTGACCTTTGCCCTTTACCATTATATTTCTTTAGCAAAACTCTGACCACATCATAACCAGGTTTCCCCCCTTGAGTTTAGAACTAATTGCTTCAGCACTTCAAAAACTAAAGCCTAATTGTTCCGCCTATTGTCAGGATGTTGGACTTAATCTATAAAAGCTCACACTGAAATAGAATCACAATGCTTTTTTGTTTTTGTCTGAGCATATGCTATCAGTACTTTGAAAGTCCATTACCAATGTCAACAATGCAATCATCATTTTCTGTGTCTCCCTACACTTGGTCCTTACCCTCAGAACTAGGTGTAGTTGGTATTTAAATGTCAATCTTTTGCTCATGTAGGTGCAGGTATGAATTTTAATCCATGAAAACTCACATTGAAATAAAAACATTATTTCTAAAGATGCCAGAAGATTTTTTGTGCTAAGCCGAGCTAAAATGGGGATTTACAGACCTAAAAAGAAAACTAAGAATTTCTAAATATTTTGCCAGCTGAAGTCAAAACCATGTCAAGATCTGTGGCCTTTGCTGCCGAACAGAGCAGAGAACACTGGACTATGTGGATCACTCTTTTCCTTTCCTTATCTTGTGGCAATTCGATACACAAGTTACTTGTCATGTTTCTTCCCTAGACATTTTTCCAAAGCACTCCATTTATACTGATGATAGATTTTTTTTGTTTTATTTTCTCCAAAACCAAACTTGTATATAAAATAACGACCTTCCTAGAACTAGCCGGTGAGTTTTGAACCAGGGCTTAAATTTAGCCACCATACTATACTATACTGTACTGGCTGGTGATGTATATATTTCAAAGTCTACTCTTTCATGTTACCTATGGGGACACTGCAAAGATACTAAGCAGAGGAACTCAAATTGAGGTTGAGATCCTAACTGTTTTGTCCTGAGGATCTAGATGTGTGTGCAATGCCTAGCTCACACATGAACACATATTGCTGATCCCTGTGCATCAGAAGTATAACACAGAGTGCTGCTTGGCCGATGCACTTTGTGTCGTATTTAATTCTAAAAATGACAAAGTCAAGTGCTAGCAGTTTGACATAACGGTGTTGACAGCTGTAATACCAAAGATTCAACTTTGTTGCTAGTTTCCAAGCACCATAAGCAATTTATAACATTCTGCGCAATTGGAAATAATGCTGGTTACAGAATTACTTGGGGATGGGGTTTGTTGTTGTTGTTACCCTGACATATTTTTTTTCTAACTATTTAGATCTAAGCCACAGCTATCAAATATGAGAGCCCATAGCAAATATGGCTTTTGTGAGGGGGAGTTCTAAAGTAGCTATTCTTGCCCCTACTGAACTCATTTTCAGGGCAAACAAGCCAATGGTCTTAGGAGAGCAAAGGTCCTCAAACGACAGCAAAGGTACTTACTAGAGCTGCTATTGAGTGCTATAACTTCAGCCCTTTTCCTGCTCAATTGGAAGGACAGAGTGACAGTGCTTTCATTAGCCTAGTGCCCTGCAAATGTGTTGCCCTACAGCTTTCATCTTGATGGGATCTGTGGTCATAACACTGCTGGAAGGTATCAGTCCATGGAGGCCTCGTGTGCTGTGAATTTATTCTAATGTTCAGCCAAATTTAATTCAATACATGCGAGTAAACCCCCGCTGGGTGAGGGCCTTGTCGAGACATGAGGGCTTGAGCGGTCTAACTAGGCACTGTTGCCAATCGCTTGTCAATGATGTTAGGCCAGGGGTAAGACTCACCAAACTATCCTGTGTGAGATCCCTTAGGCAAGGTGAAAGCAGAGGGGACACATCATGGTAGTGGGTGAGGTGATATCCAAATGGCTAAAAACCACATGCAGATGGACTTGACTTCTCAAGTCCATTTGCATGTGCAGAATGTCATCACACAGATGTTTACCATTGTGCAGACTCCTCGCTGAATAATGACTCCAAGGTACATGCCAGTATTTCGTGATGGGGTGCGGGCTTTATGCTCGTGCCTCACCATTGCTTCGGGAGCTGCACTGGCTGCCAGCGTGCCTCCAGGTGCAATTCAAGGTGCTGGTTATTACCTTTAAAGCCCTATATGGTAGTGGGCCAGGATACCTAAGACACCGCATCGTCCAAAGGACATCTGCCCGTCCCACTAGAGCGGACCAGAGAGGCTCTCTAATTGTACCATCAGCTAGAGAGGCACATCTCTCTAGCACTCGAAGGAGGGCCTTCTCTGTGTCTGCTCCGGCCCTGTGGAACCTCCTGCCAACTGAGCTGCGCCTCCAGGCAGAGCTGCTGCTCTTCCAGAAGAGTGTAAAAACCTGGCTGGCAGGGCAGGTCTGGGGTACTGGAGGCACAACGACCTCAGCCTGCTGGCTGGTTTGACCTCCTCCCCTGCTCCCTTAAGTTCTTAAGTTTTAAATCATATAGTTTTAGTTGTAGTTTTAATTGGTTTTAACTGTGGGTTTTTGAGAACTTTTAGAATTTTAGCCTTTTTATGTGTTTTAGGATGTGTTAAACTGCCCTGGGTCGCCTTTGGCGAGGAGGGCGATATAGAAATCTAAATAAATAAATAAATAAATAATTTCTTGTTTTTTATTCCTCCACTCTACCTCTTTTCATTGTAGTTTCTTCCTCCTCCTTTTAATAAGCACCTCTGTTGTCCTTTGCCCATCCACAATTCATTGGGCTCTCGTTGTGTGAAACTGAGATGGGTGGTTGCCACTGGCAATGCTTCTATGAGACAGTCAGCCGGCTAGCAGCAGAGGAGGCTTAATCACAGAATAGCTGAGTCAAAAGGGACCTATGAGACTGTCAAGTCCAACACCCTGCTCGATTGTAAATTATTTGGCTTACTCCATGTGTAAACAATATATGAGTGTGGTTGCTATTATGGTGTCTGGTTGGCAGACATTGGTGATGCCATAAGCAGTGCTGTGGGTATGTCAAATATTTTATGGTTTTCTTAGTAGAGTGACTAAAAAGGAGAGTAGGACTAGAAATGACTCTTCTTGCTTGTTGAATAGAACCAGGGAGGTAATACCAGAACATACGTTTTAGGCTATGTGATCGTACCATTGGCCTGGAGGTCATTAAAAGAAAAAAAAATCCTCCTTAGAGTAGAACTAATACAACAAGCCTATTGATGCCCAATAGGTTTTTAAATCTATTCACTCTGATGACACAAACTAACATCTAGGTGTGCATATATCTGTATGTCCTGGGACATATATTCTGGCTGGATAGCTTAGTAGGGTACCTGGCTGTGGAGCCAGATGTTGGGAGTTCAATTCTCACTGTCCATCCCAAAGACCAGTCAGCCTATGGGGCATTGGGAAAGCTGCACATTCCCAGGACACCACCGCAAGAAGAGAATGGTAAACCAGTACTGTGTGTTCTCTACCAAAATATCTTGAAAAGTGTTGCCATAAGTCTGAATTGATTTGATGGTGCATCATCATCATCATCATCATCATCATCATCATCATCATCATCATCATCATCATCATCATCATCATCATCATCATCATCATCATCATCATCATCACTATCTTCCACATGAATGTTGCATTGTAACACAATACTGATTTGAATATGGACATCTATTCTTCCCTTCAGCATGTTTTGGTTATGCAAGAGGATTAAATCATATACGGTATTTTGCGACATAAGTCAGTTCAAAATAAATCAAAGGGACAAATATAAAATAGTGTCAATAATATTTCTCTTTCTATATGAGGTCAGAATGAGGTAACGCAGCCATTACTAATAGACAGTTTGCCATCTATAGAATATTTGGAACAGCGTAATGAATATTGGGAACAAATCACTTTCATAATTTTTTTCCCCAAACTGTGAGCCATTTGAGTCTCTTGATCTTGGGAAAAGTACTCTAAACAAGACAGAGAAGACAAATAAATAATAATCTATAGTGTGAAGGAGTATTTTCTCATCCAACCCTTGTTACTTTCACATTTTCTTTGCAGCGAAATGGTCACAATGTTAACCTGCTACAAGTTCTATGTCTTCTGTGAATTGCATGAGGTCAGGGAAAGAAATCTTTAAAGAGAAATTTAAAGATAATAGCAAAATGTCTTTCCATACCTCATGGAGGATTCAAGCAGGGAGCAAGTGACAAGGAAAGCTAATTTGAAGCTCTAAGCATGTGAAAGCGTCTAACAACCTCTGAAAGTGAAATGAAGCATAGAATAGGATAGAGCAAAAACAACATCCAAGGACAAGAGGCTGACAGGGGGAAAAAAGAATAGTGAAAAACCTATCTAAAGAAAGAAGTAATTCTGTAGTGTTTATAACCTTTCCTTTAATGTGTGTGCTGAAGTGCTAAGATGATGAGAACCATCCCGATTTAGTGCCATGTGAGTATTCTTCTTGAAGGACAGATGATTTCGCCCTAGTTCAAGAATAGCTTTTAGACATATTGTCCCAGACAATATCAGTGCTTGTGAGCAATTGGTTGTGATCAATGTAGTTACCTTAACTAGCTAACGTTGATAATAAGGGTTAAGAAAATTACATTTGAATATAAATTTTAATTAAAAAGAACTGCAATAATTGTACTCATGTAATTATGTTCTACTACCCGATATGCTACATAGCATGGGAGGATCTAAGTCTAGTAGTAGTAGTAATAGTCATTGTCATTGTCCTTCTCATGCTGCACGGCGTCTGTCTCCTCTACTGCACCATATCAGGCAGTGACACGCCTCGTTGTGTCTTCAACAATAAATGTTTACAGGGCCGGGGTGTCAGCCTCCTCTTTTCTCATCTAGCCTTGAGATCAGTATTGGTGGAGTCTAAGTCTAAGTAAGTAATTAATCTGGGGGGTCCTCCTGGACTGGCGACTACTGTTCAAAGAGCAGGTGGCAGTCGTGGCCAGGAGGGCCTTTACACAACTTCGTGTGATTCGCCAGTTACGGCCGTTCCTAGACCAGGACTCCTTGCTCATGGTCATACATGCCTTAGTCACTTCCAGACTTGATTATTGTAATGCGCTCTACATGGGGCTGCCCTTGGTGACCATTCGGAGGCTAGAGCTGGTCCAGAACGCGGCTGCATGAGTGGTGTTGGGGTGCGGGCATTATGCCCGTGCCTCACCGCTGCTGAGGGAGCTGCACTGGCTTCCAGTTTGCCTCCGGGTGCAATTCAAGGTGCTGGTTATTACCTTTAAAGCCCTACATGGTACTTAAGAGACCGTATCGTCCCAAGGACATCTGTCCATCCCACCAGAGCGGACCGGAGAGGCTCTCTGGTTGTGCCATTGGCCAGAGAGGCGCACCTCTCTGGCACTAGAAGGAGGGCCTTCTCTGTGTCAGCTCCGGCCCTGTGGAACCTCCTCCCAATAGAACTATGCCTGCAGACAGAGCTGCTGTCCTTCAGGAAAGGATTGAAAACCTGGCTGGCAGGTCAGGTCTGGGGAATGGATGGATCAATTTCCCCAGCTGGCTGGATGGTTTGACACCCAGTGCCTCCTAGCTATAATGCCTAGCTATAATGCCTGGTTTTTAATGCTAAGTTTTTAAGCTTCTTTTAAAACTTTTAAAACTTTTAATTCTAAATTGGTTTTAAATTGTTGTCTTGCTTATTGTGTTGGGAATCGCCCTGGGTCCCTTCGGGAAGGAGGGCAATAAACAAATTTAAATAAATAAATAAATAAGTTCAAACATTCTACATATATGCCAATTTAGATATTGTGGGGAGAGGTTGGCTGGGAATGGCTGCCACTGTCATGCCCGCTACTGCTTCTGCACATGGTAAGTGGCTGGTTTTTCTCCTAACAGCTGCCCACTGCTGGATGCCTTGGTGCTGTTGAGGCTGCTGCTGCCTCCACCACCTCAGTCGTCATGGTAGAACCAAGAGATACACTATGCATTGAAATGTGCGTGCACGTGCCCTTATTCAAAGAAAAAGATGGAAATTCAAAAATCACTGCCAAATAACCCCAGAAGGTGCTTTAAAACAGGGATGCCCAAACTACAGCCTGTGACACCAATTCATCTGGCCTGTGACACCTTCATCGCTCCCGGAAGTGGAAGTAAAATGCGCCCATATGGGTGTATTTTACTTCTGCTTCCAGAAGCAATGAGGGCATTGTGGGCCAGATAAATTGGTGTCATAGGCTGGATCTGGCCCACAGGCCATAGTGACTCCTGGTTTAAAATAATCCACATTTTGGTAAAATAATGCATTCTTCAGTTGTGTGTCATGTACAGTATTTCTTAATCTTTGAATCCGTTTCAAACCTGGCAAAAGCAACACAAATGTTGGTCTTTCTACTAATCAACATGCAACATGAAGCAATGAACTGAATGTGTCCAGATTGTCTATCATTGGTTGATCGATTGATCAATCGATATCCTGCCTTTTCCCAACACAAGAAGCCAAGGCAGAGAATTTGAAAAAGAAAAATTGAAACAACTAAAATGCAACAAATTACAATATTTAATTTTTTTTTAACATGTTAAGTATTATAATGCAACCAGATAAAATCCCTTTAACGCAATTCAAAAACACATTGGAAAAGGTAACATATAACACCTTCAAAAAAAAAAAACCCTTCCTAAGTGGGAATGCACTCATTAAAATCTTGCCTAAACTTGAAAGATTTTTTTTTTTTGGGGAGAAAAAGAGCAGAAAAGGGACAGTCCTGGTCTCCTATAGAAGAGAGTTCCACAGCCTAGGGAAAGCCCTCTCTGCTGTTTGCACCAAGTATGTTTATCAGGGGATTGGGACTGAAAGAAGGGTTTTTTTTACTGGGGATCTTAAAAACTAGAGAAGCTCATATGAAAAGATACAGTTAAGCAACCTTCTAAATGGCATCACTAAAATGAACACGTAGGGTGGGCAGCAGGAACCTGTGGGGCTGAGCCAGGTGCTCACAGACACTCTTTTCCTTAATTGCATTAATGGTGAGTCTGCTCCCTTTAACTGCTATTGAGATTAACTCCTTTTTGAGATAGATAGATAGATATCTTTTTTAAGAATTTAGTTTAACAGGAAAATGGCTCCAGTTTTGAGTCTCAGCTCTCAAATCATGTGCCATGTCCTTCAGAGAATATGCCAAGTAAAATAAGCACTCAGGAGGTAAACAACAATTCTTTCCACCTAAATTGGCCCTGTCAAAATACACGATGTTATTATTTAGGACATCCTCCTACCTCAGCTTTTTCTAGCAACTTTGATCTCCAAAAGCTTTTTGAGATGATTACTGCCTGTAAGGAAACTGAACAACAGCCTAGACATTTCTGGAAACAATATCGTAAATAAAAAGGGAAATGCAAGGGCCAAGTTTGCTTGAGGAGAAATATCGTGTGCCACCAAGTGAGAAATATACTTCCATGTCCCATTGTTTTCTCAGTTTTGGTCTGCAAGAGCCCAGAAGTGGAGCCAAAGAGCCATTCATAGTTCCAAAAAGTTAGGCCAAGCAACAACTCCCTGAATTTGATTCAAGGACAGGTGTCTCTTTCTCCCAATTTATAAAAGTAGTTGTGGTATGTGTAGATGCACTGGCTACCAAATAAGCAATTCAGTCATGAAAAATCCTTTTAGTTTAGAGAATGCCCAAGATAGACACAAACAGTATCCATACCCCTCCTCCCCCCCTTAAAAAATACCCAATAAGCTGTGGTGGGATGGAGCCTACATCGTGGGTGGAGTCTACATCATGGACAGAGCCTACGCCATGGGTGGAGCCTACGTCGTGGGCAATCTAGTCATGCCTACCATATGGCCATGTATACATCTGCAAACACAGGCAGCACTGGCTCTTTGGCTGTAAATGGAGATTAGCACTGCCCCCTAGAGTAGGATATGACTGGCTTTTGAACAAGGGAGACCTTGAACCACTTGCAGGGACAAAACCTGATGGGGCAAGGCAGGGAGGTGGGCATGGCCACCCAAGTTCTCTACCAACCCCGCCTGAAGGCCACCCAATTTCGCCACCCCCCTGCCCAGAGGCCACCCAATTTTGCTTTTAAAAAAATTCATCCTCCCAGGGGGGGTGCAAACCTGTTGCTGCCCACCACTGCTTCCTAATGCCTATAAGAAGCTCACAAGCAAGATCAGAAACATGGATGAGAAACAAAGAAACAAATTGATAGGCATAAACAATATGGATAGGCATATTGGATAAACAATATGGATAGGCAGAAACAATATGGATAGGCAATATGGATAGGCATATTGCACAGAGCAATAGAATGTACAATACTGTAATAGTCCATTAAGTCATTGTTTTATTCTCATGACTTTGACATATTTAAGATGTTCTGCAGCTTTCTTTATGTAGTACCATATCTGAATGATCCTCAGCAAAGCGCAGCTAACTTACTTACTTCTCATTTTATCCCATTTTATTTATTTAATTGTCTATAAATATATTATACAGTAAAGGGAACAGCAAGCACCCACAATGGGCCTTTCTACTAATTCTGGCTCTTTGTTCAACATAATTCACTTTAAAAAGAGCTTCCCTATTGTTAGATTCTTCTGTCCTCATAATCTATTCCTGTTTCCTTTAGTATGATGAAAGTTTAAGTCCAGCTGAGCCCAACATTGCATAACTTCTGGGCGCAAAATGTCAAAATTTTGAAACTATTTCAGGAGCATGATAATTAAGCTTAAAATCCAGACTCACTTAGAAGTACAGTAAGTCCCTTTTAACAGTGTGGGGCTAGCTTTTGAAGCAAGAGAAAT
Source organism: Furcifer pardalis (assembly GCA_030440675.1). Taxonomy (NCBI): domain Eukaryota; kingdom Metazoa; phylum Chordata; class Lepidosauria; order Squamata; family Chamaeleonidae; genus Furcifer; species Furcifer pardalis. The sequence goes on along the minus strand of CP126894.1, from coordinate 153,876,347 downwards.
AAAATGGGGCTGCTCAACTGGAATCTTGTCCACACCTCCCCCTCTTCTCCCCCCCCCCCCCCACCCATCATGTCAGAAGCATATGAAGGTTCTTTCTGGGTTGAAAGGATTTTTGCTGGAGGAACTCAGCTGAAGGGGTGCCTGAATGAGGCTCCTTTCATGTTCCCAATATCTTTTCCCACCCAAGTGGCCCCTATTTATTTACTTGCGATTTCTTGCTTTCAAACTGCTAGGTTGGCAGGAGCTGGGACAGACGACAGGCACTCATTCCATCATGCAGTACTCGGATCTTGAACTGCAGACTTACCAACCTTTCAGCTAACTAGGCAAGCTTCTTAACCACAGAGCCACTGCAGTCCCACCTCCCTTCAGAGTATAATATACCAATCCGGGCAACCTCTCTGAAATCCAAAGCATGCTAAACTAGGATGTGAATTCTGCACTGAACTCAGCTGCATGACTACTATTGTAAACTGACAACACCTCTACCTCCAAAGTAAGAAAGATGTGTAGCTCCAGATTAATAGACATTAAAGGTGATGAGTAATTTCTTAAAAGATTCTGTGTGTATGTGTCTTTAGCATCTTGGCATTTCTACAACAAAGGAAACAAATACACTCTGCTAGCAGAAGAGAAAGCAATTGTTTTATAAAGGACATGAAGGACTTCCAAAAGGCATAGCTGTGAACTATTTATTTATTTAACATATTTCACCCAAAATAGCTTACAGAATTAAAATTACAGCATCTTACAGTGGTTTACAGCGGCTTTCGATACCGTCGGCCACGGTATCCTTCTGGAAAGGCTCCGAGGATTGGGAATCTAGGGCACGATGTGGTCCTGGTTTTCCTCATTTCTGAAGGGCTGGACCCAGTCGGTGTGGTTGGAGGGTGAGAGATTCAGCCCTAGGCTGCTCCAATATGGGGTGCCTCAGGGCTCGGTACTCTCACCTCTCCTATTTAACATCTACATGAAACCGCTGGGTGAGATCATCCATTCCCACAGGGTAAGGTATCATCAGTACACAGATGATACCTGGTTGTATATCTCAGCCCATGGGAACCCTAGTGATGCAATGGAAGTCCTTTACAGGTGCCTGGAGGCTGTTGGGTATGGATGGGGGACAACGGGCTATAACTGAATCCTGGCAAGACTGAGTGGTTGTGGGTCAGGATCCCTGTGTTATCTCGGGAATTACCATCTTTTGTTCTGGATGGGGCAGTTTTGCCCCAAATAGATCTGGTGTGTAACCTGGGGGTCCACCTGGACTTGTGACTACTGCTCGAAGAGCAGGTGGCAGTCGTGGCTAGGAGGGCCTTTGCACAACTTTGTGTCATTCACCAGTTACGCCCGCTACTGGATCAGGACTCCTTGCTCATGATCACACACGCTTTGGTCACCTCCAGACTGGATTATTATAATGCACTCTACATGGGGCTGCCCTTGGTGACCATTCGGAGGCTGCAGCTGGTCCAGAATGTGGCTGCTCAGGTAGTGATGGGATGTGAGCGTTATGCTCATGCCTCACCACTGCTCAGAGAGCTGCACTGGCTCCCAGTTTGCCTCCAGGTGCAATTCAAGGTGCTGGTTATCACATTTAAAGCCCTACATGGTAGTGGACCAGGATACTTAAGAGACCACATCACCCCAAGGACATCTGTCCGTCCCTCCAGAGCAGACCAGAGAGGCTCTTTGGTTGTGCCATCTGCCAGAGAGGTGCACCTCTCTGGCAAAGAAGGAGGGCCTTCTCTGTGTCCGCACCAGCCCTATGGAACCTCCTCCAAACTGATTTACCCATGCAGACAGAGCTGCTGTCCTTTAGGAAAGGAGTAAAAACCTGGCTGGCAGGGAGGGTCTGGGGGACAGGTGGTGTAACAACCCCAGCCGGTTGGTTAATTTGAGCCCCTGCCCTTAATTTTTAATTTTTAACTGTAACACCTAGTTTTTTAATCTTTTAATCTTTTAAATTGGTTTTAGTTTAAATTTTGATTTAATAATTTTTAAACTGGTTTTAATTGTTATTGATGTTTTTCTTCTTGTTGTAAAATCACTCTGGGTCGCTTCAGCAAGGAGGGCGATGAATAAGTCTAAATAATAAATAAATAATAAACTCACTCTCACTCTCTCTCTCTCTCTCTCTCTCTCTCTCTCTCTCTCTCTCTCTCTCTCTCTCTCTCTCTGTGTGTGTGTGTGTGTGTGTGTGTGTGTGTGTGTGTGTGTGTAAACAAAAAACCTATTACAATAATTAACTTTATTAAAAGCCCTATTATTAAAACCAATATTATTAAAAACCAGTATTATTAAAAGCAATATTATTAAAAGCAGTATTAAAACACATTAAAAACAACAGAAATACAATCATTGTATTATAATAATTTCATGTCAGAAAGTATTCTGAGTTAAAATGATTTTTGCTGTAGAAACTCCACTCATGGGACGCCCAAATGACGCTCCTTTTATGTCCCCAAGAGCTGGGACAGAGACGGGAGCTCAACTGGTCATGCAGTACCCATGTCTCGAACTGCTGACTTGCTGGCCTTCCAGTTAACGAGGCAAGCTTCTTAACCACTGAGCCACCGCAGCCCAAACCGTTACATTAAGAACCACACTCAATCAGCTCTGAGCCTATCCCCAGAAGAGGTTTAGTTTGAATTACAGCCTGGCACTACTTCTATAAAATCAACCTTCACTAGGAAGCCATGTTAGGTTACTGAAGCAAAACAACAAAGTCTTTTGGCCTCTTGAAGACACATTGATCTATTGTAACAAGAGATTTCATAGACTTGACATCTGTTTCATCAGCTGCACGAGGTATTCTGTAATATATATGATTGTAGATGGGACTGTAGAAAATCAAGTGCAGAACGTCCTGGCAGTGACTATCATATGTCCAACATTAGCTATCCATGAAGTTACTGCTGATAACACAAACATCTTGGCACAAGGTGAGCCGATTAGCTCATTTTCTTCTCTAAGAAACCGTTATCCTGATCCAAGCCTCTGGTAACAGACAGAAACTTCCAAATGAATCATAATTAAGCATTCTGCTTGCTTTAATCTCCCACTGAAATGTCTTTCTTCCATCATTGCTACTTCATGAACTTTATGAACTTCGCTGCTGCTTTGTAATGTTATGTCAGGCCTTGAAATGTCTTTTTCTCTTTGCACCTTAATGATGTATGATGTACTGTATATTGTTTCTACGATGACATGACATTGAGACTTAGGTGTTTCTGATCGAATTTTGTATACCATGTGATATGTTATTACTTTGTATTTACTGTGTATTTTGGTTACTGCATATTGTTTGATTTGTTGCTTATATTGTATTTATTGTATATGTTTTTATGGTTATGTAACTGCCCTGAATCGGGTTTTCCTGAATGGGCAGGATATAAATTCAAAAATTAAATTAAATTAAATTCAAAGTTTTCTTAGAAGATACTCAAACAATCAGGTTTGGGAGTTTTCTGAACCATTAAAGATAGACTCCATCAAGTATTTGCCTGCTAAGAAAATTATCGAACAATTGGGCTCATCCCACAAGCTAGCAAGGTAATGCTCAAGATAATACAGGATAGACTTCAGCAGCGCATGGAGAGAGAATTACCAGAAGTGAAAAATTGTCAAGGTTAGAATTTGGTCATGGTATACCTTATTTGCACACAAAATTGGAGGAAAATGTCATTTTAGGTCATGAACCATAGTTTTATGACATTTTGGGATTAAAATGACACTATTGCACTGTTTTAATTTTAAAATGGTTTAGTTACCAAGATTAGATAAATCTAAATTTTTGCTAAAATCAGTGATGGGATGACAAAAATTCTACTACCACGCCATGACGTCACGGACGTCATGGGCGTGGCCAATGTCATGACGTCATGACGTCATGGCCGAAGCCGACGTCATGACATCATGACGTTGTGGGCGGGGCCAAAAATAAAAATAAATAAAAAATAAAAATAAACATACACACACACACCCCTCCCTCTCAGCCCACCCACCCAGACACAAATAAATAAATAAATAAATAAAATAAAAACAACCACCCACCCAAAACACAAATAAATTACCCCTCGCTTACCTTTCTTGGGACCCAGCACCCCGACTGCGTCCACAGCCGCCGCCGCCGCCGGAGCTGCCTGCACCCCTGTGGCCTCCTCCTTGGGCCACCGGTACCTTTTTAGCCCGGCTCCGGCCATGGCCAGGGGCGGCGGGCAGCAGTGGCTCCAGCCGCGGCTCCAGCCGCGGCTGCCGAGCCTCCCTGGGCCGTCCCCATGCCGCACCACCGCCGCCTGCATTCCTGCTCCGCCAGGCGCCGCAGCTGGGCTAAAAAGGGACCGGCCCAAGGAGGAGGCCACAGGAATGCAGCCAACGGCAGCTCCGGCGGCGGCAGGCAGTGGTTGCAGGCACCCAGCCCACAGGCCGGCGCCCGGCGGAGGAGGAGGCATCAGCGGTCCGCCGTGCCGGGCGTCCCCAGGGCATGGGGCTTGTCGGCAGCGGACGGCCCAGGCAGCCCTCAACGTGCCGCGGGGGAGGTGCCCTTCTCAGAGGGCTGGTGCCGCCTCCGCCGCCGCCGTCCTGAAAGCTTTAAACAATTTTTTTAAAAAAAAATTGGAGCTAAAATGGCTCCAATTGACTGCGCATGTGCAGAAACTCAATCTGACGCATGCGCAATGTGTCAGATTGAGTTTCTGCGCATGCGCAGTCAATTGGAGCCATTTTAGCTCCAATTTTAAAAAAAAATTTCTTTCGGTGAGGCGTCCGGAACCGGACGCCCCAAAAGTGGACTCCCCTCCTGGAGAACCCTCCGGAATTGGTCCTACTGGTTCCAGGGAACCGTCTGGAACCGGGGACATCCCATCCCTGGCTAAAATGTATATCAGGGATAACTAACTGATAAGATTTTTTAAAAAAGATTTGCTACCCTTTGAAAATTCTACATACATTTGAGCTTTTCAATTCTGGTATTACAGTACTTAAAAGTTTCTTTTTTAAAAAAAAAATGTTTCCAGAACTGTGACTGAGACTGAAGTATAAAAATAATTTTTAGTACTTAATTTCATTGACTATTATTTTATTTTTGAAGAGGAGACAAGGAGAGGGAAAGTGTTTTTTTTTAAATCAACTATCTTCCAAGGTGTTCAAAGAAGTTTACACATTTCTTGCCTTCCAACATTTAATTTTTACAACTACTGTATACTGTGAGTTAAGCTACACTTTAAAAACTGTGACTGACCTAGCATTTCCTAGTATGTCGAAAAGCTAAAAAGAGGATTTGCGTGACTTGTGATGTCTAATTGCACCTAATTAATGAGGTTCCATGGCTCATTAATCTTGCTTGCCTGGTCACATGTCTGATTATACAACCAAAGATCTGTCTTGGCATTTCATCAATTAGCACAAACCTTACATGAACACCATGATTATTCCGGCCGTATTATAAAAAGTACATTTTGGTTAGAATCCTGTTGGGGACTGCATAGCACAGCACCTCCATGGGGGTTGTGCTTCATGTGATGACGATGATGATGGCGGTGGCTGTTATTTCATGTCAGAAATTATTCTGGGTTGAAAGGATTTTTGCTGGAGAAACTTCACTCGGCGGACACCCAAATGAGGCTCCTTTCATTTCTCCCAGGATTTTTACCCACCCAAGTGGTCCCATGTTTATCTACTTTCAATTTCTTGTCTTTGATCTGCTTGGTTGGCAGAGGGCAGAGACGGGCACTCATTCCGTCATGCAATACCCGGGTCCTGAACTCCTGACTTACCAACCTTCCAGCTAACAAGACAAGCTTCTTAACCACTGAGCCACCACAGTCACTTCCATGTGCTTATTCGGATTGTGGTTGTGCATGCCACAGATTGCCCCATTCAAAGCAATGGCCCCTTTCCTTTGAATAAGAGCATAGTGACTTTTGCCTTATATATACATCAAAATACCTGTGTGCAAAACAGACTGTTATGCAACCAGTAGAAACAAACAGGATGGGGGTCTTGTGTTCTTTCCCTTTCAGAAAGACACTGGTAGGAAAAGTCAAAAGTGGAGGGGACAGCTTAAAGAAAGCCTAGGCCAGTGATGGCGAACCTTTTAGAGACCGAGTGCCCAAACTGCAACCCCAAACCCACTTATTTATCACAAAGTGCCAACACAGCAACAGGGGGGGATGCTCCCTTTGGGCTGTTAGGCAGAGGGACGGGATGAATTCTATGCTGGGGGGAGGAAGGAAATGCTCCCATTGGGCTGCTGGGCAGAGGGGCAGTGTGAACTCTATGCTGGGGGAGGGAGGAAGTACTCCCATTGGGCTGCTGGGCAGAAGGGCGGGGCAAACTCTGTGCTGGAGTGTCTGCACAAGTGCCCACAGAGAGTACCCACGTGTGCCATAGGTTCGCCATCACTGGCCTAGGGCAGGGATGGCTTGGGCTCTCCAGATATTTTAAACAGCCACGGACATCAGCCCCTGCCAATGGTCACAAATGTGGGGAAGCTAAAGTACAAGAAGTCAGGAAGAGCCATTCATTGCCCATAGTTGTGCTACCATGCGTGGAAAGAGAATGGGAACCAGAATTGAGACAGAGAGCCAAGAGGCTGATTTCTAACCAGTGAGATTCCATCACTCTAATGTATCCATCAGCTGTGCCTTTCCATTGGAATTTAATGCTGCACCCATGTATGACCTGCTCACTGAAATACAGCAGCCTTCCAACTGGCTGACCAATCCACAGCATGTAAACTCCTAAATCACTTGATTATAGTATCGATATTTATCATGCTTGGTAAAGAAACTATTACTTTGATTATTTTTAGGACAAACCACCCGGACTGCTGGGTGAGATAGAAATTTAATAAGCCAGATGAAAATAACTTCACATTTTCTTTATTGGCTTGTCAAATTAGCAGGTTTACATCTGCTTATCTAATAGGCCATTTCTGTTCTGAAAGGGGAGATGAGAAAAAATTGTCTGTGGCAAAGAAGTACAGTCTATTTTAAAGGGACAACACCATTAAACAAAAGGAATCTACCAAGCTAAAAACGAATGATGGATCCAATTCCAGTGAAGGAACATTTGGTGAGTCTGCTAGTATGACTCCACAGGGAGACCTATCGTGTTGTATAAAAGGCATGTAAAATCTTAGTGGTTTCAGAAAGCTTGTAAAAAGGCAGTTCACATTGCCCTGTCTTTTTAAAGGAGGTTTGTAAGACAAAACTCTGTTTAGGGGGGTTTATATATATATATATATATATAGGGCAATGTATATATATATAGAGAGAGTGAGAGTGATGAAAGAAAGGGGGAATATACTTGAAGCCTTTTAAAGATTTCTGCTGCTCTTTTTTTGGTTGTTGAGATACAATGTCACTTTTTATTTCATCGCATCAGCTCCAGTTTCTTTGGGTAAGGAGGAAAGGTGGGAGTCAAAGAAAGAAAACTAACATGAGGACAATGGCTGGGAAAAGAGTGTTATTCAAAAATACTGGAGTTCTGTCTGCTCCAGAGAGGGCCGCAGGCTTGCACAGGTCATTCCTAGTTCTTACAAGATAGCAACGGCTGTGCTGCTTTAAAAAGGTAGCACTTTTGGCAATAATGATGGAGACTGAAATGGGCTGGATGCTATCAGAGGTCAGTACAGTGCACTTAAAGGAGCTGTGACATGTTCCTGGAGCCTTACTCATTAGAGCAGCAAAAAAGCACCGTCGCAATGCTTTAAGGAGGAGGGTAGTCGCGGAGAGACGAGTTGGCGTCTTGATGGGAAAATTCTGCTGCAGAAAAAAATAATAATTTAAAATGCAGGGGGAGAAAGACTTATACAAGTGTAGGGAGTCAGAGGCAGTCATCATCTCCCAGAAGCCTTGCCGCACCTGCCAAGCACTGGTGAGGGCAAACCAGTAAGTATCAAACTCTGAGACATTTCTCCCTGATAAATGAGGAGTGAAACGCCACGTATTAATATGTGGTGTGTGTGTGTGTGTTAGTGAGTAGTTGTGTGAGGGTCTATGGGTCAGGATGGCAACAGGTTCTTGTTTTCCTAGGCAGGTATTGTCTTAACTGTTTACCAGTATTTTTTAAAAAAGCAAATAACAATAATGGTAACAATAATAAAGAATTTTTTTAAATAGTAGTGGTGTTAGTCTGTGGTTCAGGCATATCAGAAAACAAAGACAAAAAAGTAATAAACCAAAACAAAAACACTGTAGCACTTTGAAAACTAACTGCTATATTTTTATTGTTAGCTTTCATGGATCAAGTCCACGTCTTCAGACAAGGAGTGAAACTTCCAGGCATGATTTATATATACCAAATGTATGGTATATATCTAAATGTGTAGAATTGAATTGAATTGAATGTGTAGGGTACATATCTAAATGTGTAGAATTAAATGAAGAAATGAGAAAAGAAAAACAAAGCATCTGTAAAAGAGTAGACAAGATGTGGAAGAAGCCATTTCTGATCACCTTTTCAGCAGATACAAATACAGTTCACAAGAAAGTAGGCAGATGAATTTCTGCTCTAAGGTTCCAGAGGGGTAAAAAGTGTGCTGAGGAAAATGTTCTTTATTGGGTAAAATATGACTGGCTGACCTTTACCTTTACTTTACTTGTTTGAGCCAGTTTCAAGCTCAAGCACTTTCATTGCATGGCATGCCAGTTATAATTTACAGGACTCTTGACAACATCATCGGAGATAAAATTACACATTTGTTGGGCAGGGGTTTTGTCGTTGCTCTTGTTGAAATCAGAAGTTTGTGTGACCTCTTTCCTCTATAAGTACAAAGGGATGGAGCTGTCAGCTGTGGGTCACATATTTTTTAACATCAGGCATCCAAAATACTTTCTGAAAGCTCAGCGTCCTGTTGTCATGTCTCTTCAATGCTCGATGGATGGTTAGGGTGAGCAATTTTGTCAGAACTGTTCATTAGATTCACAGCTCAGAGTCCTACCTGGCAACCTAGGGGAAAGCAGAGCTCAGAAATATTGCTTTTGTGAGCTACACCTCCCAGGATCCCTTGGCCATATTAAATGGGGGATCCCATGACATGAAGTCAAAGAAAGGACAATTTCCAAACTCTGAGGAGAATCTATATTCCCAACTATATTCCCAACCTATATTTCTCACCTGTGATCGTTTTAAGGAAAACCTTGTCACTACATATGGGGAAAGCTAGTGGAATGGTGGTCAATAGATAGACAGACAGCAATGTTCTTATTCCTCAAAAATTCATCTATTGAAATGAATGGAACTGACATTTCGAACCCTTTCTTGAAACTCCAGTGAAAGCTGGCCATTCATGGCCACTTGGACCTGTGTAACTAAGGCTATACATTAAGCTGGGCATTTACATTCTTTGGCAACTACTTGGGGGAAATGAAGACTTTAGTGTCAAGGCTTCACAGATTGAGAAAGATGATCCTTTGAACTCTGACTCCCATGAAACCCATCAGCATATTGAATGGAGAAGACTCACAGGTACAGTATTCGAGTCGCAAAACATGAGGAGAACCACAGCCTCCCCACCCCTGTATTTAATGCAATGGGTTGACCTTAAGTAGGAATGATTAAGATTGAAGCCCTTTTTGCTAAAACTGCACAAACACCCCCACAATATTAGGAACAAGCAGAAGGTAGCTCCAGCTTTAATTTAAAAAACAACAGATAAATAGACATTGATGCCTTCTTCCTATATCTTGTTTTAAAGTACAGTCAAACCTCGCATAAAGAGTGCCTCGCTTAAAAAGTAACTTGCTTAAAGAGCAGCATTTTCTCTGAATGGTTGCTTCGCTTAACAAATAAAACCAACCAAAAACTCGCTTAACAAATAAATTGGAGTTCGCAATCCCCCCACAACTGGTCACTTACAATGCTGTTTCACTTAAAGAGCAAACTCGCTTAAAGAACAATCCTGTGGAACGCATTATGCTCATTAAGCGAGGTACAACTGTACTTGGGTCAAGGAGACAGTGGTAGAAATCAGTGACAACACTTTCTTCTACTTACCATTGGCATTTTTGTTGTAACTCTTGACAAGCCTGCTTGGAACCATGTAACTGTGCTTGTAGGAACACATGCATGCATGCATGTGTGCACACATGTGCATAGACATGCACATCCATGCCCTTCAGTTTCTTGATGTGTCTTGTGATCCAATAAACAACCTACTGAATTTAAAAGGAAATGTGTTTGGAAACCCATTTGGCATTTTGCTTCAGGTTCATTAATATTGATGTGCCTGGTCTTCCTGGCTGATTTGGCAAGAGATGTGTTGGAATTAATCTTCCTCGGTCTTTATGGTGATTTGTGTCTGGGTTGTGTGTCAGCTTTTTGCATTCAGCTCTTCCCCAGTTAATTTTGTTTTCTCTGCTCTCACGCCCTTCTCTGTGGCTGTTGCTGGCTCCTACTTAGAGGGAATGTCACGTCCTTTATGGGAATCTCTCTTTCACCAGCAGCTGTCCCTGCATGATTTTCCATCATTATGGACCTCTTGAATTTAAAAAAAAAATGGCACTCTTGTTTCTGACAAAGTCCATGTCTCTTTCCTTTCCTTCCTATGTTATTTTCTATCATCATGGTTCTTAAATTTCATGAATAATGATACACACTAAGGACAAAAAGAGGCAGCTGTAAAAGTTTCACTGTGGTTTCCTAAAACGTATATGTAACAAAGTCTCTACCATGTAGGGAAGAATAATACATGTGGAAGAAGGTTCCAAAAACCAAAATAAAATAAATTCTAGTAATGATGAAATCATGGGTTAAATCCATTTGTGCAAAAGGTATAATTTTAGCAACCAAATTGCTATAAATTAAGAAATCTCTATAGCAATGATGGTGAACCTTTCAGCAACCGAGTGCCCAAACTGCAACCCAAAACACACTTATTTATCGCAAAGTGCCAACACAGAAATAGGGGAGGAAGGAAATGCTCCCAATGGGCTGCTGGGCAGAGGGGTGGGGCAAACTCTGCTGGGGGAAAGGAGGAAGTACTCCCATTGGGCTGCTGGGCAAGGGGTGGGGTGAAGTCTCTTGGGGGGGAGGGAGCACTCCCATTGGGTTGCTGGGCAGAGAGGCGGGGAAAACTCTGCTGGGGTGACTGCATGGGTGCCCACAGAGAGAGCTCCAAGTGCCACCTCTGGCACGTGTGCCATAGGTTCTCCACCACTGCTCTATAGGTATTATGTGCCACCCCAGATAATGCCTACAGAGACTTCTTAATTTATGACAATCTGCCACTAAAAGTGATGTCCTTTGCATAACTGTGCCCACATATGGATTATCCAGACTTCCGTATAGTATAATGCTTTGGAGACTGGTTGCAAAAATCACCTTTAGCTTAGCTAGCAAAAGAAGCTAACATCTTTAAGCTGAAGAAATAAAAACGTATGTAATATTTCCATTAAGGGAAAAATAAATTTTGCTGTACTATAGGAGCCAGAGGAACATCCACATCTATGTTTGAAGGAATAAGGATCAGTACCACAGGGCACAAAAGCTTGCAAATGCAGACAGTACAGCCCTACACATGTGGAACTCATTCCCAGATAAACTACTGGTAAGGATTACACTCTTGATAGGCTCAACAATATGAGATGTTGATCTACAAGGGATTCAGTTAATCAGCAGCTTATTAAGCCCCAACACAAGTTTCCCACATCATGTTCTGAAATTTTAGCTCCCTAAAACCACAGCTATAACACGTTCTTTTATAGCTGTGAGGCAAAACTGTAAGCATCACCATGCTATCATCCCTGTCTTACGAAGGAACACTGAGTGTAAGATTTTCCTTTCATTTAACTGAAGGACTAGGGCAGTGACGGGCACCCAAAAATTTTACTATCACACTGTGGATGGAGCCGACATTGTGGGTGGAGCCAATGTCTTGATGTCATGGGCGGTGCCAACATCATGATGTCATGGGCAGAGCCAACCGGTTGCCTCAAAAAAAAGGTAACCACCCCAGGTGGTTTCCCGGGAAGGTTACTACTCCCCCCCCCCATGGGAGACCACCCAGGATTGTTACCACCAGTTCTACAGAACCAGGACAAACCGGCCCATGCCCACCACTGTTAGTTCAATCTAGTGTAAACCCTGAAGGACTGGGCACTGTTGAGTCAACATCAATGCAAATCCCATAGATTCTATAGAACTACTACTTGTGGGATTAGCAGCAAACATTTAGCACTAATATTGTGAAAAAGCAGTAATGAAGAAATTAGAAAAGATAATTTTGTTTGAGGATGTGTCTGTCACTGGAAACCAAGACCATTATCATCAACATCTTTGTATTTTTAATCACTGTGTACCGGTGTAAAAGCTGGGTGGGTGGAAAACTGATAGGAAAAAATTGATGCATTTGAAATATGGTGCTGGAGGAGAACTTTGTGGATACCCTGGGCCACCAAAAAGACAAACAAGTGGACCCAAGAGCAAATCAAGCCTGAACTGTCTCTAGAGGCAAAAATGATTAAACTGAGGCTGTCATACTTTGGGCACATTATAAGTCACCATGTTTCTCTGGAAAAGACAAGAATACAAGATTCTCATAAAAGGTGGAAGGCAGAAGGAAGAGAATAAATATGGAATAATGTGACTTCCTTAAGCAGTGTTTCCCAACCTTTGTTTTTTGGATTTCAATTCCCAGAAGCCTAAGTCAATTCCCCCAAAACATTGATCAGCCAATGTACTGACTTAGGCTGCTGGGAATTGAAGTCCACCAGTGTTCTGCAGAACATAGTTTGGGTAACACTGCCCTAAAGGAAGCTTTTGTTGTTCAGTCGCACAGTCTATTTGGACCCTTTGGGACCCCATGGACCACTACCCTCCAGGCACCCCTGTCCTCCACCATCCTCCTCAACCCGCCCAGCCCTGTGCCCATTGTGTCTACAATACCATCTAGCCATCTCATTTTTTTCCGCCCCCGTCTTCTTTTGCCCTCCACCTTTCCTAGCAGCAAGGCTTTCTCAAGTGAATCCTCTCTTCTCATTTGATGTCCAAAGTACATCCTTCAATTTACAAGGGCTGTTGATGACATGAACTTTGGAGATTATGTCAGATACAACTTGATGGTAACTACTGTACTACAACAACTAACTGCTGCTGCTCATCCTAGCAGATATATTTTTAGAATTTCTCACCCCCTAGACGTCACCTCCTCTCTTTCCAGGGTACAAATATGTTCACAGCAGTGGGAAAGACTTTTGTTCTGACAACATTTGTCCTTCAAATGTGATAGGGCCATAGGTCTATATTGCAACTTGACAATGGGATATTGGTCTGTGCCTTTAAGACCATGGGGTGTTGCTTCACAAGCAGCTATTGTGAAGGAAATAAGAGCGAGCAAGCTTCTGGGTTTTCCCCTCTCTCTCATTGAAGCTTTCTCAGCTGCTTGCTTTCTGTGCTACTGTTTTGGATTCCTGTGACCATCGGTCAGAAGCCTTGAACATTTGGCTATATCTTGTGGACACATTGTGGACAAAGAACGCTACTTCCAGGTTTGGGAGTTGTTTATTTTCATTCCTGTCTTCGTTCAAAGACAACAGAAAGCTGAAGATAAGCTTGGTATATTATTTCTTCATTTATGTTATTTCTCTGCACTGTATATAGAAGCCAGCACTTGTGTATATTATTGTCAGCAACTAAAGTCTTTTGTTTTACTCACTCACTCCCTTGCAAGACTATTTGTTTATTCTTGTACTGGGGAACTCAAGACAGCTTCCGGAACATCAGCTGGTGTGTTTAGGGCGGTGCTGCTGCGCAGGGACTATCCACACCCTGTCAAAATGGTGTTAATTTTTCAGAACAGTCAATCAGATCTAAGCACGGTTAGCAAAAGCAAAAATCTTGTGCCACCTTTAATTTTATTATAGCATCATTGGTTTCTGTTACACATGCTGAAACTAACATGGATCAACTCTTTGAAAATTGCTGCAGTGAATAAGCTCACAGGGATAATTTTGTCAGATCAAGGTGGTCAAGTGCAACCTAAGAACCTGGGGAATCAGGACCACGGAGAGCTCCTTGTGGAGCAAACTTTAGGATCTGGGCAGGCAAGAGACACACCAAAGAACTTTTTAGAGAAAGCAAAAATTAAGATGAGTAACACTTTAAAGATAAATTGACTTATTTCAGTGTGAGTGTATCAGAATGTACATTAGGATTATTCTCACCCAGATCCAAGGCTGTGATACTCAACAAGGACATAGCTATCATATCTTAATATCTGGTGCTGATATAAAGACACTCCTAGCTATACTTTGAAAACTTTTCATTGTAGAATGCTGCATTTGATGTTGACTGGGGAAGACAGGGCTGTACATATATAGCCATGCTAAGTAACCTAGCAGTTCGAAAGCAAGAAATTGCAAGTAGATAAATAGGGATCACTTTGGTGGGAAGGCAAACAGCATTCCGTGAGCTCCAATGTCTAGTCATGACTGCCACATGACCATGGAAACATCTGCAGAAGCAGACAGCGCTGGCTCTTTGGCTTTGAAAAAGAGATAAGCAGTGAATCCTAGAGTTGGATACGACTGGCTTTCGAGCAAGGTAAACCTTTACCTTTACTAATGCATACAGTTTTCAGTGCATGTACACACAAACAAATACTGTACATGTCTTTCCTGCTATTTCTCAGCATTCACACACTTGTATAACATTCTCCCTACTTTAAATACACACACATCAGTAAGCTGGGACTCACTTGGCCACTGAGATTGAGAGATCACTGGTGGAGCCAAAATCTCTACCTAGAGCAGTGGTTCCCAGCATGGGACCCATGCCCCACAGGAGGACTTCAGCTCCCAGAAGCCTAAGTCAGTACATTGGCTGATCAATGCTTTGGGGAATTAACTTAGGCTTCTGGGAATTGAAGTCCAAAAACCAAAGGATGGGAAACACTGACCTAGAGTGTTTAACTGACTTAACTGACAGAAAGATGGGGCTCTGGATATCTGAATATTATCTTCTTCAGTTATGTGACTTTCACCATGTCATTACACCCATTCTTTTTCCAGTTAACTTTCCCAACTCTACTATGAACATGGGGCATGCTCTTTGTGCACCAAAGCAAGGCAGCTTGGTGGGGTGAAAATATCTAAATTACTCTTCTGGTCCTGGAAAATCACAAGAAGAATGCAGAGAATTAATTACTTTTGTACCTTTCCTTTCCTTTCCCACCCAACCGCCCTTCCCCCCGCTTTTCTGTTCTGGTATAAAAGTAACTTTTTCATGACCACAGAACCTGCAAGTATCTTAATAAGGTTAATATGTTTTCAGCCCAAAAGAGAATACTTATATATTCGAATATAAGCCTAGTTTTTCAGGCCTAAAAATGAGGTCAAAAAAGTGGACTTGGCTTATACTCGGGTCACTGAGTGTAATGGAAAAAGGGGGCAGCGGCTAATAGCCCTCACCACCCACTTCTCCTGTCCTGTTATTGGTGCATCTCAATTGATGCTCTGTTTATGTAATATTGAAATGTTTTGTATGAAGTATTGATATAGCATTTTGTAATTGTTTTGTTATCTGATATTTGTTGTCTGATATTTGTAGCTGTGATATATTGTTTCATTGTGACTCCCACTCATTTTTTAACTTTGATTCAGGATTCCTTGAAATGTTCTTGTTTTTGACACTTTGTCATTCTGTATTGTAATTGTGATGTATTGTTTCGTTGTGAGCCGCCTAGAGTTGCTATAAGCAATTGGGGCAGCATATAAATCAAAATAATAATAATAATAATAATAATAATAATAATAATAATAATAATAATAATAATAATAATAATAATAATAATAATAATAATAATAATAATAATAATAATAATAATAATAATAATAATAATAATAATAGCTATGGGGAAAACTCCTTTCTGCTGCATCTTATTTTCATGTGCCGTATTTTGATTATTGAAACTCACAAAGCAGCTGCTGTGTTTGCCACCCTCGGCTTATACTCGGGTCAATCTATTTTCCTGGTTTCTCAGGTCAAAATTAGGTGCCTCGGCTTATATTTGGGTCGGCTTATACTCGAGTGTATATGGTAGTTCTTCTTTCTACCTCTCCATATTGCTTCAGTTTCATAATTAAAAAAAACCTCACTCTCAAGCTAAACCCTATCTCTGTATCCCAGCTAGAGGTAATGAACCTCCACTCAATTTTCTATTTTAAAGCAAACTTTGGGGCTCTACTCTTTTCTGAGTCAGTTTAATGGGTTCTTTGGCTAGGACTGCTGCCAGATCAAAACTTTTAAAATAATGGTTTATATACTGTAGATCTGCAAGATTTCATTCAACAGAAGATTTCATTCAGTGAAATTCTATGGAGCTGAACTACCTGACATCTCTTAACAATACAAATTACAGAACATCTGGCAAATCTTCCCCTCTGGTTTGTGAGTTAAATGTGAATGGGAGCTGCCTTCCCCATTCATTTGCAAGTAGTCTTTGGCCTAAGCCTTAAATAGCACAGCAGGTATATGGTGGGAAAGCAGGCCCATAGGCTAGACAAGGAGCAGGTTTTTGCAAGACGTGATAATAGAGGATAACTGTTCCATCCTCACTACTCTTAAGCAATGGACAATATGACCATCCGGGTTATTTCCCAGGCCACATTGTACTGGTGCAGGGTTGTCCCTATTAGAAGATAGAGTAAAGCCACAGGGCAGCTGAGGTTGTCTCAACCAACAATTGTGGATGGAGAGAGATGCTGATTTCTGCACCTTCTCAGTTGGTCTGAAGTTCTGCCTTCGAAGATGCAATGAAGGATTCTGCCCCAGTGCTAAAGGAAAATGCAGCCACTAGTCTAGTCTGCTGTTGTGCATTGAATGGGAATGAAGGCAAGCTTGTTCTGTGCCTCAGACAGCATGATGGCTTGCAATGTGTCCTGTCTTTTCTGGCTTCTAATTGTGGGTTGTTCTGTTACCATATCAATGCTAAGGATAACACCTTGTCCATCTGCACAGGGACAAAACACCTTGAGAATTACTCTTCAGTTGCCATTTCCCATCCCTTGGAGCAAAGTTTTTCATGTCAGGTGCCGTGTCCACTATATGCTCAGTTTGCTTGTTAACCCACTGTCTATAACAGTGATAGTGAAGCTATGGCACGTGTGCCAGAGGTGGCACGCAGAGCCCTCTCTGTGGGCACCCATGCAGTCTCCCCAGAACAGAGTTTGCCCTGTCCCTCTGCCCAACAGCCCAATGGGTGCGCTTCCTCCCTTCCCCATCACAGAGTTCACATGCCCCTCTGCCCACCAGCCCAATGGGAGTGCTTCCTCCCCTCAACATAGAGTTCACCCTACCCCTCTGCCCACCCACCCAATGGGAGCGCTTCCTTCCTCCCCTGTTGCTATGTTGGCACTTTGTGAAAAATAAGTTGGTATTGGGTTGCAATTTGGGCACTCAGTCTTGAAAAGGTTCGCTATCACTGGTCTATAAGATATCCATGCCTTGAGGTATAGGGACTGTCCTTGTTTCTAATCCAATTTTGAGCTGCGTTGCACCCCCATTTGACTGGAAAGGGCAAGATATAAGTTGAACAAAAACAAATGAATACAGTATATTATAGCCACACAGTTGCTGTAAACTATGGGAAAGTTAATACAACAGCAGTAATTGTTTATTAATAATAAACCTCAGCCTTAACACCAAAAACCCGCCACAGGCATTTCTAGACATGTAAAGTTCTGAAACAATGTAGATCTACATTTTATATAGGGAAATATATTCAGAACACTAAGAAATTGATTCAATGCTGGGGAAGAGCTTTGGGAAGTCAGTTGCTTCCCCCATCCCCAACCACCCCACTTGAACCTATAGTTCCCAGATTCCTCCAGCCACTACCAGACCATAGGTGATCAGCCAAAAACTGCAACATTTAGAGTTCCACTACAATCACTGGCCAGAGAAAGAGACTAATTAATGGACACCAATCATAGTATCTGAGGGCATCAGACCATAAGGGTAATCTTATATTTATGGCATGGATATAAGGAGCCCCTGATTGCCTCTACTCTCAAGAGAGAAGTTATTGAATTAAGGTTCAGCTTCTGTTTTATGCAGCAGCAGCTGCTGCTGCTGAATCCAGTTCACAGGATCAGGCTCCACAATGAGCCACATACTAGAAAAGTAAAGGACTTTGTTGTTTTTCCTTGCCACCAAACCTATGATGTCATCATCTATGGTCTATTGCCAATCCTCAACAGAAGAAATACATTTCTGCAAGATGGCATAAAAAATAGCAACCCAAAATAAAGGCCTAATTCCATGCTGTGAGCCCCTTTAAACCGTACACATCTGCTTGGCCTTATAACTATTTTCAGTCCATATGCCAACTTCACATTGATATCAATGACGGTTGCCTGCATGAATGGCTCAAATGCGGCATTTCATCCTTTGTGTCAGAATCATTATGCTATATCTGGTCCCTCGGAGTGCTGCATTTGCACATTTTCAATGACAACATATTGTGCTTCCACAAAGGCCGTTTTTGTCACATGTAATAACTTGTCAAAATTTGTTTCCATAATAGAAGCAGCAGTTTGGTTGGAAAAAATATATTTCACAGAAAGAACTAATTCTTAAGGAAAATAGCAGTGTAATTTTAACCTCATTTTTAAAAGTTTTCAAAGGTTTAGAAATTGCTTACTTCAAACTGGATGACTTGAAACATGTAAAAGAACTTAGACTTATGAACTGAACACTATTAACTGATCTTCAAATGAAATATACAATTAACACATGCCAGCTTGTAGTGAACACATTTCGCTTTGGCAAAAATACAAATTAAGCAGTTTAGGCTCACATTTAGGTCAAGGCATATCAGAAAACAAAACAAAATAAACAAAATTAAAAATAAAATTAAAAATACTGTAGCATTTAAAGACTAGCTGCTTTATTTTTATTGTTAGCTTTCGTGGATCAAGTCCACTTCTTCAGACAAAGAGTGAAACTTACAGGTTTCAGTATCAGCATTGGAAAGCTCAATTCTACTCCCATAGTTTGATTAGAATAAAATTTACCACCACAAAACCTTTGTGTAGAACTACAGCATTAACGTGTTAACATGAGATCCTATTTCTCTCCCCGCCCCCCACACACTATATACCTCTGTTCACTTCCTGTTTTTCTAAAAAAAATCAGTCTGTGGTTTTTTTGTTCTCTGAATAGTTGATTCTACACTTTTTCATTTGTTCAACAAGCACCAAAAATGAACATAACATTTTTGTTTCTTCCAATGATGTGTGTTATTCAGCTTCTTACTTCTTAAACCCAGCTAATATCTGACATCAAAGCCCAAATTACAAGTAAAAGGACTAGTGATATAATACTATGGTTGTTTGACTATTGACATCCCACCTTACAAGTCATTCAAAATGACTGTCTGTTTGTGCTTCCTCTGAAGTAGATGGTTGGGAAATTGAACAATCTCACATGCTTTCTAACAATGGATATGAGTTGGAAGGGAGCTTACACAAGTGAAAGTGTCTGTTTCCTTCCACTAATTAATTAATGACTTTGCTTTTCCTACCTCTTGCATTTGAGGCAAGCATCGTGTTTTCGTCCCCTCTTCTTCTCCTCTGTTTTTCCTTCCTTTATTCTTTGTTTGTTGCTGCTAATTTCCTGTCCATAATGGATGTGGTTGGAAAGAGATCACCTCCTTTCTTATACAGTATTTTTATTCTTCTCTTTGTAACTACTCATCTAAACTGTAAGTATAATGTATTTTTCTACTTAACTTCTTTTGGACTGATTTTTACTATTTTAAGTTCTCCCTAGTGAAGAACTTAAAATAGTGGTTTAAGGAAAACTTAGAATCATAGAATAACTGGGTTGGAAGGGCCCTTTAGGCCATTGGGTCCAACCTCCTGCTCAATACAGGAATCTGAATCAAAGCAGATATGACAGATGGTTGTCCAATTCTTTCTTGAATGCTTCCAGTGTTGGAGCGCTCACCACCTCTTAAAGCAGTTGGTTGCACTGTCATACTGCTTAGACTACAACACACCCAATTTGTTATCCCTGACCAAACAGTAGGGGATCTATGACAGTTATAGATGAAAATGCCATTTGTTGTTATTGCATGTTGCATGCCATCAAATCACGGCCATAACCCCATAAATGAGCAATATCCAAAAAGTTATGTCTTCAACAGCCCTTCTCAGCTCTTGTAACCTCAAGTCTGTGTCTTCCTTTAGGACAGGGGTGCCCAACCTATGGCCTGGGGGCCAGCCGAATCTCCAACACCAATTCATCTGGCCCGTGAAGCCCTCATCGCTCCCAGAGGCGGCAATAAAATGCGCCTGTACAGGCATGTTTTACTTCCACTTCCAGAAGCGACAAGAGCTTCGTGGGCCAGATGAATTGGCATTGGGGGCTGGGGCTGGGCCCCGGGCCATAGTTTGGGTACCCCTGATACACATGACTGGCCCGCAGCCCAAAACGTTTGGGCACCCATGCTTTAGGATGTCAACCCATCCACTTTTCCTGCTGCCTTCAGCCTTTCCCAGCATCTTTTGTTTTTTTCCAGAAAATCTTCTCTTCTTAAAATATGACAGCCTAAATTTAATCATTTTTGCCTCCAGAGATAGTTCAAGCTTGATTTGCTCTAGGACCCACTCATTTGTCTTTCTGGCAGTCCAAGATATCCACAAAGTTCTCCTCCAGCACCATATTTCAAATGAATCAATTTTCCCTGCCAGCTTTCTTCATTGTTCATTTGCACACTCCAAAATGATGATCAGGAATACAAGAGTGTGAATAGTCTTGGTCTCTAGTGAAACATGCTTACACTTGATGATCTTTTTTAATTCCTTCATTGTTGCCTTTCTGAGTCTCAATCTTCTTCTGATTTCTTGGCTTCATCCTCCACTGAAATTGATGGTTGAGCCAAGGTAAAAAGATTGTATCCCTTGTCTTACAATAAAGTTGTGAGAGAGAGGACTGACCACATATTAATCAAAACTTCTATTTTATTTGCTTTTCCAGGGAAATTCATGGCGGGGGGGAGGCAGATTGACCACTTAATAGTAATTGTGTACAGTACTGTCAAGTCAGTTCTGACTTAGCAACCCTTTTTAGTTTTTTCTAGGTAAAGAATACACAGAAGTGGTTTACCATTCCTTTCTTCTGGAAACACTATGGAACTGTGCAACATGCCCATGCCACACTGGCTGGCTCTTCTCCTAGAAGGCACAGTGGGAAATCAAACTCCCAAACACATACCTAAACTATTGAGCTATCCAGCCAGCTTGGCTATGCCATAGATGACTTTAACTGCCATAGCTATATCATGGACAGTTCATGACTGGGTAGGGTTTTCCACAACATTTTGATTTAAAGTGTCCCCACCATCCCCATCTTTGGCTGCAACTTGCCCCATCCTGGGCTCTATCCTAAGGAATTCTGGGATTTGTAGTCTGATGAGATGCATTAGAATTCTATGCCATCATTCAAGTTTACACAATAAAGCTCTAGAGTAGACAATTCTAAGTACTTGTCCAAATTACAAACTTCCATTGGATGAAATCTGCAATCATTAGTAGAGTATCAAACTACAACAATCCTTTTACTGCAAGTACTCTCTTTGTCTTCTCTTCTGGCTTTGGGGGTAGGGAGCTGCTCTTTCAAAATAGGAAGCTGCTTGATGGACTGGCAAACCTCATCATTCAGCCTGTCTGCATTCTAAACGGGATTTAAAATGTAAGACAAAACAAGTCAAACAACTGTAGTATTACATCATGAGTTCTTTTACTTGTGATTTGGGTTTTGATGTCAAATATTAGCTGAATTTATCAAAACTGTCACACCTATGATGGAAAGTTTCAGCTCTGCCTGCTTCATCTGACATCGCAGGGCTCCTGTTGGAGGCAAGTGAACAAGGGCAAACACCCTGGAGAGAATCCACCCATTGCCCAATCCATGTGCCTACTATCCAGATCCATCCTCATGCAGTGCTCAAAAGAATGTGGGTTGCTCATCATTTTCTATCAAACTGTCACTTGGTTGCCAGTAAAGCAGGAGCTTGAACTATGAAACACAGAAGCAACAAATAAAAGCTAGCAGAAAGCAAGGGTGTTCTTAATGTTATCAATATTTCCAAATCACAGCAGTCTTGAGTACTACCTTGTTGTTGTTGTTTTTAAGTGGCATAAGTAAACAAAAACTATTAGATCAGCCCTCTCCCAGCAGCATTCTTTAACTGGAAAGTGAAAACTCCAGTAGGCTGTAATGCCAGGCCTGCTGTTATGTATCTCTAGATCAACAGTCTTAAGAGCTGCAATACATTATCTAGGTCAGGGTATACACGCATTTGGATAATAGTTGGAAATACTGTTTGTAGACAAATTTTAATTCTATAAAGTTTGGGCTCAGTTCTGAAGTGGAGAAAACCCTTTAACTGTACAGAACGGAGATATGTCTCCCTCACGAAACCTCCCGGTAGAATACATGAAATTGAAAGGTTCCTACAGAGTGCTAAAGATGGAGTTGAAATTTTTATTTTGAATATTCCATAGTAAATGCTAGGATATCTACAACACCATTTAAGATGCTCATTTCTTGTACTCAAGGGGTATAAACACTTTACTGTCATAAAATCCAGCTCTGTGAGGTAGATTTTATACTGTCATGCTACAACTGTAGTTTTTAATGGAGAAAAAAATCCTGATAGCATTTTTCCCAGATTCAGACTCACTTTCAGACTCAGAATTGCAACAGCATCCCAAACCCAAACCCTACTTTGAACGATTTGATTTCAAACAGGAAATTTCACCAGATTTCACCTCTCAAATACTAAGACCTATCGCATGTTTTGTATTCATTGCTAACTGCCATTGGACTGGGAAATGCTTTCTAGCATACCTTCTCAGTTCACCATTGTGGTGAGTTCCACCAAAGTCAGCACACGTTTTGTTACAGGATTTACGTATTTGGGGTGATAATTTGCAAGATGATAAAGCTGTTTTTAGAGATCAGAACATGCAGGCTATTTTTTTTTTTCTTTCAAAAATCAACATTTTCATTTGGGAGAAAGTGTTTCTGTCCTTTCAGGATGCAGTGAAAGTCTTATGAATGTAAATAGCTGCAGCAATTAGGTTCGTTGAATATGTAGTACTGGGGAAAGTCAGGTTCATGAAATTTTCATATCAATGAGTAAACTATATTTGACATTTTTTTTTCCAAATGTGAAATTATCGTGCTTGTGTGCATAGAATGCAAATGGAAAGGGAAATATAAGATTGCCCCCTTCTCTCCCCCCCCCCTCTCTGGTTCTTACAGCATGGCCCTGAGGCCCACTATACATATAAGGGGCTAGCCAGGATGAGAGACTGTGGTTCTTGCAAAGGGTACATGCTCTGGCATGCTTCAGGAAAATGAGCATGAGTCAGAAATACAAGACTGAAATGTAAATAAACGGTTAACAAAAAAAATCAGATTTACAACTTTGTTCTCGGCACATGTAGTTTTCTTTATAAATAAGCCCCACAAGGAGAAGAGGGGCGTTTATCCAATGAATATGTTAATTACATCTCACCTTTCTTCCAGAGAGCTTAAAGTTATTTCTGCAGCTCTCTTCCTCTCTGTCTTATTCTCACAGCAACCCGGTGAGGTGGGTCAGGCTAAGAGAGAGTGTCTAAACTTAGTAGCGTAGCAGATGGGGGGCAGCACTTTTTGGGTGTATGAGTTTTCCTAGACTACAATTCCCAGAAGCCCGAGCGGGAGCCTGCATCCTAGCCCCCCCCCGGGGGGTGGCAAATTTGGCTTACACCCTGGGCTGCTGAAACCCACGCTACGCTACTGGCTAAACTCCAAGGGTCAACAAGGACTAGCATTTGGGTCATCCAAGCCGCAATCCAGACGTCCAGCCACTGCACTCCACTGGCAATCCCAACAAATGTAATCCCACTGAATCAAACTGGTTTATTTAAGTATTGATTTGCAAGCTTACAATTGATTCAATGGGTCTGCACTGCTCGAGACTATCATTTTGTTTTAGGACAAGGCAGTATTGACTCAGAAAAGGCACAATGACTAGGAAAAGAGAAGGTCTACATAACAGTGATGTTTGCTTCACTTTTATTTTATTTTATTTTTATTTTTATAGTGTAAGTCACCCAGAGTGGGAGTCCATCCCAGATGGGTGGGGTACAAGTCCAATAAATAAATAATAGTAAAATAACAACAGACAGGACCTCAGGAAAGCCACACCATGACAGCAGCATAGTTTCCAGGCCTACACAGAGCACAAGCATGACATTATAGGAGTGTAACTCTCCTGGAATGAACTCAGCTAAAATGAAACTCTTTTCCACTTAGATTTTTATCCATCTTTAAGCTGTTTCCACCGATCAGAATCTGATGCTCCCTGAATCTTCTAGAAGAGAGTAACTTTCCTTAAAGTAACTTCTCCTCTTTCCCCTCCTTTCTCTTCAAGTGTAACCAGTTCTTTCTAATTACCAATTAGCCAGTTCTTTGGACATCATAGACACTGCCTGGTCCTCTGACCCTGAGCTTCATTTCCCCCAATAGACAATCTCCAGCTGCCCAGCTTCAAAAGCTGGAAGCTCCTCTCACCTTGTGCCCGTCAACTCTCAACAGCCTACCAATCTTTTCTCCAGGCCTTCAAAACCAACCTTCCAACCCAGTTCAAAAGCTAGAAATTGCAAACAGATAAATAGGTACCACTTCGGTGGGAAGGTAAGATTTGTCTACCAGCTAAAGCCATTCCTGCGATGATCCCAATCTTAAAGCAGCAGTCCATCTATTGATAACTTTCATGACTGGGGTAATGTCATGCACTCCAGATGGTCCATCCCTTGATGATAGTCCAGAGACTGCAGCTGCTGCAAAGGACAGCTGTGCTGGCAGTAACAGAGACAGCGTGGATTGAATATGTGGCACCCTCTCTGAAACCTCTGCATTTGCTGTTAGTCAAGTGCTGGGCCCACACCAATGTCTTGTGTTAGGGGACCGTGGTCATCTCAATTTATAACCAATGAGCCAGCGCTGTCTGCATACATTTCTGCGGTCATATGGTAAGTATGACTAGACACCAGAGCACACAGAACACTGTTACCTTTCCCACCAAAATGGTATCTATTTATCTATTTGCTTCTTGCTTTCAAAATGCTAGGTTGCCATGAACTGGGATAGAGGTGGGAGCTCACTTCATCATGCAGTACTCAGGTCTCGAACTGCTGACCTGCTGACCTTCCAGTTGTCAAGTTCAGCGTCTTAACCACAAAGCCACTGTGGTCCTAGATTATGATGCAAAGTCCTAAATAATTAAAGAAGATCTGATCCACTACTAGCTCAATCAAGATGTGAGACCAGCTAACTTTAAAGTATTGACTACATAAGTAGACATCTGCCTATATTTGCAGATGCAAATTAATCTGCATAAGAAAGACATGGTGAATTTTAAATGTTGTGAAAACCTTACAGCATAATTAGAGAGTTGTAGTAGAATTCCCAAATTGCATCTTAAAAAAAAAAAAGAAACATTCTACGATAGCTTTTCTTTTGCATTAGCAAATATAAACACATGGATTTAATTAGAACAATGCTTAGATGGTATTCTTCCAAATGGAATCCTTCTGGATATTTACACTTGATTTGATACATCCATTAAGCTAAAATAAAAGACAGGATCTAATTACTCTCTGTAACTTATAATCATTTCTTTCAATACTACATTTCCTTCATCTTCTAAAATGTTCTCTTTTGAGCTGAAAAAGTCACAACTAGAGGAGGTTCACTGAATCAGTGGAATTTAAATTTATGAAGAGCTGACTTATCAAATCCCCACTGATTCAATGGGTCTACCCTAGCTGTAACTTACTACTGGTATTCAACAACCCTTTGTGTGTACTGACACTGAATATTAGTAACAGGGGTTTTTACAATTTAAAGTAAGTGTCCCTTACCACTAACTTATTGGTAAAATTCTAATTCCTGCCTCTGGCATTTGAGGTAAACCCACCCACCCCTTTCTCTTCCTCTCTGTCTGTCTTGTTTGCATCATGTCCCCCCTCCCTCCTGATTCCCAACCATATGGCCAGTAAGAAGAGTCTCTCACCCAAATGGCTGTAACTAGAGATCACAACTGTAAGTAAATATACCCTTTTATGCTTAAAATGTTTCTATAGTGATTTTTATTATATAACGTATGAAAAAGGTAGTAGACTATTATTTCACATTACTCTGCTATGATGATTTTTTGCATCTCATATTGTACTTCGCTAAAGATATAAAAAGAGATAATCAAGATTCACCAAAAGATTACACTGCACAACAATGATTTTGCTACTGGGAATAATACATGTTATTTACAAGATATCAAGTGTGCTGATTCCAAATTTGAACTCAGAATTTGCCTATCATGTACAGATTTTAAGGTGTGGTATAGCTGTTCAAATGGTCAGTAATTGGGTAATGTATTTTTACATGGAACTTTATAACAGTTGCAGCTACCACTATGCCTGCTACTGCCTCAGCTGAATCATGTCCCCTGGTGGCATGCATGTTCCATCAGCAGCTGGGTATGTCTGGGCAAGTAAGTGAGCTGATGTCAGAAATAGGTATATAAGGTGAGATGGACCACGGGCTTGTCTCTAGTGTGAAACCATCTTATTGGATAGCACAGCTAAAGATGAGTAGATGCAGCTGTGTTAATAAACCAGATAATTTTGCTACATTTGTAGCAAATATACCCCGTGTGATCAACACAAGAACCTAACCAAGAGGATGAGATTTGCTAACTTAAGATCCTGACATCCTAGACAGAATTGGACTTCAAATTTGAATTCAACACACTTGATTTAGTGTAGGACACATGGATTAGACCAAGTAGCAGACAATATTTATTTTTTTGTGATGCAGTGTTACTTGTGTCTCTACAAACATGATCTATGCCATCTGCTGCCAAAAATGCCCCACTGCCCTCAACATTGGTCAGACAGGACAAGCTCTTCACAAAAGAATTAATGGACTCAAATCAGACATCAGAAATGCTAACAAACTGAAACCTGTTTCAAAACATTTTAATTCTCCTGGACACTGTAAACCGGATCTAAAAGTTGCCATTTTAGAACAGGGAAATTACAGGACTAAAATTCAGAGAGAGACAGCGGAGGTAAAATATATACACATGCTGGACACCCATCTTAAAGGTTTGAACATTAGCAAGGGATTTCTGGAACATTATCAAATTTAAAGATTATACTCACCTTGCAGAACAGACTTAAAAGTGTGGGGATGTCTCTCATGGCAGTTGACTCCTAGCTGTGCCTGCCTCATAAAGCTTCCTTAATAAACCAATTAGGAGAATTGTAATGTTTATTTTAGAAACCTAACTCCTCAACTGACTTCCACCAGAGATTTTCTGCTATAAAACTTTTTATTACTGGTTGTAAATAACTCATTGACTTCCATGTTCAATGAACCTCGCCCAGCTACTCTGGGTCTCCAATACCAAAAATGTATAAATGTATTCCATGATGTCCACTCCTACGTCTGATGAAGTGGATTTGGTCCATGAAAGCTAACATTAAAATACAGGACTTAGTGTTTAAGATGTCACAGCTTTTTTTTGTCTTTTGTTTTGTTTACTCTCTGATATACTTGCACAGACTAACACAGCTACCACTTCAAAAAATTATACAGAAAAAGAGTTTTCCTGAGGCAAATTCAGGCCAGAATAGCTCAAATTGCCTAGTGACTGAGAAAAACAATAGAAAAGCCTCACACTGAACCCAAGCAACTTGCTGCTGAATTGTGGGAGGAAGAGTCTTCTAATAAAACAAAAATTCCATTTATCAAAGATTGTTCAGACAAATGTCCGTCCAGAGACAAAGAATCACAGGACACATATGAAACCTGACTCTACAACAGGAGTGCCCAAACTTTTTGGTCATGTGGTTCAGGGAGCCGGTCACTATGTCTTGGGTGCCATACCGGTGCATTTTACATCCATTCCTGAGAGTGACAAGGGCTCTGTAGGCTGGATGAATTGGCACCAGGGGCCAAATCTGGCCCCCAGGCTGTAGTATGGGCACCTCTGCTCTACAAGATATTAAGGAACAGGCAGCAAAGGCTTTAAACATAGAGCTTGCATGGCTTATAACAGAAGTCAAGTGAATGGATTATTTACTCAGGATGCACCAGCACTGCACACAAAAAGGAGAATTCTTCCTAACCCTAGATGAGAATGCGGATGGAAATATTCAAATAGCCAATGGTGACCCCATGGATAGAGATGGACCTTGAACTGGTGGTTTACACTGAATTGCTCAATGAAATCAGTGTCAATACTCTTAAGTGATGTTTCAGGTGTTCCTGACTTACAATGCAATATATTGTCTCATCTTTAGATGTCAAAGGGTTTTCCATATTTTTTGAAAATGAAGAGTATGCAGAAAAATAATTAAGTATATTTTCGTGCTCTTAAATCTAATCGTGTCTACAAACTGAGTCTTCCAGACCAGCAAGCTAAGACAGCACAAGCCCATAGAGTGGATGACAGCAGCCTGGGGCTCTGGCACCATTGCTGTCCATACAGATACTCAAAGGCAAATGAGCTGCAGAACTAAAAACCTTGCTGCAGGTATCACAGTAAAGCCACATGATGCAGATAATATGCCAAGAAGCATAAGCTGTACCACAGAGGAACATGTTAGGCCCTCATTCCTACTAAGAACTGAGAGAAGGAGCACCAGGGTGCTGGATCTAAGGAACAGTGACCTACGTAGGCCCCTTAATGTGCCATCAGTAAGACACAATATTTGTTGTCTTAATGTTTGTGGATGATTTTTCAAGGTACAGTGGTACCTCGCTTAAAGAGCATAATACATTCCACAGGATTGCTCTTTAAGCAAGTTTGCTCTTTAAGTGGAACACCATTGTAAGTGACCAATTGTGACTTCGGGGGTGGGGGAGATTGCAAACCCCAATTTAGTAGTTAAGTGAGTTTTTGGTTGGTTTTAGTTGTTAAGCGAGGCGAACATTCAGAGAAAATTCTGCTCTTTAAATGAGTTACTCTTTAAGCGAGGTGCTCTTTATGTGAGGTTTTACTGTACTGTGTCACCTACCTGCTAAAGGAGAAGAATGAGACATGAGGTGCTCAAGATGTATATGTGGCCATGATGAGCAATAAGTCTGAAACAAAACTCAATGCTTTGCCAGTGGACAGCGGGGATGAGTATTTATTTATTTATTAGTCACATTTGTATTGCCGCCCACTCGGAAAACGACTCTGGGCGGCATACAACAATTCCATAAAGCCAGTAAAAAAACCAATTAAAAATACAATAAAAAAATAGCCCGACAACTAAGGCATCTATTGTACCTTACACAATTTTTGTTCAATGAACAAATTGCACAGGAAGAGTAGCCAACAGGAAAGTGAAGTTTCTTTTAAAGATGACAAGATACATGCTTGCAGATTTGGAGCTGCCCAACATACTATGACTGCAGCCTATCTCCAGAACAGATTACCAACTGAAGCCATCACAAAAAAAAACCCATGTGGATTATAGCATGACAGAGTGCCAAATGTGGAACACATTTGGAAGCCTGGCTTATGCCTACATACCAAAACAGAGAAGGAACAAACTGGAATCAAGAACAGAAGATAATATTTTGCTTGACTGTACCCTTGGCAGCAAAAACTATACAGTAATGAGGTTAAAAACAGGTAAAGTCAGCATAAGACATGTGGTTCATTTTTATGATCAAGGGAAAGCTGATGAAAGAGGGACTGTGTTAAATACCTCTGAAGTACAAGACCACTATGCTGGACCTCTACTACGTACAGCAGTGACAATGCCTTCAAAACCTGAATCAAACAGTGAGGAAAACAATGACACATAGGATGAGAGCAGTACACCGAAGAAGGAGACAGAGATGGAGATGTTGAGGCTGTTAAACTGGAAGTGTCACTGATGCCACAACATGCTCCAGAGCTACCCATCAGACTCTCATCATAACAAAACAGAGGTGTACCACCTCCTCACCTGACCTACCTTGCAAGGTCATTGCTAATAAATGAGCCAACAACCTGGGAAGAAACTGAACATATTCAAGCAGGTGAAACTGCCAGGTGGAGAAAAGCAGCCAGAAAAGAGATAGGAGCCCTGTACAAGAACGAGATGGGGACCCTAACAAAACTATCACCAAGCAAGAAAGCACTGGGTGCAAGCGGTACTTCAAGGTGGAATAGGGTATAGAAGAAGAGGAATGCTTCAAGGTTAACTTGGTTAACAAAGGGTTCCTACGGACATATGGAGGTGACTTTTATGAAAACATTGCTCCTGTTGTTAAACATAGCACTATTAGGATGCTCCTGCAAGTAGAAGCTTCTGAAGAGATGGAAAGAGAAGCATGCCTAGCATTAACATCTACCATGACTTTTGGACTCTTGTTTATATTAATTATTCTGCTCTATCCACATTGGTGTATAGCCTGAAGAAGTGATCTTCTGGGAGTATTAGAAAGATTACAGTTTTCTTAGGATGCCAATAGTGTAGTATCCTTTATACTACTTGGAGTATTGTGGCATATGATCTGAGAATGGAGCTTATATCAATGGATGCACCTGATTTCCACGGTACCAGTGATTCAAACAATGGGGCAGTCAAGGTTGCCTTGTTTGTGTAGTCCAGTCAGCAGATCAACAATGCCTAATTGAGGCTGCTGAGGACTGTCCTTATAGACATCAGACATAGCATCCTGACAAACATTTGATTTTAATGTGTGTTGCATTTATAGACTCCCCATTTCTTGCTACACATTGAGTTCCCACACGAAATGAAATCACTCACTGAATAATCCTCTCCTCACAAGAGACTGAGATGGCTGAGAGTGTACTGGAGTGGGATTTAAAAGGTCCAGAGTCAGTTCCTCTCTGAGTCATGACTTTGGGCCAGTTGTTCCCTCATTTACCTCACAATTTATCCTCACAATTATTGTGTGGATAAAGTGGAGAATAGAGCAGCTCTTTGATGGAAAGGGAGAATGCAACTGTCATTAAATAGAAACTAAATGGTTATCACAAGCTTCCTTGAGCAGAAAGGTTTCTCAGTTGAAAATTCTCAAGGTAGATGAAATATTTCTGCTGATGAGTTTCAAGCCCAAAATTCGTAGTGGGAGGATAAAGCAGAAATATTTTGTCTACCTTGAGAATTTTCAACTGAGAAACCTTTCTGCTCAAGGAAGCTTGTGATAACCATTTAGTTTCTAATTAATAACAGTTGCATTATTTCTTTCCACCAAAGAGCTGTTCTACTCTCCACTTTATCCACACAATAATTGTGAAGATAGATTGTGAGGTAGATGAGAGAAATCTTCAGTCATGAGATTTCTGAAGGCCTTCCCACTACAGCCTCACTTCCTGCCAATTAATCCTGCCCCTTCGTCATTATTTAACAATCCTTTTCATGACCAAATGGTGCCCTCCAATCATCCAATACACTCCACTTTGGCCTACAAAGGGTGCTAAATCACCAATTAAAGCACTCAGGGCTTCTTCTTTTGTGTCCAAATCAAACTTTGGACTGCCAAAATGAAGCCGTCCTCTTGGCTTTGTTGTTGACCAAAATTAAATCGGTGCATGTCTCTGGCAGCAATCTGCAGACCAGTAAATGAGCCGGATTCTGTGTCTCTCCACATTCACATCTTGTGTTGTTGTCTGCCAGCAGCCCCAACTTGAGCATGTTGGTCTTGCATTTAGGGACTCCAACCCTCAGCCTATTCAAGGTCCTCCAACTGACATAGGGGAGGTCGGGTTCCTCAGCCATATCCTCCTTTAATGTTGTTACTTGTCCAGTGAGCTCCTTCCTCCATTATCTATTTTGGTTTTTTCCTTATGTACCCTCAAGAATGTTTGTTCTTGCCATAAAGCTCCTCCTGGATCTGAGCCAGCGGACTTGAGGCTCATATCCATACAGAGGACATTGAGGGTCCTTCTCTTGCTTACTTCTCTTGGTGTCCACGGCTACTTCACTCCTTATCTTAGGTGGAGTGATACCAACAAGAGGGTATATTTTCTCAACTGGTGTAAGCACTCAGGACTGGGAACCTAGAACACAGCTTTGTCTATATCAGTTTATCTACAAAAAACACCAAAGCGTTTTCTTCCTCCTGCCATGTGATGCCAAGGACTGAACATGGGACCTTGGGCATGTCAAGGAGGTGCTTGGGGGCTTCATTCAAGCACTCCATTTCACTGGAAAGTCACCAGTATAAGTTATGATGCCTATCAGAGCACTATTTCTTGCCTGTGAACATAAGTGATGGGCTGATATATCAAACTCCAGATGGGGAGCCCTGTTACAGGAAGCAGGCAAAAAATAGGAAGGGGCACCCTTGTTGAGGAGGGGGGGACAGGTTTATTGTGGCACGAGAGGTGCATGGCTGTGAGACATGTAACATCTTCCTCAGCCCTATATAGACACTTGGGCCCTGTTATCTGACAAGGCCCTGCGTTGAGAGCACCAAGAAAAGCAAAAGAAATAAAATACCCACCCCCACAAGGTTGCCTTTGCTGAACAAGGCGTTCCACTCAAATCTAGCTTCAGAAATGAGGAGGAGAAGCCAGCCAGCAAACCCTACCTAGAACCAATATCTTTGTGTAGCTGTCAAATCTGCCTTTGCTAGGTCAGAAGGGGCCAAAATCATTTTCAGGTCTATTTTTCCTCAAAAAGCCGTTTTCCTTGAATCTGTCCTTTCCAGATGGTAAGTTTAATGAGAACTTTAGGCGAATATCTCAAGCGCGAATGTGTTGTTTGCTTTTTCTTCTTGTTGTTTTTTTCTTCTTCCCTCACTCTCCTTTTCCTTCCCGTTCACTTTCTATCCCCCACCCTTTCCCCTCCCTTTAAGCCTCAGTGTCTATGTATTCAATTCAAATGTATTTCAAATAAGCAACAAACCTGGTCACTATTGAAACACTCCTGGAGTACCGCTGAAATAATAGGTGTATTCTGCGAGGAAACCTGCTTTTCTTTTCAAGTGACTGTATGCATTATTGCAGCTTCTCCTGATAATGGCTCATTTAATGGCAGGGCCAAGATGCAATCAATCTTTTTTCCCCCACCTTTCTCTTTTCCCTTTCTCCCTCTCCAGTTGTCTCTTCCCTCCCCTTGTAGGATAGCTCACTGCTGGGCTGCAGGCTTTCAGCTAGCAGGTTAAGGGCTACAGAAGCTCACCTGAGGTGGATAGGCTACTACACCGCTTTACAGTGTGTGTGTGTGGGGGGAAAGGGGGTAGGACAGAGAGAGAGAAAGAATGGGATAGTTGCAAAAAGACACAAAGAGAGATGCTGTATGATGATGCTGAAGTGAGCAGTTTTTCCTTCCTCTGTAATTAGACTCTCCCTGAACTCTTTACAGTTGACTTAAGTTACTAGGAGCCCAGTTTGTGGCTGGCCTGATTGGTTGCTCAACCCCCCAACCCATTGATGAAACACAGCATTTGTTTCCCCCCCCCCCCAAACAATAAGCGGAGAGGGGGAGAGATTAGTAAAAGTTCACTTGATCACAATTGAGAAAGCTGATCATTAAGGGCCAATGCAAGCCAGATGTAATAGAAACGTCTCCAAGGGAGGGAGGGAGGCGGCTGTTAGAGATGCTCCTCAATCCCAACCCAGCAAGGATGGTATTTAATCTAAAGTCTCTCCTCTCAACTCCTGCCAACCTAGCAGTCCGAAAGCAAGAAATTGGAAGTAGACAAATAGGGATCACTTTGGTGGGAAGGTAAACAGCATTCTGTGCGCTCCAGTGTCCAGTCATCCCTGCCACATGTCCATGGAAATGTCTCCAGTCACAGACAGCACTGGCTCTTTAGCTATAAACTGAGATGAGCACCATACCCTAGAGTCAGATATGACTGGCTTGTGAGCAAAGGCAACCTTTACCTTACCTTCCAAGTCAGATTTGCGAACATGAGCCTAATGTTGCCTCATCTAAGGTCGTTAATAAAGTCCAGTTCTCACAAATGGAGACAGAAAATTGTGCAAGCATCTCTTCTAGTGTTTTGTGACACCTTAAAAGATTGAGATTTTTTAATTTGCCGTAAATGTTCATGACCTGCAACCCACTTCATCAAGGGCACAGAGTGTTTCCATAACCTCATTGTATACACATTTGGATGAGTGGAAGAGGATATAGTGATCTGCAGGGAGAAAGAGAGGGAACTGAAATACAAAAACAAATAAAAATAAAAATCTAACAGTGCTCATTACCTTAACAGCTGTCATTACCAAAAGTCACCCAAGCTGAGAATTAACATTTCTGCCATTCTATGGAGACCACAAAAAGAGAGAGTTGAGCTCCTCGAAGAATTCCTACAGATGCATGATTAGAATCAAATGGGTTGGAGAAATAATAGCAATAATTGTGTACCATCAAGTCAATTCTGACATATGATGATGCTTCCCAGGACTTTCTTGGTAAAGAGCATACAGAAGCAGTTTCCCATTCCATTCTTTAGGACGGGGTGCCCAAACTCTTTGGGCTGTGAGCCGGTCACGTGGTTCCTCCCGGAAGTGGAAATAAAAGACACCTTGCAATCCGTCTTGCAACAGATCTGTTTTGCAACAGGATGAGATAGATTTTAGGCTGCCATTTTCTCTGCTTAAACCACGGGTGCCCAAACGATGGCCCACGGGCCGGAGCCAATCCCCAATGGTAATTTATCCAGCCCACACCGCCCTCGTTACTCCCAGAAGCGGAAGTAAAACGTGCCCATACCTAAATGATGAGGGTGGTGTGGGCTGGAATAATTGGGGTTTGGGCCAGATCCAGCCCATGGGCCATAGTTTGGGCACCCCTACTTTAGGGGTTACCCCGGGACTACAGTTTACAAGAGACTACACATACTAGCTTTTTTCCTGGGGGAGCACAGTGGAGAAACAAACTTAAACACTGGCTCTACATGTAGATACCTAACTCATTGAGCCATAGGAATGCAAATAAATAAATAAATAAATAAATATGAAATGCAAACATTAATAGTGGCTATTAAAATGCAGTTTCTTATTAACAGCAGTTTAATAATTGCTAAAATCCTGTTGCTTAATGTAGTAAGTTTCACTAAAGTAGGACCACTCTGCTCTTACAGTCCTAAAGTAAGTTGCAACTAGAGTAGGCCCTTTTAAACTAATGTAACTTATGGAGGAGTTGATGCACAAAATCGCCACTGATTCAATAGACCTACTCTAATGTGATTTAATATACAGTAAAACATCGGATAACGCTAAAACTTGGTTCCACAAGTCTTGGTATTATTTGATTTTTAGTGTTATCCGATCCATGTTAAAATCCTATAGGATGGATCGGATAACGTTAAAGCTCCATAGAGATACATTGTAACCGCACAGGCTTTAGCTGTTGTTATCCGATCCATCCCATAGGACCTTAACGTTATTCGATGCCATTCTCCTCCCCAGATTACTTAACGTCATCCGATTTTAGCGTTATCCGATCCAATCGTTATCCGGTGTTTTACTGTACTAAACAGTAGGATTTTAACCTCTTTGGATTAACCAACCCAGATACTGTAGATGCATAGACTAATGTGGCGATTAAGACATGTTAGCCAGAATCCTGTTAGTTAAATTGGTGTTTAGTGCAGTAGCATACATTGCAGCAGCAGAATGCCATTAGTTAACAAGTTGCTGCTTGTATCGAGTACCAACTTGTAGAACAAGCATGTGACAATTTGCTGTAGCAGTTTATGCCACTACATTTACTTCTGCGTAAATAACTGATTGACTCTGGGCCACAGGGAAATAAAAACACAAAACTGACTTTGAGAAAATGCATTGTATGGTGCAATTCTCAATTCTGCTGTGGGATTTGTAATGGTGGAGTTTATAACAGACAACGGCAAAAGGACAGAAGCATTTGAAACATGGATGTTCCACACGATGTAAAGGATTTCCTGGGTCAAGAAGCACTAAAGTGAATGAGGAAAGATAAAGAAATCATAAGATACACAGAATGCAGAAAGCATCAATATCTTAGACATGGGTGGGGGGAGAGACCAGTAGTTTATAGCAGCTGGTCAAAAGTGCTTCAAAGATGTTTTCCTGCATTCAAAAATGACCACACTCACAAGAACTGTTCCTCCACTGATTTTAAAATATATTTAATATATTTAATCCTTTTATGTTTGTCTACTATTTTAGGTAGACACTCGTCTGTTTACCCTACATAGACTGCAGTAGGGTATTGCTCACAAAAGATGGCACACATAACATTGAAAGATGAACTGAGACATAAAAGACACCTTCCACTGATATAACATGGATGATGTTACTAGTTTCTATTAGAGTTGCTTGAGTAGGTATGCAGACTTGGTGGCATCTAAGACTGCTACAGATTTTGGTACCTGCGTTGCATCTCTATTCTGAGTTCTAAGGTAAAAGTAAATGTTACCCTCACTCGAAAGCCAGTCATATCCAACTCTAGGGTATGGTGCTCATCTCCATTTACAGCCAAAGAGCCAGCGCTGTCTGTATTTGCAGAGGTTTCCATGGTCATGTGGCAGGCATGACTAGACACTGAAGCACGTTGAATGCTGTTACCTTTCCCACCTAAGCAATACCTATTTATCTACTTGCAATTTCTTGCTTTCGAATTCCTAGGTTGACAGGAGCTGAGACAGATGAAGGGAGCTCATTCCATCATACAGCACTTGGGTCTAAAACTGCTCCCCTGACAACCTTCCATTCATCAAGTTCAGCATCTTAACCACTAAGCCACTGCAGTCCCATTCTGAGTTCTGCACACAGCTAAAAATGTGCTGCCCTTTTGTGAGTTCCCAGAACAGTTGTCAGGAGGTGAGGGCTGCCTTCCTCTGCTCCATAAGAAGGCTAGCTCTGCCCGGGGTCTTGGCTGGAACACTTCAGAAAATAGACATGGGAATCTCATGTGATCTCAAGCTCCTTTGACCAACAAACTAAATGAAACCCCTTCCACATGGAAAACTAGCCATTGCCTACGCTACCATTAGAAAGAGAGCTTTATGTTGAGTTTAGAAAAGTTACCTATGCGGTGGGGGGGCAATAATTCTAGAATTCCCCTAACCAGCTCGGCAGCCATAATGGCTGAGTATTTCTGAGACTTGTAGCCCAAAAGTAACTTTTCCAAGCTCTCATCATCAGGCAGCTGATTTTGACTGTCGTAACAGGGCAACATATTTTTAGTTAAATAACTGATGGTAGAAAAAGAAATGCTTGGAAGAGTTTCTACCTCTGGTGCCAGTCACTGGAGTCCCTTTGGCTACTCTGCCCTTCACCATAGGGAAGGCACATCATTTAGTGCTCCCCTCCCCACCCACCCCACCAGTAACAAGAGGTTCAGTTTTGTCCTATCTTGTCAAATCTGACATTCCATGAAGTACCACCTCACTTCTAGACCGAGATGGAGGAGTCTGTATTCAGGTCATCGTTGTTAGCTGCTACTTGTATCTGAGCGCACACATATTTCCTGGAGGTCATTTTCTCAGCTGGTGGATGTGTCTCTGGTGACTCCACAAACCAATCCTGGCATGGAACGTGTGACCACACACAGTACACTGAATAGATGGTGGAGGACATGGTTGGGTTTGATGAAGCTTCCATGCATGTCACTTAGCCTGGTCCTGTCTGTGGCATTCCCCTTCAAAGTGATCGGTAGCAACAGAGATGGTATGGTACCAAAGTGGGCAATCTTCAGCCATTATTTCCCAAGTTTGTGAGTTTATACCTGACACCTTCATGGTTTCTTTCAGCTGCTCCTTATAGTACTTCAGAGGAGCTCCATGAGGTCTTGTACCAGAGCTAAGGATGTCAGGCTAAGGTCCTCATTTCTCTGGGCATTGATGCTTCCAGTCACAGAATGAAGCCCTCAAGGAATGTGATCTGTACAGATGCCCTTAAGCTGGACTGATAATAATGAAGGTGATGGAGAAAAAACAGTGCGAACAAAGGGCATGTGCACAGTGCATATGAGGACCCTGAATAGTCTGAGGGTTGGACTCCCTAAATGCAATGCCAACATGCTCTAGTGGGGGCTGCTGGCAGATAACAACACATAATGTTTATGTGGAGAGAGACAAAATCTGGCTCATTTACTGGTCTGCTCATTGCTGCCAGATGAGGACTTGGGTTGGGCAAGGACAAAGTGAAGAAAATGGTTTTGTTTTGGCAGTCCAGGGTTTGATCTGGACAGAAAAGAAGAAGTGGAGTCTTCTACCTGACCCCATCAAAAGAAAGCCCCACTGAATTCAGAAGGTAGATGGATGTAGGAGTCCAGTCTTCAATGTTTTCATTTCTGGTGGTCTCCATCTCACTCGAGAGGGGGAAAGACTCTCACAGCTGATTGAATGGCTGCCAGCTCTAAGCACGCACTTGCATTGTTCCCATCCGTTTCCACTTTGGAGAATTGCAAGCATGGTTAGTTGCATCTTTGTTTATTTGTTTCCTTTCTGTCTCTTAGAACATCTTCGGAAACTTGGCAGAAAGTCTAAGGGACTGGTTTTGAATCACTCTCTCTCTCTCTTTCTCTTCCTAATAATACAGTCTTGAGTATGTTTACTCAAAAATTAGTCCCTCTAAATGGGGGAGGGAGGGATTGTAGAATCATAGAATAATGGAAGGGGCCAATAAGGCCATTGCATCCTAACCCCTACTCAATGCATGAATAGAAATCAGAGTAGATTTGGCAGATGCTGCTCCAACTTTCTCTTAAATGCCTCCTGCTCACCACCTCCTGAGTTAATTATTTCCACTGTTGTACTGACCTAGCAGTTAGCATGTTTTTCATGATATTCAACCAAAACCTGTCTTTCTAGAACTTGAGCCCATTTTTATTTGCCCTGTAGTTTGGAAAGTCTGAGAACAAATCCTCTGTATGATAACTTTTCAACTATTTGAAGAGGTCTATCGCATCTCCTCTCAGTTTTCTTTTTTCATAGTTAAACATGCCCAGTTCTTTTGGCCTTTGCTTATATGGTTTGGTTTCTAGCCTCCCTGCTCTGAACTTGTTCCATTTTCTTGGCATCCTTCTTAAAGTGTGGAGTCCAGAAATGGACACAGTACTGTAGGAGGCCTACCCAGTGGTGAATAGATTAGGACATGGTTTCTCAACCTTTTTAAGCCAAGGGCCAGGTCACACTTCCTCAGACAGCTTCAGGAGCCAGACAGCCATTTTGCCCTGCCTGCCACACATGGCACCTCCAGGTGTGACTGAGGCAGTGGAGGGCCACATAAAATGGTGTCATGGGCCGCATCCAGGCCCCAGGCCATAGGTTGAGAACTCCTGGATTAGTGCCTCACTGGCTTTGCAGACTATATTTCTTTTACTAGCTGACTGGATAGCTCAGAGGTTAAAGTGGGAAGCAAAATATCCCATGTGCCTCCATGGAGAAGAGCCATTCTATGTGGCCCTGGACAAGCTGCATAGGTCCAAGACAGCCCCAGAAGAAGGGAACAAGAAACCACTTCTACATATTTTCTAGCTAGAAAATCTTGGAAGGGGTCACCATAAGTCTGACTTGACAGCACAAATGATGATGGTAATGGTGGTGGTAGTGGTGATGATGATGATGATGAACGGGAGGCAGAGAAGGAGAGGCGGAGCCCCTATGGGCATTCACGCAAGTGGGACACACGCTGTAAAGTGTACCTTCTTCTAGAGACATGCTTTTGAATACCTGCGCAGAAGTGAATTCTAGTAAGTTTCATGGGGTTTGCTCGCAAGGAAACTGAGCTCCGAAAACAGATTTAAACAAAGGGGTTGGAGAATGCAGGGACTTCTTTTAACCCTTTCAAACTCCATACACACCAGGTTATCTATCTATCTATCTATCTATCTATCTATCTATCTATCTTTCTTTCTTTCTTTCTTTCTTTCTTTCTTTCTTTCTTTCTTTCTTTCTTTCTTTCTTTCTTTCTTTCTTTCTTTCTTTCTTTCTTTCTTTCTTTCTTTCGACAAAAGGCTTTTCCTGTCCAGGTCCTTCCTTTTAAGTTGTCTTAACAACTTCTCTTATTTCACCCTTGATGGATGGACTCTCCAATGGGAACCTCGTTTCTGGAATATTACTGCAGCAGCGAAAGGATTAGCATGGGGGAGGGGAGCCTTCTCCGTCGTATAAATCATTCACATTGTTTAAGGTACATTGATCAATCTAATGGCTTGTAATAGACTCCTAATTACCACCATGCAAATACCCCTGCAAAGCTTCCTTTCTGAATCAGAGCTGGAATTCACCTTAAACTGAAGAACCAGGGGAAGGTGAGCTGGTTGCAGGGGAAGGGAAGGTCTTCTCCAAGGGAGTTCACTTGAAGTACAGTACCCATAGCCATCCTCCAAGTGACCTCCTAAAAACAGGTGTCTGTGAAAATCAATATCAGGGGTGATCAAACTACCCATGGGCCAGATCTGGCCCCCAAGCCATTTCATCCAGCCCGCAACACCTTCATTGCTCCTGGAAGTGGAAGTAAAATGCGCCCATACGGCTATGCAGGAGGTTTTACTTCCACTTCTGGGAGTGACTAGGGTATCATGGGCCAGACAAATTGGCATTGGGGATATGGATCCGGCCCACGGGCAGTAGTTTGGGCACCCTCATTTAAGCAGAGAAAATGTCAGCCTAAAATCTATCTCCTCCTGTTGCAAAACAGATTGCAAGGCACGTTTTTACTTCCACATCCAGTGTGACTGGCCCTGCTGAACCACACATGACTGGCCCACAGCCCGAAAAGTTTGGGCATCCCTGCTCTATATCAACAAACCAGGTCTAGTATTTTCCCCTCTGGGTCGAGAGCAGGTCTTTTGTAGACCCAATGGGTTTTAACAACAAGGAAGCTTCAAAATGTTTTACATTACATCGTGGATAGCTCGTACCAATTGATTGTTGCTATGAAAATTCATTCTCCGCCTTCCCAACTAGCGTGAGTATCCTAGCTGAGACCAAACGAAAGCAAGGGACGGGCGAGAATAGTTTCTCCTTATTTCTGCTAATCAAAATAGCTTGCAGCTTTGACCTCTCCCCCCCCCCCATTCCATTGCTCCTGAGCAAATAACTGCACCACGTGGCATTTCCTGGTGTGGTGGAGGCGGTGGGGGGCACATGAAATGGTGCCACGGGCCGCATTCGGCCTGCGGTCCCCAGCTTGAGAATCCCTGGTGTATAGCCAGACTGCTGCTGATGGTGATGACGGAGATGATGAAGAGGGAAAGAGATTCCTCTTCAGTTTTGAGGAAGCATGACTGATACTTGACTTCTTTTCTGTGCCACGTTTCCTCTAGAGATCCCAGCCGTAATCCAGTCTCGTACTTTGGCAACCAGTTGAATTGGGCATGCCCGAATCCCGTGGAGGAAATGTGACACAGAAAAGAAGTCAAGTATCAGTCATGCTTCCTCAAAACTAGAATGCGATCCACCACCTACGGGCTCTCACACGAGTCCAGCTCGCTGTGGGACAAAAGCCCCAAGATTCAGTTCAGATTCTCTGCTGCGAGACAAAGAAAACTCTAGGAGTTGTTGTTCCGGTTGCTGCCAATCTTTCACCAGTCACTTCAGAGTGAAACCTCTTTCTGGCCAATAGTTTTGCCCGGGGTTTGCCTGGTTTCATCCAGATTAAATCAAGCCTTAAAGGATCCCAGGATCTGTTTTAGGATCTGAAATCTGGTTGATTTCAGGAAATAATTCCAAAAATGTGGTCATATAAGCGGAGGTCGAGATCGAACAGTTTTGTTTGTATTATTTCTGCTGGATCTGACCAGGTGGTCTCGTTCTCTGGAAGCAGTGATGGGATGTAACAGGTTCCCACCAGTTCTCCAGAACCAGTAGTAACTTTTCCCAATGTTCCGGAGAACCGGTAGCAGCTTTTTGGGGGAAACCACCTTTGGGGCTTACCTTTTCACTGGTTCCCCCACTGTGCATGCACGCCAAGCACTTGGTGTGCATGCACGCCTACAGTTCTTGTCGTGTATGCACTGCCTCCTTGCTGTCCTCCCAAGCGAGGAGGAGGAAGAGAAGCTACTAGCCTGAAGCTCCCTATAGCCTGCTCCCCAGGTATGGGTGTGTATGTGTGCATGCTTATTTTTATTTTATTATTATTATTTATTTATTTGGCCCCGCCCACAACATCATGATGTTGGCTCCACCCATGTCATGATGTCATGTTGGCTCCACCCACACTGTGATGACATCACAGTGGGGTAGTAAAAACTTTGACATCCCACCACTGCCTGGAAGTCCTGGAAGGGGCTGGGGGCCCCGGTTATGGTTCTTCCTTCCACCCACCCACCCAAAAAAACACCCCTTATGGTAAAATCTCAATCCCAAACGTTTGTGTTTCATATGAGGAGGTTCACTTCTTTATAATATACAGTAATGACTTTTTCATTAGCCAGAGCAATGACATCATCTGGTACCTTTCCAGGGGGGGGGTCCTTCTGAATTTAGCTGTGGTCCTCATTGTGTCGGGGAAGATGGACTTTCCTAGCAGCAAGATGTTATTTGGAGTGTGCCCACCCCACCTCACCCCCCCCCTTGTGACCCATGTTACCATGGCTTGAACGGACAATTAGCACCCATTAGCCTTCCAAAAGACTTGCCTCTGGTTGAGATTTAGACATCCTTGATAACTGCACAGCTGCCTACATTTTGGGATTCTTTCCCCTCCCCCAAGAGTTATGGAGACTGTCACAGTCTCCCACTCACCCCCCCCCTCCTCTCCTCGAGAGGACTTGGTAGCGGTTATCTCCTTCCCTCTTCCCCCCCCCCCCCCCAGACAACCCTGGTGAAACCAGGACCGTAAACAGGATTCTGGATGGGTGGGGGAAGAATATTTTTTCAGGAGGGGCAACAATCTCTCTCTCTCTCTCTCTCTCTCTCTCTCTCTCTCACTCACTCACACACACACACACACACACACACACAAACCTTGCCCTGGGGGGGGGGGCTGTTAGCTCAAGGGAGGCTGCTCCACCTCCCTTGCCCCCCCCCGCTATGGCCCTGGAACCAGATGTTTTGGGAGGTCGTGATTGTTCCGAAATCCGAGAGGCAGCGGCGGGGCTGAGCGGGGATCGAAACCTCCAGCCCCCCCTTGCTCTTCAGCCAGACCAGTTCTAGCCATTGCTCCACGGTGCCTTTGGTCTGCCCTCCTGAGGGCCGCTCTTCGGAGGCTTCCGGGCCAGCTGTGCTTGGTCTCTGCCACTGAGGAAAGAAACGAAAGCCGCCCGCCTGGCCGATTCCCCCCCCCCCCCAGTCAACCTTCAGGTGGCGCAGCGGTTAAACTGCTGTACTGCAGCCAGAACGTTTCGAGTTCGATCCAGACTGGGGTTCAAGGTTGACTCAGCTTTCCATCCATCAAGGTCGGTAAAATGAGTACCCAGCACGGGGGAGGGGATGCTAATTACTTTGTGAAGCACCCAGAGAGCTCATTAAGCGTTATGGGGCGGCATGTTTGTTTATTTATTTATTTATTTATTTATCAAATTTATATCCCGCCCTCATCAAAAGACAGGGCGGCTTACAAGACTAAAAACACAATTAAACACGTATAGAAGTGCCACTGCTATTCAGTTCCACTGGATTTGAGATACACAGAGAGCAGAACCGGCTGTTCCCGCTCTTCTCGCAGCCTCGCCGTCTGGTAAAGAAAGGAGACCGGCCCAGGCGCAGAGAAGGCTCGCGTGTGCGTGGGGGGGGCGAAGGGGGGGGCTTGGCAAAGCTCAGGAGAGGGGTGCCGGGGCCTCCGGCAGCTCCCAGGCAGCCCGCCGGCCCGGCTTTCTCCCCGCGCGAGTACCAAGCCTAAAGACGTTTGGTTGGGATAATCCCCAATAATTGTAGTAATTAAAACCATCATCCAGTCACCTTCCTTTGA
Source organism: Furcifer pardalis (assembly GCA_030440675.1). NCBI lineage: Eukaryota > Metazoa > Chordata > Lepidosauria > Squamata > Chamaeleonidae > Furcifer > Furcifer pardalis. The sequence continues at coordinate 153,832,474 of CP126894.1, read as the reverse complement.
CACAACAGAGTCTTCCCTTTTAATTGTTCACGCGTCTTCCGCGGGAGAGGGAGGCGAGGAGGAGGGACGGGAGGGGTTGGGGAGGGCGAAGAAATAAAGGAGATCGGGGACGGGGAGGGGGACCTGCGGATCCAAAAGCCGGTGGGGAAGAGGAGGGCAAACCGTTTGGAGAGGCATCAGGAAAGGTCCTCGGGACAGCCCGAGAGACGGAGAGAGGCAGAGCGGGCTCTCCGGGCTGGTGGCACCGTCTCTTACCCACCCCAGATAAAAGGCCCGTCCATCAAATGGCTTTATTTGCAGGGCTCGGAAGGCTGAGCCTGTCCCGTCATTTATTCATTGAATTCGATCTTCCTTCCTTCCATTCTCTTTCTTTCTTTCTTTCTTTTTTCCCTTCCCTCTTTCTTTCTTTTTTCCCTTCCCTCGTTCTTTCTTTCTTTCTTTCTCTCTCTCTCTCTGTTGTTTTCCCATTCCCTCTAGCTGCAAGCTATGTGATGGAGTCGCCTCCAAAAGACTTGCTCTTTTCCATGAGACAGGCAGGACGCGCTGATCGCGGGATCCGAACTGAGAAACCGGTCCTCCTTTCCTTCCCAGGCCTGACGTGCAATCCCTCTTTGGATCAAAAGCTCCGAAAGAATAAAACAGGAATCTTGTTTTAACGAAAGTTCTCACTATATTCCTTCTCCTCCCCATTCAACCTCTCTTTCTCTCTCTCTCTCTCTCTCTCTCACATACACACACACACACACACACACACACACACACACACACACACACACACACACACACACACACACACACACACACACACACACACACACACACACACACACACCACCGAGACCAGAGCGTGGTTGCTTCCAGAGAAAGGAAGAGAGGAAAAGAAAGAACGAGAGTGTAATTTGTACAAACGATTGAGGGATGTCTGCCCCCCCCCCTACACAATTTGTTTTGCTTCGCTCTGCGTTTCCATCATCTGGAAAACCCGCACACACCGATCCCTGGGTAAACCCGCTCTCTCTGTGTCAACCTCAGATACCCGGGGTGGTTAAGGAGCAATTGTTCTTCTATCGATTGATTTGGAATCCTCACCAACCTGGTTGGTGAGTGGAAAATGAACCGTCTCATCAGAAGGTTCTTTAATATGAACCCGGGAACCCCCAATCACCGCTAATGAACCAATTGTTTCGCAGTTCTACCTCCTAAAGATTGCAACTTTAGGAGTTGGTGCAGATCAAAAGGCCCACGCAAAAGGGGATCAGGGAGACAGAAATTCACTGAAAAGGAAGACGGCTGATGCCTTTAATTAGACCATTCTTCTTTATTAGTATTCCTATTGAGATTTAAGGGGAGGAGGAGGGGAGGGGAGGGGAAGAGGCGCCTGTTGGTTTAGGCACTATTTACAATGCAAATATATTCCGAGACAAAAACGTCACGGATCAATTGTAAAGGACCCGGATACATAATTTATTTATTTATTTGTAAAAAAAAATTCAGTTCAGTTTATATGAGGTTCTCACCCCACTTTCGCTTCTTAGTCAAATTTGTTTATGCAGAATCGACATTTAATAGTGCTAATTGCACTCCAGTTAAATTGCCCTGATTGCAGAAAGGGAAGCAATTTTCGTGCTCTCTGTCTGGGTTTGGAAGAAATTGTTTTATATTCACCTCTTTATAAAGAAGTAGAGATAAGGCACCGAGCCTCGGCACAAATTGCACTTACGGGCTGACTGGCAGCATTCAGGCGCTATAATAGAGCATTATTTGGCCGTTTTGAATAATGTAAAGCGGTTGCTGAAAGCCATTCTCCTGAAAATTGCTTTAACTTTTAAAAGGGTGATGATTCACTCCAAACCAGGGCCTTTGTTACAGTGTCATTATCCCCCCCAAATGTTTTAACAGTCAGCTCAACACTTCAACATAACACGCTGATCTTTGTTTAAAAACTAGATTTTTTGGAGTATGAAGAAATCTGACAGAAAATGCTTGACCTCCCTACAAATTTAGGAATAGATCTCTCTCTCTCTCTCTCTCTTTCGCCCTCTCTTGTTGCTTCTGTTCCGGGTTTTTTCCCTCCCAGACTCACTTGGGCGCTCTAGACAATTTCATATACTGTACTGTACTTTTATTTACGAGAAAGAACTGGCAACTTAAAACGGGTTTTGAAGAAGAAGAAGAAGAAGAAGAAGAAGAAGAAGAAGAAGAAGAAGAAGAAGAAGAAGAAGATGATGATGATGATGATGATGATGATGATGATGATGATGGTGATGGTGATGGTGATGGTGAAGGTGAAGGTGAAGGTGATGAAGGTGATTGTGGTGGTGGTGGTGGATGTTCATAACACGAGATTTTCCGACAAAGCAGAAAGAAAATGTGACTGGGGCTGGATTAGGGCGCCTGGGCGTGCGATTGAGTGGGAGCCACGGGTCAGTAAACCCGTGATGGGTGCTCCAGCGACGAAGATGAAGCTTTAAGACGAGTGGTAGAAAAAGGAGGGGGGCACACACAAGACACCTCCTCCCCCCTCGTGCCAATTGGTATGGACTGGGAGGATTATTTCCCTTTATCACTTCGCCAGCCCTCCTTAAAGAGGGGGTGGGAAGGAGATCCTCCGCTTCTCCTCCCTAAGCAGCCCCCTGGCTGGTCGGACCGCCTCCGTGCCACTTAGCCCTCACCCCGATTACTAAGTGGCAAGAACGGGTTTTTCTGCGAATAAACAGGGGTGGGTGGGAGGCGGCCACGTCACCTGTTGGGTGATGCCTTCTGGCCGGGTGGCCCAACACATAGAGAGAGGGGGGAATGCCTAATCTGCTTACACCCCTTGGCACACTCAAGCGCCTCGGCTCCTGATGCCCTTGCTGGCCCCAGTCTGCCACCGCCACCCTGCCACCCCTTCCTTCGGCCAGTGTGAGTTAGCATGCACAAGGACAGCGGTAGTGACGACGGGGATGCTTCTCCTTAACCGGCCCTTCGGTTCTGCTGACCGTTCTGTGTGACTCCACCACCACCACCGCCGCCGCCGCCCCAAACAAAACCCTACACAGACGAAAGCATTGAGAAAGATCTTGCGGCGGGCGGCAACTCCGACCCGGTGCCTGCGAGCGAGCGGGTTGTGGGAATTCACTTAGGGGAAGTGGCGGTCGCCTTTAGGAGGTGCCACAAGAAACGGATCTTCTTCTCATAAACACGCTGGTGCTTTCTCCGTCTTTGAACGGTGACAGAAGGGAAACGGGGTGGGGAGGGGTGTGCGTATGGGGGGGGGGGGAGTCCTGATTCTTCCTTGGGTTCGAACCACGTGTATTGTACATCTGCGAATTGGCAGTGTTCGGATGTAGCAGATGTGGCCGCGAAAGGAAGATTCAGCAGGAGGAAGAACAGACGTTTACCTCGGCGTCCGCTCCAAAGTGGAGTGAGGATCAAAATCAACGAGGACCGGGGAAGAACAACAGCCTTGCAGAGAGCATCTGGAGGGGGCGGTATTTTGTTTTTCTAATCGCCAGCCCTGGAAAAATTGGGCGGGGAGGGGGTCGTTTGAGGCGCAGTTTCTTGAAGAAACTTGCCCACTTGCCGTGATGGCAGCTAAAGGAGCCTGGAGCGCGGTTCAGGATCCCTTTATCACACGCAGAAAACCAATGGAGCGCAGTTTGGCTCCTTGGATGCTTCGAATGTATATACTGTACTGTACTGTACTGTCTACGGGTTGCGGAACGATTAGTCTCAGAATGGTTCTTTCTCTTCCCCCCCCCCCCTTTCCCCGACGCCAACTTTTTTTCAATCGAGGGGGATTCCTGGCGATCACATTGGCCACTTGACGAGTTTGGATGCGGGTTTTCATCAAACGCACACCAGTTCTTTGTAGGTAGAAGAATCCTACAAAGCAATCCAGCTGTCCACGAGCAAGGATTCATTTTTTCCTTACCCCTCCCCCCCCACAGGCACTCACACCATTTTACACAATCCAAAAGTATGTTGGGAATTTGGTCTTTTTAAGATGTTCTTCCTTACGAAACAAGCAAAATCGACCGTGCCTACACAGCATTGCGGAAGACGAGAGCAAAAAGTCTGCGAAAAACAGCCCTCCCCTTCCTGTTCTCCAAATGCTTTCTTCGAAATTCGTAGCCTGCCTGTTTTATACAACGGTGCCCCGCAGAGCTCAGGGCGATTTTGAAGGCCTATAGGAGGCGGACGACTCCGTCTCCGTGTACGCCCGGGTATCTAGCGGATGAACCTACTTCTGCTTAATAAACACAGGGAACTAATGGGCTGTGTAAATATCCGGCATAGAAAGGCATAAGATCTAACGGAAGGTCGGGATGGGGGTGGGGTAAGTCTGCACAACTGCAAACATTGGGTGTGCATTCTGCCATTACACTCTGCCCTTGGTGGTCCCAACCTGACAATGGGAAGCGGGAGAAGAAAACGTATCATCGATCTAGTTCCTTCCTGTCATGACCTGAACGATATTTAAACCTAAGCTTAGTTAGTTTGGCTTTTTTTTTAAAAAAAAGAAAAAGTTAATTGCAATGTAATGCTTTTAAAAGAACTAGAACCCACGGGTGTGATTCCGCCGTGCGCGCCTCCCTCACCCCCCCCCCTTTCCATGCCTTTGACTGGCACGCATCCCGAGTCCCGGTTCTTACATCTCCAAGTTCCTGATTGGTCGCGGGGCGACTCCTGCCTGTTCTTTCTCTACCCTCATTGGGCGAGAGTCGCAGCTAGCGGTACTTCAAAGCAACCGCTCCGCACACTTAGGCTGAGTTTAGCCGCCCAGAGCCCGGAGTGTACTTAGTGCGAGTGGAGTTTAGGGGTGGGAAGCTGGGAGGACGCCGCGCACGCTCGCCAGTCTGCGCGGAAGGCTGAGCTCTCCTTCCGATCCAACTGCCCGGCCAAGGGACTTGGCTATGGCTACGTCGATTCTTGGGGTAAGTCGAGAGGCTTTCAGAAACCCTAGCGAGGGCGGCTTTCCGTTGTCGGGTTTCTCCCCTCCTCATCCTCCCTGAGACCTTGGGGGGCAGCTTTGCGAGGGAAACACCTCGAACTGCTCCAGGAAGCCGCTGGTGGTTGCGCATTTGGCACTAATTGCATGGGGGGAATAAGGCTTTTTCTTTAAGGCGGCTTTTAAAATTCTTGTTTCTGCGTAAGAACCCACCCTCCAACCTCCCTTTACCTGCCGCATTCGTTTTGCCCGATCAGCCCCTTGTTATTTTATTGTACTTTAACTTCTGGCTTGCCTCAAAATCGCTTCCTCTGTGGACTGCAGATTTTACGGCCGTGAAACAAGAGGCCCGTGTTTGCCAGCTCGCCTTCTTCCTGCCGCAAAGGTACCTCGCCCTTCCGTGGTTCTGGAGGTCGTGCAATTTTGCCCGCCGTCCTTCCCTTGGGATCTTTGTTTTAAAGGCCGGGGTGACTGATCTGCCACAAGAAAGAAGGGAGGCGAGATGGCAATCTCAGCCCTGTTTTAGGCAAATATCAAGCGTACGGTTTACCTATTAATGTAAGATCCGCGGTTTTGTTTCTGATCACGTCTTTACGTGCGGGGTATTGTTTTTTTCTCCTGGACCCAGAGAGATCCCGGAAAAGAGGCAAAGAGCCACCTCCTAAATTTTGGATCGAAGTCGTTGGGCTGAAACCTGAATGGGAATCTGTCTCTCTCTCCCCCTCCCTCCCCACCCCACGTCCCACCCGCCTTGCCTAGTTGAACGAAATGCGCGCAACTTTTCCCGAAGACACTTGTGGGCCTGACTGGGCGCGTCGAGGGCCTTTTCCGGGACCGTGGGCCGCCGGCGTCGGGGAGGGGGCGGCTCAGGGGGCGAGGCTGACGGGCTCGTTTTGTGTCTCCCCTCTTCCACAGGAAGAGCCACGCTTTGGAACCACGCCCTTGGCCATGCTGGCCGCCACCTGCAACAAGATCGGCAACACCAGCCCGCTCACCACCTTGCCGGAGTCGAGCGCCTTCGCCAAGGGCAGCTTCCACCCCTGGAAACGCGCCACCTCCAGCTGCAACCTGGGCTCCAGCCTCTCCGGCTTCACGGTGGCGACCAGCCGCGGCTCCAGCGGGCTGGCCAGCGGAAGTGGCACGGCCAACAGCGCCTTCTGCCTGGCCTCCACCTCGCCCACCTCCTCGGCCTTCAGCAGCGACTACGGCGGCCTCTTTTCCAACTCGGCGGCGGCGGCGGCGGCAGCGGCGGCGGCGGCGGCCGGGGTGTCCCCTCAGGAGGCCGGCGGGCAATCGGCTTTTATCTCCAAAGTGCACAGCTCGGCGGCCGAGAGCCTGTACCCGCGGGTGGGCATGGCGCACCCCTACGAGTCGTGGTACAAGTCGGGCTTCCACTCCAGCCTGGCGGCGGGCGAGGTGGCCAACGGGGCGGCCTCCTCGTGGTGGGACGTCCACACCAACCCGGGCTCCTGGCTGGAGGTCCAGAACCCGGCCGGGGGCCTTCAGAGCTCGCTGCACTCGGGCGCCCCCCAGGCCTCGCTCCACTCCCAGCTGGGCACCTACAACCCGGCCGACTTCAGCTCCCTCACCCACTCGGCCTTCAGCTCCACCGGCCTGGGCTCCAGCGCCGCCTCGCACCTGCTCTCCACCGGCCAGCACTTGCTGGGCCAGGAGGGCTTCAAGCCCGTCCTCCCTTCCTACACGGACTCCAGCGCCGCGGTGGCCGCCGCCAGCGTGATGATCTCCGGGGCGGCGGCGGCGGCGGCAGCGGCCGGCGGGGGAAGCTCGGCCCGCTCCGCCCGGCGCTACTCGGGCCGGGCCACTTGCGACTGCCCCAACTGCCAGGAGGCCGAGCGGTTGGGCCCGGCGGGCGCCAGCCTGAGGCGCAAGGGGCTCCATAGTTGCCACATCCCCGGCTGCGGCAAGGTCTACGGCAAGACGTCGCACCTGAAGGCGCACCTGCGCTGGCACACGGGCGAGCGGCCCTTCGTCTGCAACTGGCTCTTCTGCGGCAAGCGCTTCACCCGCTCCGACGAGCTCCAGCGGCACCTGCGGACCCACACGGGCGAGAAGCGCTTCGCCTGTCCGGTCTGCAACAAGCGCTTCATGCGCAGCGACCACCTCAGCAAACACATTAAGACGCACAACGGGGGAGGCGGGGGCAAAAAGGGCAGCGACAGCGACACGGACGCCAGCAATTTGGAGACGCCCCGCTCCGAGTCGCCCGACCTCATTCTGCACGAAGCGCGGGGCAAAGACTCCACGGCGGGGCCCAACGGGGACTCCTAGTGTGTGTATGGGGGGGAGACGGACGGAGCCGGCGGCGGGAGAAGTTTTGGCGGGACAGGGGCGCGCGCCGGGCAAGCGCGGGGGTGAAAGGAGCCGCCTGCTCGCTGGCGCCCCTGAAGGGTGGGGTGGGGTAGTGGGAGAAGAGGGTGGGCACCGCCACCCCACCCCACCCCCCGCTTTCCCAGAAGGGCAGGAAGGGGGCAAAAAAGTGGCGCCAAAGGCCAGCCTGAGGGGGACTTTTGCGAAAGGTTCTTGGAGAGACTTTGACCCAGACACAGAGGGCAGAGGCGCAGACTAAACACCACCACACCCCAAACAATAACAACCGCGACCTTCCTTTCCTCGCGAGGGCGGAGGGAGACCGCACGCACGTCCGCCCCCTTCCCCACCTCACGAACAGACTAAACAAAACAAAAAACCCGCCACCCGGGACCAACGCAGCCGTTTTGGAGTGGATTGTTATAACTATGAAACCTGCTGTAGATCATGGCCAGATCTGAGGAGATCTCAGCGACGCTTTTATATTTAATAACGAGAACGAGAGACATTGCCCGATTTACACGCACACATACATAGGTACATACATATACAAAGGCTCAAGGGAAGAAAATTAACAGGAAAACGTCCGGGACACTTTCTCTGTTCTTCATCAAATATATGTATAAATAGGGTTCCTAAATTCTCTCACAAACACACCGTACAGGAAGAATGGTGTTTCCTCCTCCCCACCACCTTGTAAATATCATTTTTTCCCTCCCGGGGGCGAATACCTGAAAATCAGGGGAGGTTTTAAAAAAATATTATTATTACTATTATTATTTCTGATGCACTTTGTGGAGGTCAGTATATATGTAAAAGATATTTAAAAATGTTGAGTTAACATTTCATAACAGTAAGTTAAGGTTGCTTAAATAAATTAAATGCGTTTATCTGTATTATTGGGGGAAAATCTTGACATAATATTTTCATTTTGGTATTATTAAAGGATTCTGAACAATACACTCCGGGGTTTTATTCCCCCTCAATTCCCGGTCAACCCCACCCATCGATCTATTTGTTTTATTGCAGTCCATTTTCTCCTTGCTTGGCCCATTGATCTTGATTTGCATTGTATGGGATTAAAACGCAGAGGCTGCCATCCTACCCGCACCTGCTAAGTGTAAAATCGCAGGGAAGTGAGAGGGACTTCTTAGGAAATGGCGTTGGGGTTGTAACGATCAACGTATTGAAGGTGAATTAAAGTGTTGAACCCCTATGAACGCCCAGAATGCGGGGTCAGTCAGGACCTCTCAAAGAGGGAAGGCAGCAGAAATCGGAACAGAACCAAAGCGCTGTAAGAGCAGGAGAGCAGGATCGCGGTTCTTTTTCCAATGCTGACCTCGCCGATTTCAAAAAGGAAAAATCCCGCTGAGGGTGTGCAGCGTTTGGGGCAGCCCTTCTTTAAAAGCTACCCGCGAAAGCGATTTTAATCGGTCGTTGCGGAACCGGCGCTATTTCTCTAAGAAAGATTAATGTCATACCCTCAACATCGAAACGGATTTTTAACAAAAAAAAATTGCCTTAAAAAAATTATTTAGAAAGGTTAGAAACCCGGACTGTGCAAATATTTATTAAATACGACTCCTATTAGAGCTACATCAAGGCGGCCCAGGTTAGAGGAAGAGCAAACCCGGGGGAATAAATCGCTAGAGTCAATACGCCGGAAAAGACATTTCATGCCTAAATGAAAATCTTGTTAAATGTTATTAATTTTGACTTGGAGCACACAGCAGCCCCCTGTGCCTTGTATTCCCTTATTAGAGATTCATGTCTTATCAAATATCTAATTAATCTCCTAGACATCATTTGTTCTGGCCAACTTTATCTCAGCTGGTCCATGGGGAAAACCCTCAGAATATTCTCCGTGACAAAGCTTCCCTTGAAGATCCTTTTAATTGTCTAAATTAACTGCACCAAATTTGCATGTCAAACGGTAAAGGGCAACGCGAGATAAAATGTAAACCTTTTAAAAGCCTCCCAAACCAAGCACTTGATTTGATAACTGAGCCTTTTTAATGTTAGGGAAGACAACTGCTCCTTTCCTTTTCAAAAGACAGTTGATCTATGCAAATAGTGAATTGGAAATGCTTGTGCCCCCCATGCAGTCAAATGCTCCTCGCCCGTTATTTGAATATCAGTGGCTCTGCTATTGAAAAGGTTCAAGGATGCTCTCTGAGTTCTTTGTGATTACGCAGTGCAGCGTCTGATGCTGAAGGAAAGGGGGGGGGGGGAGATGAGCCTCCGGAATAATTAAAGCCTGGGACGAGGCCTGGGAACACGTTTGGGACAGGAATCTCATTTAGACTGGCTCTTCCGAATAAGGCACAGTTAAATTGACCAGAAGGCAATTATTGAAATGAAAATTATTTTCACTCCCTTTGTCTTCTGACCACCAACTTCACAGGCACAGTCTATCTTTCCAGAGGGCGGAATGGGTCCGATCCTGGGCGGGTGCTGTGCGCCCTGTGCCTCCCCTCCCCCGATAATTGCGCTGCTTTACTGGGAAAAGAAGAGTCGAGTGGAGAAGGCAGGAGTTGGATGTCGAATTGCCCAGGCCACGAGGAAAAGCGAGACTAGAGCTGAAGCGCTTTCTTTAAAAACACAGCTGCAATTGTCTCCTTTCCTTTCCATAAACGCAGGATTTTGGTGCCCGAAGTGAACGAGGCTGCACGCAGAAGGGCTGCTGAACAAAAAAAACATCTGTGCGGGTCTAGCAAGACTCGTTTTTAAGCGGTCCTCTTTCCATGCTAAAACGCAGTCGCGCAACTGGGACTAGATTTGTTTCTCAGAGCCGAGACAAGAGAGATGCAAACGTCCGAGACTCCAGAAGGAATTGTTTGGGAAGTGCGCATCTTATGTACCTATTTGTGTATTATTTTTAAAAAAACTTTTTGGTGGGAGTGATAATACTTTTCTCCCCCTCTCCAAAAATCAAAAAAAGAAACACACCTTTTAAAGTGCTTGAATCAGCAGCAGCCTCCGGCATCTCAGGCTGGTGTGTTTTCATTTTCTTGTCGAGCTTAAACTTTGCGAGCTTAAACTTTTTGCGTAAAGAGTTTGTGTTTATGGGGGCGGGGGGGGGGAGAGAAGAGAAGACACTTGTTATGGGCGCGACCATTCCTCTCTCCTTCTATTCACTCCCCCCCCCCCACTGCCCCATCCCGCATCGTCCCCCATTCTCTTCTGGGATCATTTACTCTGAGGATTCCCGGAGGAGGGGACCCCGGGACAACAGCGCAGCCGGGAAAGAGGACACGCTCCAACGGGATGTGCCTTTGGTCTCCTTCATCTCTCTCTCTCTCCCCCCCCTCCCATCCTCGCGGTCCGGTGCCGCTGTTGTTGTGGGGTTTTCTGAGGAATGTGTTCTCTCCGGGTGCTGGGCAAAAGTCAGCTTAGTTTTCGAGCTGTAATGAAACGGATCAAAGGGCTGCCACTTAGGTCCAGTTTCTGCCTGGCCAGGGTTACCCTTCTCAGCTCAGTGATCAAGGACCCCTGCGCATCGCCCGCTGCCCTCGAGGGTCAGAAAACGTCCATCATTTGGCAGACTCCTAGGAATTATTTGAGAAGCCACTGCAGAGCTTCAGAGGGCGAGCCGGAGACATTTTCAAATAGACCCGTGGTTGTCTCGGTGGAGATCTCGCCGCCTTCTTGAAGGCGGGAAGTCCAAGGAGACAAGAGAGAAAGACTGGATCGAGATTTCAAAATTTAACTTCCTCTCTCCCACCTCCCTTCTTAGCTCTATCTAGACTAGGGTAAAATTAGCTCAAGTGGCAGATGAGGAAAATACATATTGATTTCCCATGTAGCGTTATTTCCGGACCATTGAGGACCAGTTAAGAACACCGGCTTCGCCACACCTGGTGCCGAGCCAAAGGATGGAAAACACAGTGACCAAGAGGAGGGAGAACCCAGACTTTGAGCAACCCAGAAGCATTTGATGCCTATCTGGGTGCGATTCCACCGAAAAGCTGACGTCTCCATCCCAAATATTGCTTTTCGTGTATTCTAATGTGTGTGTGTGTGGAGTGTGAAACTTTAGATATGTACATCCTTGTCTCGGAAATTGTTGTGTTATTTTTTTCGGATTTTTTTTTTTAATCCGCATGCATGGCGAGTTTATCTCCGATTTATTTTGCAGCCCTTGTCTGTATTTGCTCAAAATACTTATTTCCAAAAATGCAGATGAAGAAAATATAACACAAATTCTGGCCTATTTGGATAATTGGTATACTAAGTGTTTATTTTAAGTGAGAATAATTTAGTCACAAATTTTCTTAAAGAGTAACATTCGCAACATATTAAAGAAAACCGTGCAAACTCTGGTTTGCTTTTATGTTTGACATTCACTTTTCAGTCTTTTGAAAAGAGGAGAAGGAGGGGGCGGGAGGCTCTTCTAATTTCTGGCTCTTTGGCGCCATCTAGGGATTTGAGTCCGTCTTGAATCCTCTTTGCCACCCATTGAAGTAGAAACCCGAGGTTCACCAGGTGAATTCGGCGCATCGAAATCTGCAAGAAACAAACCGGGGGTCGAATTTTCGATTGATGCAAGTTTTAATAGTGAAATTTGTTCGTTTTAAAAGGCTAACACAAAACCATGCAAGGACGTATTATACTTCCACCCCCATCGCTTAGCACAAAGACGCTTTCAAATTTATAAGCATGGTCAATGTGAGTGATACCTAATTCTCTAAGGTCTATTGTGGGAAAGACGCAACCCAGGGCAGGATTTTCGCGTGTGTGCTTCAGGTACGATGCTGCCAAAGCGTGGCATAGGATAAAAAGAAGAGTTGAGTGAAATATACCTTCCTTTCTTACCGAACTAAACGTTATGTTAGAGATCGATTCACTCCGATTTAAATCCCATAATTTAAAAAGTAATAATAATGGGGAAATGGTGTTACTTCTCGCCTCCGGCTCCTGGTATGTAAACGCTGAAAATGTTTAGAGACAAGCCAGCCATGTCTTCTCCGATTCTGGAGAGGAATACTGCTCCCTAACAAACCTTGCACTGAAATAATTTTATTTATGCTATATTTACCGTGGGTCTCCGGAAGGGGCTACAGGAGGGAATGCATGCCTTCCAGGAATCCTTAATTTATTTACTCTTTTAGCATACAAAGAGTTACTGGTGCCCACTACAGGCGAATTAATTAGGAAACACACACACACACCGAAGAAAAATTCCTAGGGACAAGCTTGCCTTTCATAAAAACGTGGGCGGGGTGAACCCTGTGAATGCGGGATCCGCCAGGAACTTGGCGTCAGGTTAAATCGTCTGTATTAGACCAGGGGTCGGGGACGTGATCTTGGAAACGGGTTCTCTGTTCATTTCACTCTTCCCGTTCTGACCTTCAAGCTTTCTGAATCGCAAGTGATGCTGCCCGACTCCCCCTCCCCCAAACCGGAGCCCAGGCTTCGGGGGTCATTTGGGGACCAGGGCCATAGCCAGGATTCAAGATGTGGGTGGGCGAATATTATTTTTCAAGATGGGCAACAAAGCCTCTTTTCAATGCATTCCTATATCCTTGAAAAGAAATGCGCCGGGTTAAAATAAATGTTAACTTTCAAAGAACGAGGGCCAGGCGTGGGAAGTGGGGCTTTGCGTTCTGGAACGCAAGATCATACTTTGGACCCCAGTTGTCCTGCCCCAGAACCCATTTCACAGATTGTTGTCACACGTTGAAAGGCAAAAGTATCCGAGCCATGAAATAAAAAGGCGGCTGATTCTTGGGAGGCAAGCGATGAGAAATCTGGGGAACATAGTGAAAAGTAGAGACATCACATTACAAATAAAATTCGCATAGTCAAAGCAATGGTATTCCCGGTGGCAACGTAGGGTTGTGAGATCTGGACCATAAGGAAAGCTGAGCCCAGAATAGATGCCTTTGAGATGTGGTGCTGGAGGAGAGTTTTGAGAGTCCACCGGACAGCAAGGAGAACAAATAGGTCAATCTTAGAAGAAATCAACCCCGACTGCTCCCTTGAAGATCAAACAGTAAAGATGAAGCTAAAGTACTTTGGACATCAAATGAGAAGAGAAGATTCACTTGAGAAAGCCTTGATGCTGGGAAAGGTAGAGGGCAAAAGAAAATGGGAGCGGCCAAAAATGAGATGGCTAGATGGTATTGCAACGGGCACAGAGCTGAGCGAGTTGAGGAGGATGGTGGAGGACAGAAGTGCCTGGTGGACAGTGGTCCATGGGGTCGCAATGGGTCAGAATCGACTGTGCGACTGAACAAAAACAACAACAACCGAAGTTCGATACAAATGTTGACTTCGCAGAAGGCAAACATAGGCACAGTTGTGTAGCTCCTCGTTTCTAGTTGGGTGGGCAACAACCCCCCCCCCACCTTTGGGCCAGAATCCTGGCCATCTCCCAATCCCAATGAAACCCCAAAAGCTTTCTCGGAAAAGAAGATGGCTCCGGAGGCCAATCAGGGCCTTCTCGGCCTCCTCTCCGCATATGCAAAGCAACACACCTACCAGGACAGTCCTGGAACCCAAGGGAGGCCGAGGTGAAGAAAGTGGTCCCCGGGGCTTTGCATCGGGGGTGGGGTGGGGTGGGGTAGGGTCTCCCTCCTTCTTTCCCTCCACCCACCCAGTTCCCGCCTGAAGGGCCACATTCAGACGCCTCCGCAGCCAAAAGGGAGCGAGAGGCTGGGGGAGAGGGCGGCGGCCCCGCCGAGGCTCAAGGGGGGAAGCCGGCGGGAGTGGCGGGAAGCGGCTTGCCGCGGGAAACAAACAGGCCCCTCCGCCTCTTGGCCCACCTCGCCTCTCGCCCTGGCGCAGTCCAGCGAGTTTTGGGTTTCTCGCCTGGCGGCTGACTTCCCCCAACCAACCCCGCTCCGCCTGTTCCCAAGATGGGCTAATTACTACTTGGGAGCCCAGGACGCCAAGTCCTTTGTCCATGCCCTGCTACAAAGTAGGGTTTGGCTAGGGGAGGGCGAGAAATTTTTTTTTTTAAAAAAAATTCCCCCTGAAATTGCCTTTCAGCCTAAAGCTGCCTTACCTGAATGTCATAATTACAGTAATTATGTACATCCAAATTACATGCTAATTAAATTAGAATCAAATCGTTCTAAATCGAAATCAAATGATGTAGTGAGAATTAATCAATGACAACATAAATAAGAGAGCTTCCTTCGGGGATATTCATTGTAACGATCCAAGAGGGAATCTTGCTGGAGAAAGAAGTCACCTGTTTATTTACCTTTCAATTAGTAATAATTTATTCACCACCGTCTTCTAAAACGCTCGCGCTCTCCGTTGATTTCCCTCTCTCTTTCCAGACTCTATACATCAAATAAAGAATTAAATGGTAGACGCCGATGTTCTGCCTTCCAGCAACGCCACTCTTAAAATCCGTAACATCTCCTTAACAAAAGGAGGAGTCCCTGGCTCGGTCTCTCCCACCCCAGCCAACACAGAGGAGCTGAGATGTGGTTTTCCTTATGGAGTTTCGAGCATCGATCCCCCCCCCCCCACTTCGTTAACAATTTTACGATTCCTAAGAGGGGAAAGACACTGAATTAAGTTGTTTCCTTGCCTGCTCGCAAAGGCTTAGTTCCTCTGGGGCGGAAAGAGAGAGAGAGAGAGAGAGACAGCGTTAAGCCTTCAAAGGAAGGAAAGCTCTGTAGCAGGTCGCTGGAAAGTGCTTCATTCTGAATTTCTAGGCGTCACTCTGGCGTAAAGGAATGAAAACGTGGTGGTCACCGCTCCTGTATGGAGCATTCGCCTGGTCTCAGGAATCACCCATGCACAGTGGTGTAAACCAAAGTACACCCGATGTGGGTCACTCGGGTCATTTCCAGCAGCCTAGTGATGTCCACCAGGGGCCAAAGCTGCTGTGGAGAGTGGGTCTGACTTAGACGTATCCCCCTCCTCAGACCCCACAGCAAAAATGGGGAATGCCACAAGGGACCTACATTTATTTTCCTGTCCCAACACCCTCCTCAGGGGCCCCGGTGGCTTAGTGGTTAAGATGCTGAGCTTGACAACCAGAAGGTCAGGAGTTCGGGACCTGAGTGCTGCTCAGCAGAGTGAGCTCCCGTCATCTGTCCCAGCTCCTGCCAACCTAGCAGTTCGAAAACAAGAAATTTCAAGTAAACAGGTACCACTTCAACAGGAAAAGTAAGTGTTCTGTGTGTTCCAGCATCTAGTCATGCCTGCCATATGGCCATGGAAATGTCTGCAGAGTCAGACAGTGTTGGCTCTTTGATTGTAAACAGAGATGAGCAGCACATGCTATAGTTGGATATGACTAGTTTTTGAGCAAGGTAGACCTACATAGTCATGAAACCATGCCTCCTGGCTACCGTTAGAAGATTGCCTCAAATGCCTTGTGGCCCTCTGGCGTGTAGGACAGACGGAGGGACAAGAGTGCCAGAGATACAATCCTAAACCAACACACTTCCCCATAATAAAGAATAGGATGCTTCCAACAGGTCACGGTAGAGGAGGGACCAGCCTTAGTCCTCAGGGAGCTTCACAACCTCCCTGGGCCCATTTCCCAAGGAGGCATCCCCTCCTCCTCCGCTCAAAAGCATGGCAAAGGCAGAAGCCAGCCACCCCTCCACCCCACTGTGCTTTTGGCAACCACCAACCCTGGCTTTGGCAAAGAGGTTCTCAGCTGCCCGTCACCCTCTGTTACCAACCCGCAGTGGCCGTAACAATTGAAACAACAGCATTACCGCTTTATTAGTGTCATTAATTATTATTTTTGGACGACAAATGGGACAGAAAGAGGGGGTGAAGAGGGTGGAGTGGGCTAATCTTGAGAGTTGCCCATGGATGAGTTGTCGGTCCTCCACCCCCCTTTTCAAGTGTAGTATTTGATTCCAAATACAGTATTGACTTTTATGGTGATCAACCATGAAGATTGTCCTGGGAACAATCTAATGCAGTAGCCTTCCATTTCCCTTCTGTATTGCACTGATAATTCTGAATAATAACAATCACAGAAATATCTCAGAAGGATTTAACATTTCCAAAAGCATTTCAACAAATATCCCAACCAGCCACCATGGTAAAACATCAACCCATCCCATTTCTGATTGATTCAAATTCAATTTAATCCACTTGGGGACCATCATCCTTCCCTCTAGTCTTTGTCACCCAAGGCTGCTAATCCTCAGGGTTGTCAGGTGAGTTAAGTGGCATTGAGTTGTGGGCAGTTTGGTCTACTCCAGTGTTTCCCAAATGCTGGTGTTTGGACTTCAGTTCCCAGAAGCCTAAGCCAGTATATTGACTGATCAGTGCTTTGGGGAATTGACTTAAGCTTCTGGGAATTGAAGTCCAAACACCAGCATTTGGGAAACACTGGTCTACTCTATTACCATACCAGGATAACATCCACACCCCCACACACCCCTTCTTTCAGAAGAGTGACAAGGAGCATCTGGTTACTTTATTTATCCCCCACCCAACCACCCAAGCCAGCACTGGACTGGAGTTTCTTTTTATTAAAACCATCCCATCCCCACGGCTTTTGCCTGCAACTCAAGCAGCCCAAGTTTATATATAGCAGGGAATTCTGCCAGTCGGAGAGAGATGAGATAAAACCACCTGATTTTCAAAGCACACACGCACAATCATCTTTTCCACCTACGCAAGATGACTCTGGTGCCACAAGTAAAAGGCTTTTCCTTGAGACTCAGTTTTAAGGGGACAACGGGAGTGCTTGCTCTTAGCCCTTCAAGACTTGGAGGTAAATAGCCTTGAAATAATGACGCATCTATAATGCCCCATAGCGCTTTGTGCACTCTCTGGGTGGCTCACAATTAGCATTTTTGCTCCCAACATGTTGGGTACTCATTTTACCGACGTGGGAAGGATGAAAAGCTAAGTCAACCTTCTACTAGGTCTGAATCAAACTCACAAAGTTTTGGCTGAAGTACAGCAGTTTAACCTACACCTTGGCCCAATTTTTGTAAGGCCTCTCTTCACCTTAACCCCAAAGGCCTCCTCCCAATCAACCTCCCCGAGCATCGACATTGTTTGTAGGCTGCCCGAAGAGGCACAGAAGGAGGATCAGATTTGCAAAGCCTGGACCAAAACCCACTAGAGGCTGCCTCCACATCTATAACTGCTCTCTTTGCAGGCTGGCGTGGAGGGATTTCAGGCTCTTCTTAAGACAAGAATGAAAGGCGTTCGCGGGCATTTATAAACCAACAGCACCTCCTACAGGGTTTAATTTGCCACTGTCAAATTAACGAAGAGAGCAAGACTCGAACAACCGTTTCTAGAAAGAGCCTCCTCCTGCAGGTCTCCAGCAGACACCTTTACTTCCATTGTCCTTTTCTTGTCAATAGCTCATACATCAGCAACAAAATAAAATTTAAAATAAAAAGATAGATTTGCCAGCAAATGACAAGAAACAGGCTTCAGGACTCCTTGGTAATTTTATACCAAAAATGAGATGGCTAGATGGTATTGTGGATGCAGTGGGAACAGAGCTGGGTTGGCTGAGGAGGATGGTGGAGGACAGAGGTGCCTGGAGGGCGGTGGTCCATGGGGTCGCGGAGGGTCGGAATCGACTGTGTGACTGAACAGCATCTATATATCTATATCTATAGAGAGAGAGAGACATTATAAATTTATAATTTTTGGCATACCCCTATATTTCTCTTTGGTGCACTGGAAATATGTACTGTATGAAGAATCAGAGTGTGTGTCTGTGTTCTAAATCCCTTGGTGGATGCTAATAGATGATGGGTCCATGGGGTTGCGGAGGGTCGGAATCGACTGTGTGACTGAACAGCATCTATATATCTATATCTATAGAGAGAGAGAGACATTATAAATTTATAATTTTTGGCATACCCCTATATTTCTCTTTGGTGCACTGGAAATATGTACTGTATGAAGAATCAGAGTGTGTGTCTGTGTTCTAAATCCCTTGGTGGATGCTAATAGATGATGGGTGCCTCCCCTCTGGTGTATTAAAATAAAATGTCTCAAACCCGGAAGGGGACAATAATGAAAACAGAAAGGAGAAGTCTTCATTTGTTCCTTAGACAAACCCATAAGGGAGATAGCTGCTTTATTACACATTGTCTTCCTTCTCCCTCAAGCTACTCAAATTCTAGTTGCTCCATTTTATAATGAAAATTTCTTCTATTAATTTGCTTCCACTTCAGATGGTACTCAAAGATCTTCTGTGTTTTTAGACCAGACCAGTATGGTACACCAACAACTTCTCAACCTGGAAGGTGCGGATTTTGGCTACCTGACACAAGAAAGAGGATCTCCAAGTAAAATCAAAGTTGGAAGGTAAAAGTCAAACACAGAGATGTTGTCAGTGCTTCCCAATCTGGCATAAGCTTCTTGATAGTATTCTCCCCAGTGTGCCCACTTGAGAGGTGCTACAAGGAGACTTTTATGACACAGGCATGATTTTTTTGATGTCAAGCAGAAAGGGGCAGATGGAGAAAAATGAATGGCAGCATAACCTTTCCATTCAAGCAGGCCCATGCCAGCAAATTGACAGACCCCACTCATGGCCATACCTTCCTAAACTCGCCTCAGGAACCAAATGTGGAACATGAAGAAATGCTTGCAAAAAATACAGGGGGCAATACATTTCTCCCATAGACAAGAGGATTAACTGTCGCACCAGCTGCTAGATGGCAAGCTGCCAGCAGAAGACAAGCTTGAACCAGTGCCCTTTCCCCATGTAGAACAAAATAAGTCCAGCGGTAGGTGGAGAGACTGCTCTTTTTCATAGAAAGACAAACAGATGCCTTGCCGTACGTATACGTACATTATTCCAAAGGCCCTTTCAAAGTGGGTTTATAACTGGGGAGGAAAATGCATTTCAAATGTGTTATGCCCAAAACATTATCCCTTCTGTTGCATTATCAAAATATCACCTCTAAAAAGATCTGCTCAAGATACTTTGTATTGCGGTCTTGTTCTGGTGTCACTCTAGAAACAAAAGGAAATGACCAATGTTGCTGGAAACAGGTGTCCCATTATAGGAGCCGTCATTCTCAAAGGAGCTCTCAATTTACCTGTTGCAGTGAAGCCAGTGTTGGCTTTCAGAACTCACAAATATAAGTGGCTGCCTTACCATTTATGTCACACTTTACTCTTTAAAAGCAGGTGATGGGATCTCCTTACATGACTTGTGTACACACTTCCATTCAGAAAGGTTAAACTATAGAAACTTTTAAAGCCTTATATGATAGTGGGCCAAGATACTTAAGAGACTGCATCTCCCCAAGGTTATGTCTGTCCCACCAGAGCTGACCGGAGGGGCTCCCTAGTTGTCCCATCAGCTAGAGAGGCTTGCCTCTCTGTCACTAGATGGAGGGCCTTCTCTGTGTCTGCTCCAGCCCTTTGGCACCGCCTGCCCTTAGAGCTGCATCTCCAGATGGAGTTACTGGCCGTTAGGAAGGGTGCGAAGACCTGGCTGGCGGGACAAGCATGGGGTAGTGATGGTTTATTGACCCCTCCCCACTGGCTTATTTAATATTTTATATCCACCCTCTATTTTATGAAGGAATGAGAAGCTGTTTTAAACGGTTTTTAGATTTTTAATCTGTACTTTGAATTTGTGATATGTTTGTAATCCGCCCTGAGTCGCCCTGGTGAGTAGGGCAGAATAGAAATTTGAAAAATAAATAAACAAATAAATAGAAACATTTCTTGTAGACGCTTTGTTGCCTAGGGTCTCACCACAGCATAAAACTAAATGTTGCATGTAAAGCCTCTGTATAAAGGTTTTTTTTTTTTTTTTTTAAATGAGGTTAAAGTGTTGTGTAAGCAGGGATAATAAATGATAGTCAGTTTTTCCATGTTGAAAAAAACTCATTTTTGAATGATGGAAGTGCAAGATGGGCTAGTTTTTACTCTCACTATTAGCTCAGTGGTTTAGGTATCTGGCTCTGGAGTCAGACGTTAGGAGTTCAATTCCCCACTATGTCTCCTGGAAGAAGAGCCAGCCTATGTAGCCATGGGCAAGCTACGCAGTTCCAGGGCAGTCCCCAGAAGGGAGAATTTTTTGCCTAGAAAATTCTGGAAAGGGTTGCCACAAGTCAGAATTTTCCACACAAAATGCATATATTCATTTTATTATCTAGTTCATTTTAGTTCTATGTTATTCAACTAATTATTTAAATTATTCATTTATCTCCCTGAGGGTTGTTTCCTTGCTGTCCAGTCCTATGCATCTTTACTGGAAAGTAATATCCACTGAGTTGAATGGGACTTCTTTCTAAGTTACATTTGCACAAGACTGCAGCTATAGTGTCATCATCTACATAATTTCTTTTAATGGCAGCATTAACAAGTTAATGTACTGTGCAGTCCCACTTGTGTAAAAAGTATTTTATGCTTCCATTTAAGTTTCTTAAAGCAATACAGTACTGTATAAAGGTACTGTATAACATGCATCAAAGGCCAAGCTTAGCAAAGTAATTAAGTCACTTCTTCAGCAAGCTCGTTTCTGTGGTATATAAATAGGTTTCTGCATGGTAATACAAAATTGCCTGGAAAACAAATAACATTCCATATCAGAGGTAGAAATATGCTTGCTTGCATCTCAAATTTCTTCCTCTAGTGAAGTTGTGCCCCCCCCCCCAACAACTGAAAAGGAAATTTAGCATTAGGATATTATACCTGTGATTTTGACAATAGCAAAACCTCAAAGACTTAAAATGAAAAATTAAGTCAGTTCATTTAATTTGGTTCATTCCATAACTAATATTGCAGGGTGTTTTTTTAAAGTCCCTCAAACTCTTAAAAGGAATAAGCTGCTTTCTGACAAGATATGAGTAGAGCTGCCATTAGGTTCCTACCACACACAATACCAGGGAACCGTTTAGACAGTAAATATTCTTCCCATGTCTTGAGAATTTATTGAACAATAACTACACACTGCGGTGACACATACCAACAGGGGGTTCAAGATGCTTAGGTAACCTTGCCCAAGTTATACTCTGTAGGAGGCCAAAAATGTTGGCTACGCACTTGGGTGGAACTAATTTACTCTGTTGTTTTAACTTATAAAATTCTCTTCTTAGGTGGATCTGGGGTGGGGATGCTTCTGTTAAAACAAAATCTAGTTTATGCCCTGTAACAGTGCTTTTCTCCAGAACAATGTCAAATACCCCTGGCCTAATTTAATATGCTCTTTAATACACTGCCTTATTCTCACAAACTATTTACATTCATTACCCTGTAATAAAGAGGTCTACCTGTAAGGATTGGTATTGGGGATGCTCTGATTTTACAAACGTATAACCAAGCAATGCCTTACATCTAGAAAAAATCTGCTCTTACCAAAGACACCCTCCTCCCTCCAATCATATGAATTGTTACTAAGGATACATTTTTTAGAAAAATGATGAAATGTTCATGCTTTAAAAGTCTCCTTGTGTTGTTGTTTGCTTGTTACATATTCAACATGTATAGCACTATCTGAAGCAAGACATGTACATTTTATTGAGAAGAACCAAGAGATGAGAATAGAGTAAAGTATCTGAGGAGCCTCCTGCTCAAGGATTCTAAAAAAAGAGACACAGAAATGCATTTGCCACCCACACAATCTATTTTCTCCTTTCTCTGCTTCTGCTTCTCTCTTGCTGTTCCGTTTGACGGTATTTGTTCTGGCTGTGCTCTCTGGCTTTCTGCTGTTCTCTGCCTCTGTCTGAGCCATGCCTCTGGCTCCCATCTTTCCTGTGCCGCTCCTCACCTGGGCTGTACACCCTCCTGTGCCTCTCCTCTTTGCTTTGGCTTCTACCCTCGTTTCCACCTCTTTCAGATCCCTTTCTCTTGTCTGTGTTATCACATCTGCTTGCAGGCATTCTTTTGCTCTCACCGGAGCGCCATTTGTTGTTCTCCCCAGAACTGGGTTGCTTTAAAGGTCCACTCTTCTCTCTACCTTTATGCTTGTTACCATGACTGCTGGAGGGATCTTCATAAAGTTTTCCCTTCGTCTGCGTGTTCCCTTCAGCATCACTGCTGTTAGGCTCTGAAAACTTGGCTTTTCTTTTTTCCTTAGAATCCATTTTCTTTTGTGCTGCTTTCGCTGGGCTGTCAGTCGCACGATCGCTGCGGCTGCTGCTGCTTACTGAAGACCCACTGGAGGATGTGGAAGAGGACCGGCGCTTATGCTTCCTGTGTTTACTTTTGCTTTTCTGCTTTTGCTGCCTTTTCTTTTTTTTATCTTTCTTCTTCTTCTTTCTCTCCAGGCGATCAAGTTTCCTTTTATTTTGAAGACACAAAAAGAGAGCAATTAAGCAGAGAGGTATAACAGGGGAAGATAGCTACCTTTTAGAGGTCAGTTGTTGAACAGATACAACACAATAAACATCAGACTGTGATGAGCTTATTGTTTAGAAAATAATAAAATGTTTGACACCCCTCAAACATGCCACCTGGTCCTCTTTGGAACCTTCTTGCTTACTGTAATATTTATGCTATTGTAGGGAGAAAGCCTTCTGAATTTGGGCTTTGAAATAAGATTTTTGTTTGATCTTTAAATAATCTGGTTAAGATTATTTAAAAATAAAATAAAAAACATGATCTATCTTTTTAGATACCATATTCACCATCTGCATTTTTACTGAAGGTTTGTATCCATGTGTGTTTCAATGCTTTGCTCTTGAAATGTTTCTCAATATCTTGATCCAATAATCTGGATGTCCAATGAAATGGACTTGATCCACAAAAGCTTACATTTGAATACAGGAGTTAAGTCTTTAAGGTGTCACAACTTTTGTTGTTGTTTTGTTTACTCTCTGATATCGATCCAATAAATAGCATTGACTATTTTTTAAATGCAGTATTTCAGAGATAATATGACAGCACTTTTAAAAAAAGAATCAAAGTGGTCACGTTCCAAGAAATATTGCTCTAATCTTTCCCCAGAAACCTACTGTTCCTTCCTTCCTCCCTTCCTAGCTACCTACCACCCACCCACTATGTACTCTGGGCAATATAACAATATATAAATCACATAAGGAAAAAGAAATATAATAAATCACGAAATTAAAACCACAAGACAATAGAACAAGAAAAAAAGCCATAACCATAACAAATACATATTTACCGGCATATAAGACGCATCAGAGCATAAGACACACCCCATTTTTATCCACATTTTAAAGGAAAATTCTTTTTTTTTAACATTTTTTCCCATGATTTTCCAAAATTAACTCCAGTGGGATGTGGTGGAGGAAAAGGGCTTAAAGGATCCTTCTTTCTTCCCCTCTCCTCAGCTGGTGATGGGATGGGTGGTGGTGGAAATGACATTAAAGGTAGGAAAGAAGGATCCTTTAAGCCCCCTCAACCCCACCACCAGCTAGGGAGAGTGGGATGGGGGGGGGGGGAGAGAAAAAGAAATATAATTTTAGCCCGTTCCCCCCTCCCACCACCAGCCAGGGAGAGTGGGATGGAAGGGGTAAAGAAGAATCCTTTAAACCCCATTTCCACACACACCCATCCCACCACCAGTAGTGTATATTGTTATATGTTGATAGCAAACCAGAAAAACTATCTAGATAAGATTGTTTGTCTGTACATACATCTATACCCCACCCTTTCGATGCAAGCACCACTCATGGTGGTTTACAATATATAAAACACAACATCATAAATTATGTATAAACAATCAGAATAATAATCATACAAAAATATAAGTAGTTGTATGAGTGTCATGGCCAATACGTTGGACACTTTTATAGCCAAGCATGGATTCAGACCCAGTTATCCAGAGTTCTAGTTCTAGCTGTTTTGACTGTAAGCCGCCCTGAGTTGCCTTGGCGAGTGGGTGGCAATATAAATCTGAATAAATAAATAAATAAATAGTTCCTCACTCTATTCTTACACCACACTAGATACCAGGTTAGTTGTGCCTAACAAGCCCTATTTATTTCAATCACTTTAGGACTAAGATTGGATTTAACTCAATATATAGTAATATAAAAAGAGGATCAGTTATATACTAATCCTGCTGAGAATAATTTTAGCTACAATTACATGCCTGTCAATCCAAAATGACTGAGAGTAATCCTGTAAATTTGTGCAAATTAAGGATTAATGTGAGTTCCAATAAGAAGATATTTTAGTTTCTTTCAAATGCTATTTTAAAGTGCAATTTCAGCTGAAGAACAGCATTAGAGAATACAACCGATTTAGCTCCTGACCTGGTAGAGAAACCTAGGGTAGCAAAGGAAATTGCATTCAAACTTAGAAAGACTCAGTATGACATATCATCTTCAATTGTGTCCTCCAGGTACAATGTTCATAGGCTTATTTGCTGTATTAAGTGAGCAAATGAAAAGCAGGGGTTTTGGAATTTCAGATGTAGCTTCTAAGTAAATCTTGCTCAAATAATAGGACTTAATTTGAAGAAACAGATTTAAGATACAACATATGATATGAAAACTGTAGTGCTGCATCCAGATGTTATGGTAACAGCAATAATGCAAAATAATAATAATTAATGTACTTCTGCAACAAAACTGGATTGTAGCTAGTTTATATTTACACATTTTGTGTGCAAATACTAACTATTTAAGATAGCACAAAACAGGGACTGCAGTGGCTTAGTGGTTAAGAAGCTTGCCTTTCTATCTGGAAGGTTGGCAAGTTGACAGTTCAAGACCCGAGTACTGCATGATGGAATGAGCGCCCATCTCTGTCTCAGCTCCTGACAACCTAGCATTTCGAAAGCAAGAAATTGCAAGGAGATAAATAGGGACCGCTTCGGTGGGAAAAGATCTTGGGGATATGAAAGGAGCCTCATTTGGGCATCCTCTGAGCGGAGCTTCTCCAGCAAAAATCCTTTCGACTCAGAATAATTTCTGACCCAAAATTGTTATTATTAGAATAAAACAGAACAGGCATGGACTGCTTTGAATTGATTGTTGGTAACATCTATTACAAACAGTATACAGTAGTAATGATACAATTACCTCAATAGCTTTTGTTTTTGTCTTGTTGTCAAGGACTTCAAGAATTCCACTTCTGGGTCATCTTCTCCCTCACTGGCCACATACTCCTATGAATAAGAACATATTCTGTCGGAACATCTTTAGGCAAAATAATATTGGTCAAGCATTCTAAGCTAAGTTCTTGAAACAATAGAGGACGATAGTCCATTGACTCCCCTGCAGGTAATTTTCCTTATCTAACACATCTTTCTAAAAAGGCATGTTAAAAACCACACATAGCCATGGTTACATATTGGTTGAATGTTGCACATAAATTGTTAGAAGCACCATGGAAATTCGGTTCCTAGCCAATTCTTCACCCATGAAGAAAGAAAACAAGAGAACATAAAAATAATTGGACAACATTATAATGTGTAATAAATGTATGTGGGAAAGAATAGAAAAATGAAGTTGGAAATTTAGGGGAAAGTGGAATGTAGCTATTTGATTTGGATACCAAATAAAAAAGATTTTAAGTTTTTTTGGTTTTATTGTCATAATAATGTAATAAATTAAATTGTTAAAATAATTAATTATACCTTTCTTCTATGGTTAATTCTGTACAAAAGGAAACGTGTAATTATATTTTTCTTCCCTGTGAGGATGAAGTATATAATATACAGTAAAATCTCACATAAAGAGCGCCTCACTTAGAGAGTAGCTTGCTTAAAGAGCAGAATTTTCTCTGAATGGTCGCTTTAAAGTAAAGGTAACGGTTTCCCTTGCTGGAAAGCCAGTCGTATCCGACTCTAGGGGTCAGTGCTCATCTCTGTTTCTAAGCTGAAGAGCCAGTGCTGTCTGCTTCTGCAGACATTTCCATGCTTAACAAATAAAACCAACCAAAAACTCGCTTAACAAATAAATCGGGGTTCACAATCCCCGCCCAAGTCACAATTGGTCACTTACAATGGTGTTTTGCTTAAAGAGCAAACTCGCTTAAAGAGCAATCCTGTGGAACACATTATGCTCTTTAAGCGAGGTACAACTGTACATTAAAACAATAAAAAAAAGAGAAAAGAAACAGATTGCTATGGGAAAGGCTACACTTTCATAAAGACATAATAAATTGTCCTAAACATCATGAATAAATGCTGTTTTAAAAGATGACCTAGTAGATATAGTAGGGGCTCTAGAAGTGAATGAGTTATAATAGAAAGGAACTGGTGTTGACTTGAAAAGAGGTGCTTGGAATATATCTATCAAAGTAGCTCTGTAAAATCACACTAAAAATCAAACAACATTAGTACACATACTTACAATGTCACAATAATTCTGGTTCCAAAGAAGCCAATTAAATAAAGCTGAAGAAAATACTCCTTTGCCAAATTTTCAATATTAAGATTTTAAAACAGGAGTAAACAAGTTTGGTAGCTTCCAACGACAACTCCTCCATCTCCCGATTCCACTCCAGGCTGCACTGATATCCTGCCTCATTCTGTCAAAATTTGGTGGCACCTGACATTTTAATGCATAAGTGTTTGTCTAAGTTGTATTTTCTGGATGAAAAGGGGAAAGGGCCTTGCTTCAAAGAAGAATTTTGCTTCCCAGCTGAATTCTATAATAAAATCAAAAGGCACAATCCCCAGAAGCTTGGTTTTACAAAGTGGTAGTGGTAAGACGCAGATAGCACTGGCTCCTTGGATGTAAATGGAGATGAGTACTGTACCTTAGAGTTGGATATGACTGGCTTTCGAGCAAGGGTGACTTTAATGTAGTGGTGTGATGTACATGAAAGAGTTCTGCAGTACGGCTGCATTCAGTGGTCTATAGAATGCAAAGATGGTTTTGGTGCGATGTGCGACCCATGTGTGGAAACGTCCCCACCCTTTAAAAACAATTATCATTTTAGCATTTAAGATCCTTTAAAATGGATTTAAAGTGTGTGCAGTGGTCTAAATGTGATTTTTTTTAATAACAAGAGTGGTGTGAGACATCTTTATTATATTACCTTGGTTCCTCCCTGAGACAGCTCTGGGTAAAGGCAACTGATATTATAAGCAAACTAGTGACAACCAAAACCACTTCCTCCAGAAGATATTAAATCTAACCTACAGGAGGCATTTCATTTATTAAACTATGGGCTGAAAAAATTATTTTAGATCCATCATTTTGGTTAATAAAAGGAAAAAAAGAGGAAAGCAGAGTGAGTTTCAGGACACACATCTCTTGCTTATCTATTTGGCTTTCCTATGGATATGCATATTATAAAAACATTAAATAACAATTCACAAGCAATCACATTTAGATTTACAGACATTTTCAGCTTACTGATAAAAAGATCATTACCTGTGATGGATCATTTGCGGTCAAGTTTCTCCCCAGCACATTTTGTTTCAGTGCAAACCCACTGTTTCTCATCTCCGCTATTAGCTCCGAGGGGTGCATTGATGGCCCTGTTCACCAAAAATCACAGTTTGAATGTATCATTTATATCTCTCTGCTTTTTTTTGGACTCCACAGTAGGAATTCAGCTGAAGCTTTGTTAAGTAAAATCGCAGCTAAATCAACTCAATAATCTTCTGCTGAGCAAATAATCAGATATGATTTTCTAAAACAGCAGTCTGGAGAATCGGAATGGAAAATAATTGCATTTTTCTTTAAGTGCAAGGGGATTCTCTTCTTATGTAACTTTGTCTTTTTGAAAACAATATATTTTAGGTATTGTCTGGCTCTAAGCCTTTTGACAAAAAAGTAAAAATAATAAAGTAAGCTTAGAAATCCATGCCAACTTAAAGACTTAAACAATTCCAGACACTAGAAATACATATAAAGAAACACTTTAAAGAGAAATACTTAGATGTTTTAAGTGTTGGTTAGTGTTGTCATATGGTTTATAGTTTTATTGCTTATGGCTTGTTGTTTAATGTGTTTGTTTACTGTATTATGCCTGATTGTATATAGTATTTGAAATTTCTTATTTGTTGTACACCGTCCAGAGTGGGAGAAGATGCCAGATGGGTGGGATATAAATATAATTAATAGATAAATTAAGAATAACTTTTAAAAACTAAACTTTGCCTTCAATAGTAATATAATGGTCTTCAATAGTAATATAATGTTTACATCTAAGGTATATAGTCAATGTCTAGAATTAGCCGTGGGTCATTGATGGCAGCATTCTGCAAGTGTGCAGGGTGTTATGAGCCCACACATGCACATTTTACTTCTGTTTCTGGGAGCAGTGAGGGCAGTGCAGGTCAGATGAATTAGCATTGGGCCCAGATCCGGCCCACAGGCCGTAGTTTGGGCACCCCTCCTCCAAAGGCCAGATGATCCTCATTCTCTGCTACTTAGGGCCTTCTACTTTTTAATGATGGAAAGTTCAACGGGACTTGGGTGGGTGGTGTCTCTTAGGTAGTGTTTTGGTGATGTAGGAATTTAGGGTGTGATGTTCAAGACTGGAAAAATATAATATGCATTCGTCCCTCACCCCGAGCACCCTCCTTTTAAAAATATTTGAGATTAGTGTTAGAGCAGCCTTTTACCTTATCGCAGGGTCAGTAAATGACTCAGGTCAGAAAGGCACAAGAAATGGGACAGCTTTCTGGGACTTCTCTCTTAATTGAGAAAAAAGTATCACTAATGGAAAGAGAGAGATCCAAGGCACTCAGCTTGCAAATAGGGATAATAAATCCCTATAGTGTGCTGTGTGTACAGTCTTTAAAGGCCCTTTCTCTCTCTGCTGCAGCCAAGAAGGGAAGAAAGGGAATCATTAGCACTAGAACAGCTTTTCACTAGGCTAATAACTGAGTGAATACAGAGAGATGGGAAATGTATAGAAATGTAATAAATAAATATTTAATGTCCACTGAACTAAACCTGTTTACAACTGAGTAAACATGTCCAGGAAGACCCTACCAATCCACTATTTTTAAAGTGCATTTAATTTTCTGTCATCTTCTTCCTCTCGGAAGATTTTTCAAGTATACTTCATCTTTGTGGCGGTCAGGGTGTTGTATAAATATAGTTGAAATCATACAGACACTGCACATGTCTAAAGATTAAAAATAATTAGAAAAAGAAACACAGCACATAAAGTAAGACACAACTAGTCAATTAAAAGACAAAACAGGAAGTTAGTACTGATGAACTTCCAACACTGGGGTTAGACACTCTTCTATGAGAACACTCCGCAGATTAGTAAGAGCTGGGAAGCAAGAATTATAAAGTAATAAAGGCATATTTTTCAAAAGTAACATAATGAAATTGTTACAAAGTTGAGAATCATGGCCCGCGGGCTGTAGGCTTTAATGTTTTAAATATATTTAAAAATATTGTAATGTTTTAAATTTTTGCTGTTTGATCTTAAAGTTGATTCCCCACTTGAGATCCTGTGATATGGGGTGGGGATAAATGTTCAAAGAAAGAAAGTTGCTTTGGGATGAATTATTTTCATTATTTTCAAACATTACATTTTAAGGGTATTTGAAGGCATTTTAGAACCTACAATAATTCAAGTTTAATATCATTCTCTTATCTATCTTAGGTGGTGGTGGCAGTACATTTGCTTTCTCTCCCCTTCCACACTTGGGTAAACATTTTCAAGACACAATATTGGAATTGGCCACTAGAGGGAACTGGAGAACATCTGCAGCTGACATTTCTGGCTCCGCTAGTAAACTCTGCACAAGCCATTAATAACTTCCAAACGGCTTACTTCTGTGAACAGAGCAAGGATAACAATAGCCACCCTCTGGATGCTTCAATGATTTCCTTTTAAAAACAGCATTACCAGCCCTGAGTTTGGGTATATCTTGGTACTGTGAGCTGCTGGAAGCCTCTTAGCAATAATTAACTAATAAGGCTTGCTGCTCAGTAACATCTACTGAGAAAGAACTGCCTGCTTGATTCTCCACTATTTGCTCTTTTGCATAACACTGCTAATTTATTGGCTAAACATGATGCTTGAAAAAGATCCCAGCAACTGTTCACAAAAGTCAAAAAGCTCCTGCTCGCAACAGAACATCTCTCTATGCCCAGATACATGTTTGGATTGCATCGCCGAATAGAAAACAGCAATGGAAACTACAGTATAGGCAGGGATTAGTTTCCTGTCTATCTTCTTACTATGCTGCTACTATCTCCTATTTATTTAATGGGAGGTTATTTCTGAACAAGTGTGCTTATTAGTGCAAGTGGGGATGTTTACAACATATACAGGATTGTGTAAGGACAAAAGTTGTCAACAAGCAAGGAACAAAGAAGGTGAACTTTATGGATCTTAAACATTTTGTGTCACTTTACTTCAAGTTATTGATTTGCCACCCCAGGCCCTCTCTTCAGAAGCGGCAGTCGCTGTGTATGATTTCCTCAGTGGGAGGGATTTGGGGCTGAAGTGGTTTTAGTTTCTAATTTACCACAATAAACACCCTCCTAACTGTCCTATAAAACCCGGCCATGTAATCTAGCTTTACATTGTTTTTATTTGTTTACTCTTAAACAGCATGATGTCTTGATATCAAAGCAGCTGTTAAGGAAGCTTTTAAAAACCCAAATGCTGATTTTGCTGTAATGCAGGTTAATTACAACACCAATGATGTATAATATATTGGGAGGAGGAAACACCACTCATATACATGAATAGTATGCGCCCACCATGAAGTATTAAAGCTTTATCGCAAGAGTTGTTGAACATGACATGTTTTATATCTTTTTAATGATACACATTAACATGTACTGTACGCATCCTGAGAGATAAGTATACAGAGTCAGAGGACTCCAAATAGTAGCTTGTAAAAGGCTACAAAAGAATCTATAATACAGCTGTAAAGGATCATCTTTTGAGAGGGAAATAGAGGGTGATGTTAAGGAACTAGGAACTAAAAATAACTTTCAGCCCTGTGCTGATTGTTATTTATATCCTGCTACTCCTCCAGTGAGTACAAGGTAGCCTTAAGTAGCTCTCCTCCTCCTGCTTAATCCTCACAATAACCCAGATAATAATAATAATAATAATAATAATAATAATAATAATAATAATAATAATAATAATAATAATAATAATAATAATAATAATAATAATAATAATAATTTCGTGTCAGAGATTACTCTGGGTTGAAAGGATTTTTTGCTGGAGAAACTCCGCTCAGGGGACACCTGAATGAGGTTCCTTTCATGTCCCTGTGCAGCCCTCGGGTATTAAAACCCGACCTTCCAGTCTCCAAGCTCAGCGGCTTAACCACTGAGCCACAGGAAGAGCAGTATAACCCAGACTGAAAGTGAATAACTAGTTTGATGAGCTTCATGAGTGAGGGGGACTTCACTCTGGCACTCCCACTACATCTCTCTCATTTATTTGGGAGTCAGGTATTACCGATGTTGATGGCACTTACATTTTACTAAACAAGTATTCTTTAGTAGGAAAAATACAGGTCATTATTTAGGAAACTCATAGCTTGGCAGCTCTCATCTCAATTAGTATGTCAATCCATATACAGTACAAGTATTTTTTAACAGCACCTTCTTCTTTAAGAGTACTGTATAACAAAAAATTAACTGTATTATATATTCATTAATATTAAATTTTGAAAAAAAAATCAGAATCATATCCAGTGGTGTCCTTCTTCTTGCAAAAAGTTTCTGCTGAATGCAGAAAGCTCACTTCCATACCTTTATGATCCATTATTGTATTCTACTTGCACAACATGTTGCATAAATACTTTCATAACATAGACTGTAGCTACACAGTCAAATGCCATGGGGTGATGATTATAATGATTTATTGTGCTCTTCACTAGAGCACATTCCAGTAAAACCAATAAACATATAAAATGTTGCATTTGGTTTTTTCTACTGATCACATGATACAAAGGCCAATTTGAATGAGTCCAGCCCTTTTTGTCCCTGAAACAGACTGCTGCCTGTGGGCCGGATGCAGCCTACGGCACTTTTTCATGTGGCCCCCCACCACCTCCACCACACCAGGAAGTGCCATGTGTTGGCGGAAGGGCAAAATTGCTCTCTACCCCCCAAAGCTGTCTGAAGGAACGTGACCCAGCCCCCAGCTTAAAAAGTTTGAGAATCCCTGCTGTACAGGCAGTGGCGTAGGGTGGGTTTCAGTCACCCAGGGCCCCAGGCCAAACTCGCCACCTTCCCAGGTTCATTCACCCCGGTACAAAAGTCCTACCTTCGGGTGGTTCGCCGGGCTAGGAGACAGGGTGGCCGCATGCCTTGGACCCCGAATGGTGGTCTCCCCGCTGGGGCCGTGCTGTGCCATCCCAGCCCAGCAGGCAGTGTGAAGGGGGCACCTGGGAAGGAGGGGGACAGAGAAGGGGGAGGGGCACCCCCTAGTCTCCACTGGGCCGTCAGCCCGCGCCCTCCAGCCCGGGGTGAGGTCCAGGGTGCTGGCGGCGACAGAGGACCTGGGCACCTGCCCCGGCTGCCAGGAAGTCTGGGGCAACGCCATTGCTGCCCCCAGCAAAGTGCCGCCCGGGGCAGGCCGCCCTGTGTACAGGGCTAAAAAGTGGTATAATAAAAGCTGTAATCAGGCACCTGCCATCACTATGGGGGATTGAATAATGACATGTGAGGAAGGGTCTGGTTTCCTAGCCCCAGGCCTGCTTCTCCTTTGCCAAAAAGGAGCAAATATAACCTTCAGTCCATATTTTCCCACAAGCAGCAAAACCCTAATTGATTTACAACCAGCCTGACAAACAAAGGCTGATTTACTACGTGAGAAAAGTGTTTGTGTGGGGAAAGAACAGAAATAGAAACAGAACTTCAGCTTTATGGAAGCCTGCTTGCAGAATTCTGTCTTCACAAAACTACACAGAGCAGCCCTACCATTAGGTAAAGTGAAGCAATTGCCTCTGGCCCATGGTTTGAGCTGTTATGAAAAGGGCCAGAATTGTTTAATTTCAAATCTCTTTTTAATGTATTTTTGCTTTCACAAAGGGGAGGAGGAGTTCTGTTCAAGGGATTTTCTGCCTCAGGTACCAAAATAATTTGTCCAGACTTAGATGCCATGCTGCTTGAATTGACACTGGGTGTATCTTGCTGCTCTGCCTCGGTCTGCAAAATGTCTTGGACCAGCCCTGCTGCTGTGCATATCGACAATGTAGTTGACTGTTTTAAAGGCAAGCCTCAGAAAGAGACCATTTCTCCACAAGACAGAATGGATATTAGAAATACAGTAATACCTCAGATAACATTAGTATCGAATAACACTAAAATCGCATAACATTAAGCAATCTGGGGGGAAGAATTGCATCGGATAACATTAAGATCCTATGGGATGCATCGGATAACAACCGCTAAAGCCTGTGTGGTTACAATGTATCTCTATGGATCCCATAGGATTTTAACATGCATCGAATAACACTAAAAATCGAATAACACCAAGATTTGTGGAACCAGGTTTTAGTGTTATTCGAGGTTTTACTGTACTGTGCTGTACTCTTTGGTTATTCTTTGGGATGAATGAAGAGTGAACATGCTGCCCTCTGGAGGCCATGTACAGTACAGTAATACCTCAGATAACATTAGTATCGAATAACACTAAAATCGCATAACATTAAGCAATCTGGGGGGAAGAATTGCATCGGATAACATTAAGATCCTATGGGATGCATCGGATAACAACCGCTAAAGCCTGTGCGGTTACAATGTATCTCTATGGATCCCATAGGATTTTAACATGCATCGGATAACACTAAAAATCGTATAACACCAAGACTTGTGGAACCAGGTTTTAGTGTTATCTGAGGTTTTACTGTACTCTCCAGTCAGGAACTTCTGCTTTAGGTGTTGTAGCTGTGTTAATATAAGCATTTCAGACCAAAAAGGAAAGATAAAAATCTTGTGGCACCATTAGGAGGAACTGCTATATTTTAATGTAGGACCCCAGGGTACTTAAGTCATTAGCTAGTTAAGTGCTGTCAAAGCAGAACTGACTTATAGCAACCCTGACATGGCTTTCAGGGTAATTGAGATATTTAAGGAGGGGTTTTACCAGTTCCACTCTTCCAATGAGTTTTCATGTCCAAGTGGGATTAGTGAAGGTCAAGGTCTCCCTTGCTCAAAAGCCAGTCATGTCCACCTCTGTTTATAGTCAAATAGGCAGAGCTGTCTGCATCTGCAGATGTTTCTGTGGTCATGTAGCAGGCATGGCTAGACACCGGAGCGCAAGGAATGCTGTTATCTTTCCCGCCAAAGCAGTACCTATTAATCTCCTTGCAATTTCTTGCTTCTGAACTGCTAGGTTGGCAGGAGCTGGGACAGACAATGAAAGCTCACTCTGTCACGCAGTACTCAGGCCTCGAACTGCCAACCTTGCCATCATTTTTTAATGTTAAGTTTTTAAGCTTCTTTTAAAAGTTTTAATTTTTGAACTGGTTTTAAATTGTTGTCGATATGCTGACGTGTTGTGAATCGCCCTGGGTCTCTTCGGGAAGGAGGGCGATAAACAAATTTAAACAAACAAACAAACAAACAAATAAATAATCAAGCTCAGCATCTCAACCATTAGGCCACCGCAGTAAATGGGATTACCAAGTGTGAAATCCTACATTGATTCCCGCTGTTTGCTACTTGAACCAACTATGCAATTGTTACATAGTAGACAGCTAACATCATTAACAGGCTGGCAGCTAGTTCTGTTATTAATAAACCACTGTTACTTTACCTTTATCCTCATCTGGTCTTATGGCCACCTCTTATGTCTGAGGAAATGGACCTGATACATGGAAGCTAACATCAAAATATAGCAGCTAGTCTTTAAGGTGCCACAGTGTTTTTGCATCTTGGATTTCCCCCCTATTGTTTTGCCTTGTTTGATAATTTATTTTAGAAACACTGCTGGAGAGCAAAGCAGAAATGGCTTTCCACTGTCTATGCTTTGCAGATCTACATACTTATAAATTACCCATAC
This sequence comes from Furcifer pardalis, assembly GCA_030440675.1. Taxonomy (NCBI): domain Eukaryota; kingdom Metazoa; phylum Chordata; class Lepidosauria; order Squamata; family Chamaeleonidae; genus Furcifer; species Furcifer pardalis. The sequence goes on along the minus strand of CP126894.1, from coordinate 153,797,406 downwards.
TACGAAGCATTTTTTACTACATTTAAGACATCCAGGCTTGCATTTAGAATTTTCAAAAACAATATATTAATTATTTTTAAACTAACAAGTTCTTTGCTTGCTGTGTTTACTTAACATTTTAAACTGGTGCTGAAGAATTCCAAGGTGGGCTCAAACATGTGTCTATACAAAGTAAATACCACAGATTCCCTAATAAAAACAGCCAACATTTCAAGAGAGAGAGAGAGAGAGAGAAATAAAAAGCTGAAGAATTTTTCTTCTATATTTTTGAACCAATTTGTCACTCGCTCTCATTTTCTTTTGTGGCTTAATTCAAAGTGTCAGTTTTGTTCTTTAAAGACATAAATGACATGGAAGTGGTGTATCACCTATCATATAAATTTGCCTAATCACTGAGATTAACTTCAGAAATTTTACTGTATGTGCCTCTACCTCTGGGGTTGAGCAGGTCATTACTGGAGACACACTTCTCTAGTGTCATCCAAATTGTAGACCTGTCTCCCTACTAAGACTTACCTGGTCCCTTTGCAGATAATTTTATCTGGTGCCTTATAGTGTGAGGAAAAAATCAACCCGTCACGTGTGCCTTATAGTTTTTTGTATACATTTGGAGTTATTCTTTTTTAAATGTACTGTTGCCATCTGTGCAGATTTGTGAGCGATTTGTAAATGCTTATTAATCTGTTGTTTTAAATAAATGTATTTACAAGCTCCATTCAGGGCATTTAAGTTGAATGGCATTATAGAAATCTATTTAACTAGTATGTAGAATCATATTCATGCTTGAAAGATTTTTAAAAGTGAAAACAGTGAAGAGTGAAGTGAAGCTTCCAAATTATGCCCAAGTAGAAGAATTATGCATCAACATTTCCAAGGAAGCTACAGGGTTTCTAGCTTAAATGTGACTTTGTGGCCATGTGAAATTATGGTAATACCTCGCATAACGAAATTAATTCGTTCTGTGTGGCTGCTCGCTATGTGGGTTTTTCGCTATGTGAGTCAGACTTACATAGCGAAAATTCAAATGGAAAAACTCGCATAACGAGCTTTTTTAGGGGAAAAACTCGCATAGCGAATTTTTTCGTTATGCAAGTGTTCCCCATAGAAATGCTCGTTATGCGAGTTTTCTATAGGGAAAGTCCAACTTGCATAGCGAATATTAGAAGAACATCTTTTTTGTTATGCGAGTTTCCCCCCTCGCTAAGCGAGGTTTGACTGTAGTTTAATTAGATAATTTCACTTTAAAATAGATTTCCAGACGTCATACTTTGCAAGCAGATGAGGTTCTACATCAGAATTCACCTGATCTTTTCTGACGAATTACTGTATGTTAATTTAATTTCCGGCATAATGCTTCAACCCTGAAGTGGTGCTCTTTGTTATTTTTTTTCTCCAGATGAATTGAGTTTTTCAGCATAAATTTTGTTTTCACTCTAAAATAATAATTTTAGATTACCAGATTTGATAGTTCTCAGGTCATATTTCAAACCAGTCATATGTGGTAAGATCAGTATAACAGACCAGGACATTCTAAAGGGGAAGTACTGTTAAACACATCTTGAAAAACAATGACTAAGAAAGTAATTTTGAGTATTACTTTTGAATTAGTACAGGAGGAATTGTGATGATATGGATTAATACCAGAGTATGAACTCTGGTAAAGGATAAACATAACCTTTTAGAATTTGCTTGTGGATTAGAATTCTTCTTTCAATCTCCCCCCTCCCCCAGCTTGTTTTCCCTATCCAGCTATCAGTTCCTACATCCTTATTTCATTGGCACTGTCTCTAACTCCGGATTGAGTCATCTTTCTTGGGAAAGTGGCAAAACATGGAAAGGATATTGGCTTAGGAAGAAGCCAAATGAAATCTGTCTTCTAAGAACGAGCACTTAATCATAGTAGCACTAGAAGTACAAAACAGGATATCAAATTGAACCTGATCTGATGGCATCATGATATTTTGCATCTCTCTGCCTCAATTTACATAATTAATAATCAAGGGATTGCATAATGCAGAACACTTTTATAATATGAGCCAATGTCTATCATTCCAGGGTCAGAAAAGAAAATTAGCAGTGCAGCACTGCATGTGGGACCACCAACCCACATGCAGTGTCCAATGTGGCCTTTGGGAGGATCAGAATTAACTATGTGCTCTACTACATCAGTCATGGTTCATCAATGATACTAAGAATAGCAGGTGCTGACAGTCAATTAGAAAGCTAAGGGCTGAAAGAAAACTAGGAATTGGACACAACTGAATACAATTTTGCAATTCAGCCAAACAGACACCTTGGTAATGAACCTGAAAACTCAGGATCAGTAAAATAAAATAAAATTCTAAAACCCAGCTTAGCTTAAAGCATTTTGATTGCCTAATTTAACTTTGTAAAGGATGTAGTAAAGCTTATAGCTGGTCTCAGTAAACTTCACAGCTGGAGCATTCTAACACTACCATGTAGCGTCCAGTGATCAAAGTAAGTAACTTCATACGTCAAACTAAGATTTCATAATGGAAATAAATGCAACACCAGGGGAGGTGCAGTTGTCATGAAATAATTACACTCCTGGGAGATTACAGACAAGGCTGTACCCCAGGAGTGTGATTATCCCATGATAACCACATCCAGTGAAAATGCCTTATTGCAAAAATAATCTCCATTCACCAGCAAGATATATTATTCAATAGGAGACTTTGAAAGCAGAAAGATTTTTTAAAAGTTTGAATCACCAACTGGATTAGCACTATAGTCTGTACACAAAGGGGAAAAAATGAAACCACTCAGACAGGAATACAGTACAGTACTTGTTATTTCCTCTGTTTGCAAAAGTACAGAGTTGTGCCATTTTGTATTATAAAGAAAACCAGACGCCATCCATTCTCAAAGAACAAGCTAATCATTAGCACCAGACTGGCATTTAATCTGTACAACTGCAATCATCTGGAAGCTATTACATATGACGTGTCACTAGTGAGCTCAAATGACCAGCATGTAAAGTGGGATACCAACATGCTTTGATATCCAATGGGATGAATGTGCACATGGAGCTCCATCCAAGGAGGATACTGTATATCTATAACAACTGGAACATTTTGGATAATGAATGTCTGGATAATTTCTTTATACACAAACACACACCCCTCCATGGAAGAGATCTGACATCTTTTGCAGTAGCCCTGCAATGGTTAAGAATGGAAGCTGTACAGGACCACAATCGCCAAGGCATTGTAAGTATCACAGGCGGTCTTTTATGGCTTTTTTGTGTGTGTTTAAGATAGTATTGACTTTATAGAATAATAATGTGGAAGGTTTATAGATAATAGTTTGTTACAAGCATAATAAATATGAATAGAAATGAATATACAGTACAGTATATATGTAACATTTTATGAAGTTCAAATTAGAAAAAAAGTCAGGATAATGAGAATATAATGTATATTATATATGTTATTATTGCTGTTATTAGTATTATTATTGTCTTTTTTGTTGTTAGTATATTTTACTTTTAATTTGGTTTTTTTTCCATTTTGTATTGTATTTCAAGTGTTTCTTTGGTATTCTGTTGTTTATTGTAAAATTAATTTTAATTTTTTTAAAAATGAAAAGAGTGGAAGCTATGCTCAAGCTAGTGAGTTTCAGTACACTTAACTGTATGCATAGCACAGCTCCTTCATTTATATGCCCATGCTCAATTCCTGAAACACTGACAGTCTTCTGTTGCGGTTTCTGTTTGTCTGGTTCAATGTGATAGCCTTGAGAAGCAGTGGTGTAATTCTTTATATGCAAAGGATTTAAAAGCATAACCTTGCAACATCTCACCAGGAAATGCCTTCAATTACACTGCATCACAACAACAACAACAACGTCTGCTACCTGGTCTAATCCATGTGTCCTATACTAAATCAAGTGCGCTGAATCCAAATCTGAAGTTTGATTCTGCCTAAGACATCAGGATTTTAAGTAAGCAAATATCACCCTCTTGGTTAGTTTCTTGCGTCGATCACACAGGGTATATTTGCCACAAATGTAGCAAAAATTGCCTGGTTTATTAACACAGCTGTGCCTACTCTTCTTGAGTTCAAAGTAGACTCACTACGGCCTAGCTCAGTGGTGCCCAAACTAAGGCCCGGGGGCTGGGTGCGGCCCCTGACGCCAATTCATCGGGCGCGCTTTACTTCCACTTCCAGGAGCGACGAGGGCTTCGCGGGCCAGATGAATTGACATCGGGGGCCCATGGCCCAAAAAGTTTGAGCCCCCTTGGCCTAGCTGTACCAGTAAGATGGTTTCGCACTAGAGACAAGCCCTTGGTCCATCTCGCCTTATATACCTATTTCTGATGTCAGCTCACCGACTTGCTCAGTCATGCCCAGCCACTGCTGGATCATGTATGCCACCAGGAGATGTGATTCAGCTGAGGCGGCAGCAGGTATGGTGGTAGCTGCAACTGTTATAATGTTCCCATGTAAAAATACATTACTCAATACCATTTGAACAGCTGTAGCACACCTATAACTTAAAATCTGTACTTGAGAGGCAAATTCTGAGTTCAGATTTGGAATTAGCACACTCGATATCATGTAAATCACATGGGTTATTCCCAGTAACAAAATCGTTGTTGTGCAGTGTTATTATGGTAGCAGTACTACGATAGCTTAGATGACAGAGCCCATAAGAAAAGGAGATACTGTACTGTATCGGCATTGCACAGAGGAAATGCAGGAGCCATAGAAGTAATTCTGATTTTCTGATTTTGATTTTCTGATTCTGATTTTCTCAGGAGAACATGAGCTAGCAATGCCTTATATGAAATGAATCGTACATGTATTTGCAGAAAAAGAGTGACCTCAGAATGATTAAGTCCAGTTCATTCTGAGGTGCCTCTTTCTGCAAGTCCATGCACAATTCATTCCACATAAGGCATTGGAGACCTCTTTTTTCACAACATGATTTCTCCTGAGGTCAAACATGACTTCAATAACATCACATTAATATTTTGAGATCTTACTTCTATGGCTCCTGCACGTCATGTGCAAAGTTAGTAGTTCCTTTTCTTGTGGGCCCTGGTTTCTAAGTTATCCTAGAAGTACACCAGTAACTGCTTACGTGCTGGAAGTGAAAATGGACGGAGGGGAATTAGTTCTATTTGGGACCTTCTAGGAGTTGCAAGGCCAGGAGTGGCCCTAACAAACCAAATGCATTTTTCATGTCTTTCTTGCGGTGCAACAGACTGCCCCAGGCATACAACCCAGGACCATTGCATCAGATGGCACACTTGGTGTCCATCAGCAGAATGCCTATTTTTCTTTTCAGAGAAGAAACACCAAAAGGCATTTTCAAAATGATTTTTCCATGTGAATGCAAAATTTAATCCAAAATGGCACTGCCAAACAAATGGATAACCACTGGCTAATCTTCAAATGATCAAATATTGCATATTAAAATGTGTTTATTTGTCTAACGTAGCTACCAACAATATGTATAAGGCCAAAGACTCAGAAAACATTTCAAGATATCACTTGACAGCCTGATTTAATGTCTTACCTGAGCCATCATTGGAAACTGAGCTTGCATTAATTCCAGAAAGTCCAAACAAAGGACATTCTCGGTCTGTGTTGACATGGCCCCACTTGTGACATTTAATGCATCTCACATTTCGCACCTGAAAAAAAGATCACCAATATGGACATAAGTTACATTTTAAGGCTAAAGTAGACTTGTTGAATCAATGGGAATTTTGTGAGTCCGTTCCTCCATAGGTTCCACTGATTCACAACATAGTTAATTAATCATAGTTAGGCTAGACCTATTTGAATCAATGGAATCACCGAATCACTATTGTTCAATAGGCCTATTCTAGTATGGAGCAGGATTTGGGGCAATATGCTTTACTCTCTCCTGTCCACCGAAATGACTATATTTAAAGCTTAGTAAATGATTCTGTACTAGATGAGGTGGAATACTTAGAGGGGTGCCAAAGACATACCTGGATACCAAATGGCTGATCTCTAATATTCATGTCATCCTTGGCATATCTGTGAAATGCAAGTAAAAAAGAAGGCAAGTATAAAATCTGCACAACACTGGTACTACAACTTAGGAATGAATATAAATTAAGCAAAATCAAGAACATACAAGAACTTCTGAAGAACAAATTATAGTACTTCATTAGTAAATGAATGCCCACAAATAACTTACAAGTTAGTAAGGATTCAACAGTTTCAGTCTAACAAGACTTTTGTGTTCATCAATTAGAGTCTGTTTATCAGGACTTTTAATGAACTGTTGTGTTTTTTTCCAAACAAGATACAGTAATGCCTCGGATAACGTTTGCATCAGATAACGCTAGAATTGCATAACGTTAAGGAATCGGGGGGGGGGGGGATTGCATCGCATAATGTTAAAATCCTAAGGGATGCATCAAATAACATTCGCTAAAGCCTGTGCCAGTTACAATGTATCTCTATGGACTTTTAACGTTATCCGATGCATCCCATAACATTAAAAATCGGATAACACTAAGACTTGTGGAACCAAGTTTTAGCGTTATCTGAGGTTTTACTGTATGCTGTTTCAGTTTCTACTGTTCTTATTATTTTTATTCTTCTGCTAATACTGAGCTTGCATTATCTGTATTGACTGTTATTCTATTTTTTGTGTCTGTTGCCTCTGGCTTTCTGTTGCCAAAATATGAATTTTATATGATATGACAGTTTCCCACCCATTTGTGTAAACTTTGAGGTGGAAAAGTAGTATACAAGATTTCACATCAATACAAACACAGGATTGAAAGATGTATGAGGCAAACAGTAAATTTAAAAACCAACTAAACTGTTAAGTGGCATTAGGGAGGATGTCACCAATAGCCTCTTTGAAAAGAAAGGCCTTTAGTTGTTTTCTAAATATGCCCAGAAATGAGGTTTGACGTAGCATTCAACAATGTAGGTGCCACTACCAAGAAGACCATCCTCGCTGTTCTCAATGTTGGCACCCAGAGCTGAGCTATTTGGGAAGACCTAATGCTGCGGGCAACTGTTCTGTGGGAGAGCATTAAAACAAATAAAGAATGTATATTTGTTACATTTTATAGAGACTGGTTTTACCCATTTGCTTTATGGATTTTATATTCATTAAGGAGTATAGGTGCCTTTGTATTAATTGATCCAGTCTGAAAATAAATAGTATCACTTGTAAAGAAGTTTTTCAATTTTTAAAATACTATTTTACAACAATAAGACCTGAAATTATAAAACTATGAGAGCCTTCTTATCCATAGGAGGATAAGCAGATATACACTGCAAATAATGTTATCCAAACAATAAAGGAAAAATTCTTACTTTTCACGTGGAGCAACTTTCTGCCATTCAAATTTGTACTCAGTTTCTCCCTCTTGCTAAAAAGCAACAAATATAAAGATACCGGTAAGTTGTAAAAAACCAATCTGAAATGCATGTCTAATAAATAGAAGTAAAATATAATACAATTCTGAAATTACCTCTTTGGTCTCTTGTTTGATCAGCATTGAATGGCAGAAGAAAAAAATGAATACATTAGACATGTTTTAGACACCAGCTTTGCAAACATCATAACTTGATATAGTAAGCATTGTAAAATATAATTGTTTTACTAAATTCTCCTCTTCTCTCACATTTAACAGCTTATGTTAATAAAAAATCCCACTTAAGGGAAGACAAAGTATTCCCTCTAGTAAAGACAAAGAAGTATGAACCGCAAAATTAAAACAGGAACTCTTTCATTAGTGACATCACCCGCTGGTGATGTCACTCTTGTTACAGCAGTGTAGGATATTGGTCAGTATTTTTAAAGAAGAGTTGTTGGAATTAAAACAAAATGCTCCCAATATCAAAACATTCATTAACATTATACTTGCAACACAAGTATCAATAAATAGTATAATAGGAGCTCCCCTCATCTGTCCCAACTCCTGCCAACCTTGTAGTTCGAAAGCAAGAAATTACAAGTAGATAAATAGGTATCACTTTGGTGGGAAGGTTACAGCGTTCCATGCTCCGGCGACTAGTCATGCCTGCCACATGACCATGGAAACATCTGCAAATGCAGACAGTGCTGGCTCTTTGGCTGTAAACTGAGATGAGCATCGCACCCTAGAGTCGGATACAACTGACTTTCGAGCAAGGACAGCCTTTACCTTTAAATAATATGTTATTAAGGAATAAAAGTTACCTTTCTTTGCTCCAGGTGGTGCCTCATACATAAAATTTAGACCATTCTTTACACGTTCATCACCCATAAGCAACCTATTAAAGAGATAATCTAGTAAGCATGTATCACTAAAAGAAATGGAACATTTATTGATTTGTGGTAACCTTAAAATGATAATTATAGAATAAGTTACAATTTAGTGTTGAATAAGAGAAGCTAAGCTTTAAAATCATTCCCATATATGCCAGTTGCCTTAAAATATTCTGGATGTACATACTGTACTTTGCACCATGACATTTATGGCTGAAATCGTTGTGTACAACTCAGAGTATGCGACAGGAATGACAGCAGCAGCAGCAAATCCCCACTTACTAAAAGAAATTTTTGGGTGCATCAACTTGTATAGAATGTGAGAAACTCCGGTGCAACCTGAAATTTATTTATGTATTCTTCAAAGGAGGCCTTTCATCAGTGGCACTATCACTGTTCCACATGCAGAGCTGCACAACAGGATTTCAGCCACTGATTGATTAAAATGTTTGAAATGGTAGCCGTGTTACTCTGTGCAAGCATATCAGAGAGCAAACAAAATAAAACAGCAAAAAATAATAATATTGTGACACCTTAAAGACTAAACTCCTGAATTTAAATGTGAGCTTTCATGGACCAAGCCGATGTCATCAGACATAAGCGTGAGGCCCCATGGCATCAATTTGTACACACATTTTGTTTACTCTCTGACTTATTAAAATATTTTATCTTGACCAGCTTATTAACAAACATTGCTGGACTGACAAATGAACTGAATACCAAGTACCACTGCACTGGATATTTTCTAGTCCAAATAAATTATGAAGACCTACTAATACCTGCACAGTTTCAATGTACAGTATTGTATTGTAGTTATATATTGCACTTTTCTTGCCATATCCAAAACAAGGCAGTTCAGAATTGATTAAAACAAAGTACTAATACAATTGAAAAACACAAAACACAATTAAACAAACAACTTAAAAACTCACAATTAAAAAAAACCCTCATAAATATACCCACTCAGTTTATGATATGACGGCTCCCATGATGACTCCTTGTCAATTAAGACAAAAGCCTTTGCCAGATAAAGGACAAGAGGGAGGCAGTCTAAATGAACTTGTTCAAGAACATCTGGAGTGCCAAGGTTGGCCATCGTTGTTTAGGCCAGTGTCTCTCCCACAGCCTAGAAGCAGCCAGTGAGATATTATTTGGGTTTGGCAAATATTTTGACAGTCTGGAATTGTACATCTGTGGCTAGAATTCTGAATATCTTGGCAAAAAAAATTATTTAGAAGACAGTAGACCAGCTTTGATCACATGACATCCCCGCTGCCTTTGGACTTCAGCCCGGCAGGGCGAGAGAAGACCTCCGGCCTGGACTCCTCCACTTGTTGGCGCTCCCGGGCCCCGCCCCCACACCAGGCTTAAGAAGCCGCCGCAGTTAGCTGTCTCCGCTTCTGGAATTTGCTCGTAGCTAGGATGAAAGGCTTGATATTATTGGTTCTTGCGCTGTTATAGTGTGTTATTATGTGTTGTTCTTGTAATTTGATTTAGATATATTATACTAAATTATATATATTGCATTATTGTGCATTTATTGTAATTGGTTGTTTAAATTGTGATGACCTGTGATCTGTGTATGATGTTATTATGATTGTGTAACTGTGTATTTTGCATTTCTGTAAGCTGTCCAGAGTCGTGTCACGAGTGGGGCGGGGTATAAGTTTAAAAATTAAATTAAATTCTGTCCAGGATGGATCCCTGTTTTCACAGATGACAACAGATATTTATTATTATTTATTAAATTTAATACCCCGCCCCAATCGGGAGAACCCGACTCTGGGCGGCTTACATCCAAAATAAAAACAAAAATAAAACCCAACACTAAAACGTCAGAGTTTTTCCTGTATTTCCTGTAATGTTGCCATTTTTAATTTTTAGCTGACAAAATTGGCAGGTTTGTTTAGGTTGTTTTAAAATAATTTAATTTCCAATAGGATGTTTTTAATGGGTTTTAATATTTCACATCTTTCCTAGGTCACAGGTGATTACAAACATCAATCTTTTCCTTTCTAGAAAAGGGTATTCCACCAGGGATTACTTTTCACTCTTCCGCTGCCGTATCTAGGCTTGAAACTTTTGACATGTATAATCAAGCAAAGTATTAAACTGGGGCGTTTTAAATGAATAACATGAAAGTAAGGAAGTTACGCTTGCTGATGACCTTTTGTAGTTTATGAACAAACTTAAATTTTCTATGCGTGAATTTCTACTACTCTATAGAAAGCACAATTGGTGCTACAAGAATGCAAATTATGACTTGGTTCATGCTATGTGAGAAAGCACATCTGCAAGCATGCACCCACATACAATCTTACAAAGGTAACATTTTTTTGGTTGATCTTAAGAGAAAAATCTGCATATTTATGAGACTAACTTTCGAGGCAATTAGAAGAATAGCTCCTACCTTGCACAGACAATTAATAGAAGCATCAGATGAAATGTTTGCCACATGATGGAGCAATTAGTTTGCCTTTTAGGTGTACTCTGTATCCAATTAGCTTCAGAAATTAAAACGAACCCAAAGGCATTTTTGTGCAAATGACAGCCAAAAGGGAAATAAAACAAAGCAAAACCTAAACAAAACGCAATGATGACTGTCTCTTTTTTTGTTTTAGAAGCAAAAACTTCAGGGCTGTAGCCAGGGGGGGAGGGGAAGACCCTCCTGAGCTAACAGCCCACCTGCCCCACCCCACCTCACCAATTTTATATGTGTGAGTGCGACATTGTTGCCCCTCCTGACCCCCCTCCAAAAAAAAAAAATTAGAATCCTGGCTACGGCCCTGAAAAACTCTCAGTGACAAGTCCCTGATACTTGAATTTTTTGGAATAGTAGCCATGTTAGTCTGTGGTTCAGGCATATCAGAAAACAAAACAAAATAAACAAAGTAAAATAACAATGAAACACACTGTAGCACTTTAAAAACTAACTGCTATATTTTTATTGTTAGCTTTTGTGGATCAAGTCCACTTCTTCAGACACTCTTTGTTTCACTCTTTGTTTCACTCTTTGTCTGAAGAAGTGGACTTGGATCCACGAAAGCTAATGTCACCCAATTTCAGGGTGATTGGATTCACTCTCTGGCAGAGGTACTAGAAAGACCCAAGAACTTACAATGAGGCAGGGTTTTCAGTCAAAACAAAATATGGTTTATTGGGAGCAAAAGCAAAGGCAAGCCTATTCGGGCATATAGTCTGGCCAGACCTATAATTCTAAATAGCTAACCTTCCCGCAACCGTTCTGAGGAAAAGACCCCCCTTGTGATCCCTGCTCACAAAATTTGGTGAACAGAAGATTGCCCCCACCCACCTCTAAGGGCTTATATCTGCTATCTAGACTAGCTTCTAGGTGACAAGGGAGAGGGGATTGCAACTGGGAAAGAGGAAAGGCAATTAACATATTTTAATTACATGCAAACATAAAACAAAGGCAGCTCTGAGGTCAGATACTTTAGTTACACAAAAGCGGCAGATTACAGCTATTGCTGAAAAAAACCGGTTATAGAGAGTTTACATTAGGTCAAAGGAGCATATTTGTGGTTGACAGGAATAACCAATTGCATGTAGCGGCGGGAAAACAGTGGATTCCGGCATGAATGGAGCCTCCGGACAAAATTGCTTTAGCGTCTAGCGTGTAAACAAAGAAACAAAGAAAGATGTTAGAATCAATATGCCTTAATCATTTAGTTAATGGGAGACCTTTGAGGAGAGAAGTCACCTTTTGTTTTTCCCTTTTAATCCTCTGGCTGCGTACGTGGGAGACGGGATGTCCGCTTGTCCCTGTGACTTTGCTTGCTTCCCCCCCTTTTTCCTGATCAACTTTGGGGTAGTTCCCCACAGATTTTTGCTATGTTTTATGCTTGGTCAGTGTTCTAATCAATGTTTAATTGAACTTTAATCAAACCAGAGGAATGAGTCATTCAGCTTCCTTTGTGAAGGAATTTCTGCTTATCAGAAAACGTCATCAAACCGGTTTTAAGAACAATGGAGGCAATCAGTGATTTTTAATCTCTCCCTCCCTCTGGAAAGGCCTCCCACTATGTGTATCCAAACTTTTGGCCTTTCCTTATTTTCCATATGTGTGTGTTGTGATATGTGGCATTTAATAAACGTTTTGATTAATTATAATGCTTTATCCAAAATTTCAGGTAACACTCCTTCCCTTTTCTCTCGGCGGATAATCTTTGAAAAGATTTCTAGAAGCAATCTGGGATTTCTGACAGGAATCTTTGAGAGAGATTCTCCGTCGAAACTGAGTGGGTCCTGATGTGGTATGCCCCCCCCCCGGGGGCCCTGGTACAGCGTTCTCAGGGATTACAAAAAGGGGCACACACACACACAAATTAGAATTATAACTACAACAATCCCAAACCCCGCTATGAATAAATGTTTCCAACATCTGGGAGTAGGCCAATTAGCCAATTCCCCAGTGAAAACCCAGTGTTTTACTCTCAGTGGTGAGATTGTGGATGGTTTCGTCTGCCTGCTTGCTGTTAAATTTAGGCAGCACATCTATTTAAAATAAGGGGGTTGTCCAAACTACCAAATGAACATCCTAACATTCTATACATTCTACACATGTTTAGAAATTTAAACTAAAGAAAATACAGGAACACAGTTTGCTAGCAATATTTTAGAGAGAGAGAGAGAGAGAGGTAGAGAGAGAGAGAGAGAAACGAGGAGATAGGAATACTAATAATAAAAGACATGATACTCCTCCATTGAATTTTAGATATGCTCTGGAGCACTGTCATCCGTTCACTTTTGGGATCCAACACAAGGCTTCCACATCTTTAGGTTTTCCTGTAGTGAGGGAGAGAAAACACAACACATCTCCCCAAAACCCTCCCACATTTACTTTTAAACTTTTATTTCTTAACAATAAACGACAACAAACATGCTTTAATGTACGGTAATACCTCATATAACATCAGTATGATGCATTAAGATCCCATGGGATGCTTCAGATAACCGCCAAAACCTTTGTGGTTACTATGCATCTCTATGGCTATGGCTCCCATAGGATCCTAACATGCATCGGGTAACACTAAAAACCATATAACATTAGACCTGTGGGGCCAGGTTTTAGTGTTATATGAGGTTTGACTGTACTCCCATTACATTCACTGTTTCCTGTGGATTTATGTAAGGGAATTCCTTAAGATTCCAGGTTTAGTAGGAGAAGAGGGCTTTTATTGTGCAAACCCCATACTTACTCCAGAAGCCACTAATGCATGATTCAATTGCAACTGTGAGTGCTTTTTAGAGGCAGGAATTTACCTTCCTGGCCCAAACCAATGTAAACCAAATTAAATACTTTGAGCAAACAATTGTTTCACTCCCATCTGATCTGAGGAAGGTGCTGCTTCCCTACCAAATTCAGCCTCCCCCTCCCCTTTGTGAGTCTGGGAGTCTCCTAACTAATTTCTAAACTGGCCTCATTGTGAAATCTATTTGTTTACCTTTACCCTGTTTTCCTTCTGGCATCCTGTATAATAAGAATGAGGGTTTAACAAACGCACTGCAGATGTTTTTGAAATAACTTTATTGTTGGAGTTGCAAAGCAATCTTTATGGTTCAGTTTCTTTAACTAGGATTCTTAACTGGGGACGGTGCATAGGGACGCTCAAATTTCCTTGAGATTGTGCACTTAGTAGGATGAGAGGAAATTTCCCATGTGCGATGTTCCAACAATCTTCAGAAGCCACTCACACAACACACATGCAGACAAGACAAAATACAGCTATGCAATGACAGAACAGACTATGCAGGGGCAGGGCACCTCTCCTGCCTTCCTTAAGGGAAATTTTGACAGGGAGTTTGCCCAGAAATAAAAACATTTAGCTTTATTACTTTTGACTGTGCAGCCATTCTTTGTGATGTTAGAGGCTTACAGCTGCTCTTAAGGAGCAAGCTACTATGTGCTTATTTATTTACTATGCAAAACTTCTCCCACCTTTTTCCGGAACTCTTGTTGCAAGGTCCTGGGTTTGAATCACAATTTTTAAAAGCATTTTTTTTTTTTCAGATTGAAAATCAAATGTGCTTCCTGGGGCTTTTGCGATTCAGTTAATTCAACCCCAGTACATGTGTGTATTGAGCCACATTATACAAAATCAAATTTACAGCAACCATTTCAGAAATGCATATGTTTTCAAAAGGTTTTAATAGGTTTATGTTCAAATTAACTTTTCACTATGGAGCAGCAGTTTCCTTCTTTAAAGCAATTCAGACAAGCAGAGCTTTGCACAGACATGATTCCAAGTTTCCAATTTAAACTTATCCAGATTATAACACATGCATAGCCCCTCTGTTTAAGCAAGTATCCGATTATACAGGACAATGTTCCATTTCCCCTGTGCCACACATTAAAGGTTCCCCTTTATTTAATATCCATCCATTATTTTCTACTAGGCCATATCTCCTTTTATTTCTGAAAATGGGTCTCCACGTGCCACATTTAGAGACTGTTAAGGTATACACCAGACAAACCAAATTCTGAGTTAGCATGGCCCTTTTAAGATGTGGGCCAGATTTTCAAAATACGGTTTTGCATTTTAGGCAGATGCTTCTTGGCCCCCCTTCCCACAAAACTGGGTTCTCAAGTGAGACTCCAATTGTCCTTTTTCCCAGGGAAAAAGACAAGCCAAAACCTCCATTTCCGCTATCTTCATGCCCTTTCTCGGGACAGACACTGGGGTCACCCAGAACTCCAGGATTTGCTCCGAAGGCTTTCTTGGGGTCCCTTGCCTATCTGCAAGTTTTCCAATTCAATTATAATATTGCCAGGTTGAGCTGAGCACTTTAAATGAAGCCGGGTAAAAGGGTGGTTGAGGTGATTTGCCTTCTTGCATTGATATTTTGTGCAGGCCAATTCTGCCTGCGGGGAGTACCCTAAATTTCATCCATATGTGGGGCGTATGGCCAGGTAGCAAACTTATGTTTTAAAATTAGCCTTTCATCAGATGAGGCTCCTTATTTCATATTTGTCAGCCTTGCTGGGACAGCAGGGTGACACAGATTAATTTGAGGCACAACGAAAAGGAAGGAAAAGTCCCCATTTCTTTGCCAACTAGGGCAGTGGAATCAGAATTTGGGTGGGGCAGTGCATATGCCTGTAATCTTGGACATTATGCGACTCTGTTTACTTTAGTGGCCAAGCAGGAAATTCAACTGATGGCCAAGCTTAGTGGAAGAGGAAGGAGGGGCCGCTTTCCCCCCTTCAGGCTATTGTGAATGGAATGTTTTTTTTTTTTTTTCTCAGCAGGAGGCAATTTCTTAACTTCTCTGCAGTGCTACAATGTTTGCACTCTGCACATGTTCTATGGAAAGTCCGAATTTTTACTTTGGAAGCCATTTCTTTAAAAGCAAATGCATTTTCAAACACATATTGGTTGCAGTTGGCTTTGTATGGGAAAGAGGGACCTTTCTAATTAATCTGTCCCAATTTCCAGCCTTTGCCAATCTCAAAAAAATTTTTTTTAGATATACCAGTCATTATGTCAATTTATTTGTTTTCGATTAATTCTATTTCATTAACTGTATCTTCCCACTGTTTCTAAGTTCCAATTCCTAATTTCCAAAGCCTTTATTGCTTGAACTACCTACGTTTTTGTTTCAAATTCTGCTCAATTCTCCTTTGGGTCCCTTTTAAAGGGATTTTCCTGTAACTTCTGATACTTACTTAGTTCGATTTCGAGCCTTATTTAAAAGGCAGCAATGCATTTTGAACATTGCCATTTCCTTTATTCTTATAATAATTTACCATGTCCCAATCTAAAGGACAACAATAATCCCGATTTATACATTTCCAATCTCTGTCTTAAAGTTTAAACTAGACAGAGAAAGGAATAACATCATTTTGTTAACCATACTTTTTATATACTTTTTACATTATATTTACAGATCTGCCACATCTCCAGCATGCATCAGGCCTGGGTACTCTTTGGAAGCATAACTTCTTAAGGACATGCTTCCTTCCCCCTTGAATTAAAGCCTTCTGCAGAGCATGTTAATACCTCACAATGGCAGTTTAAAATTTCTAAGTTTCTAGTCCTCATTATTTACACATCACAAAAAATGCAGGCACACATTTATTTCGTTCACACACACACACAGGGTACCCTTATTCATTCATTCATCATACATGCATGCATATTTACATATATTACACATTCATTCCGTTTTCAAACTGTGTATTAGACCTCTTTTTTTCTGCAATGTTCCACGCAATCGCTAGAAAAGCAAGGGAAAATGCCATGCTTTCTCAGACCTTAAGGGCCATGGTTTACTGTGGTTCTCAGGAGGCTGGAATTACCTGCCACCTGGGCACAATGACTTAATCTTATTGCTAATCATTCTTATAAGCCATTCCCAGGCTGCCTCTTATGGCAATAGCCTGGGATTCTTCCAATTTGGGCTGCCCTGTGTTCGAATTCAGTTACACTTTAACAGATTGCTTTAACTTAATTGGGGCTTTCCTTTTAGAAACAACGGACAAGTTAATTTATGTGGGTGCTGGGCTACCTTAACCCTTTGTTTAATCTATGACTGCTGTCCCCTTCAAGCCTCTCAGCCTGAGTGGGTTGCAGCGGGCTCAAATTTTAAATGCTTTTCTGTTCTGGTTTACTCTTTTTCATTCTGCTCTATTTAGCACCCCCCACTCAGCTAGCAGGGATGGATGGCAATAAACTATTTCTCCTTCCCTTTTCTCTTTTGGCTGAGGAGTCCTGTTCTGCTTACTGGGTCCTAGCTTTCCCTTTTCCAACGAGTCCATTGAGATTGGCTCACTGTTTCAATTCGAGCTTTTAATTTTTAACTTTTTCTTTTTGATTTTATAGTGCCCAATTTTCCTCATGATTTCCTTATTTCACTAAGGACGCCTTCTATCATTCCTTTCAGCCCGCTCACTCCTGCAACTCCAGGAACTTCCATCTGTTCCCAAGGTCCGATTTCTTCTACAACTCCCCTTCCCAACATGTCCCACTGGGGCATGTCTGAGAGGTCCAGTAGGTTTACCTCTGCGGTTTAACCCACTGTAACCTGGGGGGGGCTGCAAAGTTACGGACCCCAGACTCTCCCGACTGGATTTGTTCCTTTTGCTGGCAGGGGTGGTGGGCATCAAGGGCTGAGGGGGCGCCCCAGATTTACAAGGATACCATGAGCAGCGGGTTTGAGGAATTAAGGAGCCAGAAGGTGCAATGGACCCAAAACGGTCCTCTTCAATCCTCCTCAATTACCTCTCTATACTTTGGAGGATCCCCAAATTCGGGAGGAGGATTAGCCTTCTCCCATTACAATATAAAGATTGCCCTCGCAAGGGTATCGTTCAAGGTTTTGTGGGTGCAGCCTCACGGAGAGCGCTGCGTGTTCTGAGTCCCCAGATCTCCCCAGACTCGCTTCTAGCCTTCTAATAAATTCCTTTAGGTGCCTTAAACTTAAGTTGCCTTCTCTAGGCCAGGCGGGCCTCAGGTCCCTTTGAAAGGGGCCGGTCTTGGTTGCTTAAAAGTTTTAACCTCCATTTGCTCAATTTTAGACTTGGGTCCCACCAAATTCTTCCAATTCTTGAGGACATTGCTGCGTGGCGTCCCACCAGCCTTTTCCTTCTTTCAGCCCAGCCTGAACTCTCAAAAAGCTCCTCCCATTAGCTTGCCTTAGGCCTAGGTCTTGGTGCTTACCGAGTTACCCCGCGCAGCGAACTGGCGGGAGCGGACCACACAGTTTCTTCCCTTGGTGTCTCTCACCGGTAATCACCCGGCTATCTTGAGACTAATTTACCCCGGTCTCACGGACGACGAACCCCGCTATCTTGACCAGGCTATCCAATCCGCCACGTGTACTCAGGTAATTACTTCTGGTACCCCGTGCCTTTCGAGATTCCTCACCGGATGCTATCCGGCTATCTTGGAACTCTGCCCAATCCGTAAAGACCCCAGTGATAGGTGATGATTCTATCCACTGGACCCTGCACTTAAACTAAATTGCTCACGGGTGGACAATTCCCGTTCTTGCTTGATTTCTAGCTGGCGAGCGAGGCCAAACTAGTATTCAATTTGGTGTGACTTAGGCTAGTCAGGCCTCTTGTCACCTTAGGTGGGACTCGAACCCACGCCTTCAATACTCGAGCTGCCACCCGAGGGGAAGTTCAGTTCAGTAGGCTGTTTAAACTAACTTGGCAAGAATTTCAAAGGGACCCCAAAAATCAAAATTATACATTACCGATCCTGAAGTTTTCAGTTGTAGAGACGAAATGCCGATGAGTCTCTCAAAGTCTGATTGAAGATTTCGAATAGGAGGTCGTTCTGGTTTTTCTTTCCCTCTCTTTGTGCCCTGCACCTCTTAAGGAGGTTGCAGGAACCAGAGGCATCCCGGACGAGCCCCCAATTATGTCACCCAATTTCAGGGTGATTGGATTCACTCTCTGGCAGAGGTACTAGAAAGACCCAAGAACTTACAATGAGGCAGGGTTTTCAGTCAAAACAAAATATGGTTTATTGGGAGCAAAAGCAAAGGCAAGCCTATTCGGGCATATAGTCTGGCCAGACCTATAATTCTAAATAGCTAACCTTCCCGCAACCGTTCTGAGGAAAAGACCCCCCTTGTGATCCCTGCTCACAAAATTTGGTGAACAGAAGATTGCCCCCACCCACCTCTAAGGGCTTATATCTGCTATCTAGACTAGCTTCTAGGTGACAAGGGAGAGGGGATTGCAACTGGGAAAGAGGAAAGGCAATTAACATATTTTAATTACATGCAAACATAAAACAAAGGCAGCTCTGAGGTCAGATACTTTAGTTACACAAAAGCGGCAGATTACAGCTATTGCTGAAAAAAACCGGTTATAGAGAGTTTACATTAGGTCAAAGGAGCATATTTGTGGTTGACAGGAATAACCAATTGCATGTAGCGGCGGGAAAACAGTGGATTCCGGCATGAATGGAGCCTCCGGACAAAATTGCTTTAGCGTCTAGCGTGTAAACAAAGAAACAAAGAAAGATGTTAGAATCAATATGCCTTAATCATTTAGTTAATGGGAGACCTTTGAGGAGAGAAGTCACCTTTTGTTTTTCCCTTTTAATCCTCTGGCTGCGTACGTGGGAGACGGGATGTCCGCTTGTCCCTGTGACTTTGCTTGCTTCCCCCCCTTTTTCCTGATCAACTTTGGGGTAGTTCCCCACAGATTTTTGCTATGTTTTATGCTTGGTCAGTGTTCTAATCAATGTTTAATTGAACTTTAATCAAACCAGAGGAATGAGTCATTCAGCTTCCTTTGTGAAGGAATTTCTGCTTATCAGAAAACGTCATCAAACCGGTTTTAAGAACAATGGAGGCAATCAGTGATTTTTAATCTCTCCCTCCCTCTGGAAAGGCCTCCCACTATGTGTATCCAAACTTTTGGCCTTTCCTTATTTTCCATATGTGTGTGTTGTGATATGTGGCATTTAATAAACGTTTTGATTAATTATAATGCTTTATCCAAAATTTCAGGTAACACTAACAATAAAAATATAGTAATACTTTGGATAACGTTTACCTCGGATAACGCTAAAATCGCATAACGTTAAGTAATCTGGGGAGGAGAATTGGATCGAATAACTTTAAGGTCCTATGGGATGGATCGGATAACAACCGCTAAAGCCTGTGGGGTTACAATGTATCTCTATGGAGCTTTAACGTTATCCGATCCATCCCATAGGATTTTAACATGCATCGGATAACACTAAAAATCGGATAACACCAAGACTTGTGGAACCAAGTCTTAGCGTTATCCGAGGTACTGTATTACTGTACAGCAGTTATTTAAAGTGATACAGTGTTTTTTTATTTTATTTTTATTTTATTTTGTTTTCTGATATGCCAAATCCCTGATAGGCTCTCTTTACCATAAACAAGAGCAGTGAGATTTCTTCATAACCCTACTGAATCTTGAGGGAAAGTGAATCTAATAACTGAAATTATG
The DNA here is from genome assembly GCA_030440675.1 of Furcifer pardalis. Lineage (NCBI taxonomy): Eukaryota > Metazoa > Chordata > Lepidosauria > Squamata > Chamaeleonidae > Furcifer > Furcifer pardalis. Next base: position 153,777,170 of record CP126894.1, on the reverse strand, counting down.
GATGTTAACTGTAATGCATTAATATGTACATGTTCAGAACAGAGGTAAATAAAATGATAACTTGTACAGGAAGATCTAACTGGTGAAAATATTATCTCAGTATTCTCTAGCCTCTTAAGATTTTATTTGCTTCAGCAAAAATTTAATGTTTGGGGCACATTTGACAACAATATGATGTTCTTTAAAAATGACCACTTCAGCCAAATATCAATGCTGTAATATAGAGATCATTTCTTTGTTGTGGTGTGGGAGAGTTCACTGATTTCCCCTTTTTGCCTAGGATTTAAATTTTATATTAGAAAAAACTTTTATAAATGTGAGTGGTATTTTCTAACTAAATTCTGGTGATCTAGAATTCAACCAACAGTTATGCAATGCACCCTTATAGTATAACTACTACTACCCCACTGTGACATCATCACAGTGTGGGTGGAGCTAATGTCATGACGTCATGACACCATGGGCGGAGCCAAAGAAAAAAATAAAATAAAAATAAGCACACACACCCACACCATAACCCACCCTCCCACCCACAACACAAGGACAGCAAGGAGGACAGCAAGGAGGCCGTGCATACGTGCCAAGCACTGTAGGCGTGCATGCACACCAAGTACTTGGTGCGCATGCGCAGTGGGGAAACCAGTGAAAAGGTAACCCAGAAGGTGGTTCCCCCCAAAAGCTCCTACTGGTTCTCCAGGACACTGGGAAAAGTTACTACCGGTTCTGGCGAACTGGTGAGAACCTGTTACATCCCATCACTGTAACCAAGGCCCTAAGAACTGTTAAGGTAACATCCGAGTACAGTATATATATTCACAGTTCCTAGCAGAGTTGTCTTTTGGATTGTTAGGATGTTCAAGTCCTATAAGTCCAAAATTTCCAAATATCTAGGGAATCCATTAGTTACTGCTCCAAGGGCATCATCATCATTACATGTGATCAGGTCTATTGTGATTCATGGCTACTCTTGCCAGGGTTCTCTTAGTAGATATTCATCTACACCTGGGATTAGAAAATTTACTAATTTTAATGGGAATGTGAAATTCTCAAGAGACAGACAATATTATTCATTCAAAAAGTGAATGTTTCCATATGAAATGCACTGCAGAGAGCATCTTAGCATATTTAAAATATTACAACTACATCACAGATAAAACTAAAAACCCACCAAAAGGTAAAAACCCATGGAGAAGCCCCTAACCCCTACCACCTTTTATTGCAGAAAAGAAAAGAATTTGTATTTTTATCTGGCATAATTTAAGGTAAATGTTATCACTTACCTGTTATCATAAGATTCCTGCTCTTTAACGTACTGCTGCATTAATTCTTCTTGCTTCTTCTTGTCATAAGATATTTTCTGTTCTGCCATCCACACCTAGTTGGTAGAAATGCGATTTTAAAAAAAGGTTCTTTAATATATGGTCTCCCATTTCCACTTTGTAGAACTCCATCTTGTAAGCATACCATAGTGAAATTCTGTCATTAGGGTCCTTAATAAAAAGCTGCCAGTATGTGCACAATAGCAAGGTTTTGAAGATGATCTGACACAGAATTCTACCATGTGCATATCAGACAACCCCACCTTCTAGAAATAACCTGAGACATTTAGAACTAGGGTGATAATCATTCTGGGACCCCAGCTTTACATGCATCAATTTTAAAGACAGAAATCTAAAGAACAGTGTCAAATAGAAATTACATGTTAAAACATAATCTCCTAAAATTGACATATTTCACAAATTACATTGCCAACATGGCATGCCATTCATGTGTTCATATTTGAGTCCTTCAATAAATTATTAATCTTTTAAAGTAAAATACATTAATAATAACTGTGTGCTGTCAAGTAATTTCTGGTTTATGATGATCCTTCCCAGGGTTTTCTAGGTAGGGAGTACTCAGAAATAGTCTATTATTCCCTTCTTCTGGGAGTACCCCAAGAACTTTTACAGCTTGCCCAAAGGGGTCACACAGGCTGGCTCTACTTTCAGGAGGCACAGTGGGGAATCGAACTCCCAACCTGTGACTCTGCCCCTAAACCACTCAACTATCCAGCCAGTTTACTTCTTATTAAAGTAATCCTTTTTAGACCAGTGTTCCCCAACCTTGGGTTTTGGGAATTAAATTGCCAGGAGCCTAAATCAGTGCACTGGCTGATCAATGCTTCGGGGAACTGACTTAGGCAGGGGTCAGCAACCTATGGCCCACGGGCCAAGAGGGGGAGAGGCAGCAGGGTGGCAACAACATTGGTGTTGGTTTCGTTTGTCTGTTTGTTTTGACCGGAAGGTTGGCAGGTCAGCAGTTTGAGGCCCAAATGGTGCTCCACAGTGAGCTCCTGTCATCTGTTCCAGCTCCTAGCAGTTTGAAAGCAAGACATTGCAAGTAGTTCAATCAATCAATTTATTGTTACAGTCAAAGACCAGCATAAAAAACAAAGCATCCCAAACATGGTTGACCAAATTATAGCAGGACTACAAACGAGATTTTTGAATGCTCTAATCAGACTCAAGCAGTAGGATTCAGCTGAAATCACATTACAGTATATGCAATTATATTGTTGTTGTTGTTGTTGTTGTTGTTGTTGTTGTTGTTGTTGTTGTTCGCATTTAGTATCCCGCCCCAATCGGGAAGGCCCGACTCTGGGCGGCTTACAACATACATTACCGTCATAGGTAATGGTCATAACAGTATATAAAAACCTTAAAAGTTCGTAATAATTCATAAAAATTTAAAACATTAAGACAATAAAACAGCTAAAAACAGATCCAAATACAGATACTGATGCCAGGTCATATTAAAAATATGATATAGAAGGATGTGATGTAAAATGTAATAGCTACTAAAATTGCTAAGACAATCAATGTTAATTAAAAAAAAGTGCTATCAGTAAAAATAGATTAAAGTAGTTAAAAAGGTACCACTTGGGTGGGACAGGTAACAACGTTGCGTATGCCTGCCAGGTGACCATGGAAACGTCTACAGACGCAGACAACACTTTTTTGGGGGCTGTAAATAAGATGAGCAACAACACCCCTGTGGGGGTCATCAGACACGACTGGATTCCGAGCATGGGAGGCCTTGACCGCTCACCTTTTTGATATTGGACTTGGAGGCCGGATGGAAGTCCTTTTTGCACATGAAGTTGGCGAAGGACTTCCCCATGATGGCGGCGGCGGCGGCGAGGAGTGTGGGCGAGGCTGTGGCGGGAGAGAGAAAGTCAGTGGGACCACCAAGGGGGGGGGGGAGGAAGAAAAGCAAACACACAAACAAAATGCCGGGGGTGACGCCGGTTTGAAACCCGCCTCTGCTTGTTTACACGAGCTCCTACTCGTCTGAACCGGGGCTTCCGGGGACGCGCCGTGGCGACATTTCCTGCATGCACCCGCCTCTTGCTCGGATGGCGCAGGTTCCGCGTCGGGAGAGGCGCGCAAGTGATCGTGGGAACCGCGGGAAGGGCGAGGAGGTTTGCTCGCCCTCCTGCCCTGCCTGCTTGGCCAGCCCTTCTCTCTGTGCCCCCTACTACAACACCCCGTGAGCGTGTGAACGTGTAGCTTTCCCCCCTTGTCGGGCATAACACGCACTTCGACGGCAAAACGAAAACCCAAGTGTCGCAGGTTTGTCTGTACGAAAGCGAGGAGGAGAAAGAAAGACGTTTTGCAAATGGCTCAAGTCACTAAGACGCTGACTGGGAGGCAGAAGGTCAGCAGTTCGATTCCCGAGTACTGCAGGACGGAATGAGCTCCCGTCTCTGTCCCAGCTCCTGCCAACCTAGCAGTTCGAAAGCAAGAAATTGCAAGTAGATAAATAGGGACCACTTCGGTGGGAAGGTAACAGCGTTCCATGCGCTCCGGTGTCTAGTCATGCCTGCCACATGACCATGGAAATGTCTGCAGAAGCAGACAGCGCTGGCTCTTTGGCTTAGAAACAGAGATGAGCACTGACCCCTAGAGTCTGATACGACTGGCTTTCGAGCAAGGGAAACCTGTAACTAAAATCATAAAACAAGAGACGTGTGTGTGTGTGTGTGTGTGTGTGTGTGTGTGTGTGTGTGTGTGTGTGTGTGTGTGTGTGTGTGTTGCGGATGTCACGTTTCCTCAAAAACTGGCCACGTGGTTATTCCCAGGGGTGCTGGATCTTTACCCCTCCATATACTGTACCTTGATCTCTCCAGAAGAGTCTCCAGTGGTTTTGTGCACTCGTGGGAGTCAAAACATCTGGAGGGCCAAATTATATGTCCTTTAGAGGTTTGGGTTGCTACATTACAAATCGCACTATGCAGGGGGTAGCTGCTGCCCTTAGATGACTGCAGGGTTATTCAGTTCATGTTATATAACTACGGCCTGCAGTTCTAAATTAACATCTTGATAATCCCAACGTTTATCTTCCTTTAAGAAACCCTGCCTGGTTTTGATTTGTATATTCCCCTATAAATTCATTCACATTTCTCACCATTATTGTAGTAAATAGCTTCGCATCTTGATTTATTAATGAAATAGGTCGATAAGAATCGATCTTGGTTTTATTCTTTTCTGGTTTAGGTATCAGAACAATAATTGATTGTTTCCAGGAGGGTAGGATTTCACCCCTTTCCAATGTACTGTACAGTGGTACCTCGCTTAAAGACAGTGATGGGATGTAGCAGGTTCCCACCAGCTCGCCAGAACCGGTAGTAACTTTTCCCAGTGTCCCGGAGAACCGGTAGCAGCTTTTGGGGGAACCACCTTCAGGGCTTACCTTTTCACTGGTTCCCCCACTGTGCATGCGCACCAAGCACTTGGTGTGCATGCATGCCTACAGTGCTTGGCACACATGCACGGCCTCCTTGCTGTCCTCCCAACTGGGGAGGAGGAAGAGAAGCTGCTAGCCTGAAGCTCCCTATAGCCTGCTCCCCAGGGTAAGTGACTCACCTTTGGATGTGGTGTGTCTGTGTGTATTTTAATGTGTATTTAATACCTTTACCTATATTGACGTACAGTACTACCACAGTTCCTAAAAAGGCCTGGCGGCCTGGCTTGGGGTTTTTAAGCAAAGTCTTGGAGTTACCTCATCAGTAAGCTACACCTGTGCTGTTCCAATTGCTGTTCCAATTGGAGAACCCTTAAGGAGGTACAGCTATTTTACATTTACATTAAGGTATATTATCCTAGAGAACTGGTTAGGCAAAGATTTAGTACCTAACTTCTTTAATTGTTGAAAAGTTGAAAAGTGCCAAAATGAAGCCATCTTGTGGTGAGTTCATTCTGTAGTTCCTTCCATCTGATCTAGTGTGAGAAAGATTAGCCAGACTAAGCTTTAAGCTCTGGTTTAAAAGTTCTGGTTGATTTGTGTTTTTTTGTATTTTAATGTATTTTTTATTTTATTTATTTAATTTATTTACGAGTTTGTGTTGTGGTTGGTTGGTTGGGTGGGTGGGTGGGTGAGTTGAGGTGTGTGTGTGTGTGTGTGTGTGCTCATTTTTATTTTATTTTAAATTATTTTTTATTTTTTTTATTTTTTTTCTTTGGCACTGCCCACAACATCATGATGTCATGATGTCGGCTCCGCCCATGACATCATGGCATCATGACGTTAGCTCTGCTCACACTGTGATGACATCACGGTTGGGTAGTAAAATTTTTGACATCCCATCACTGCTTAAAGAGCATAATGCGTTCCACAGGATTGCTCTTTAAGTGAGTTTTTAAGTGAAACACCATTGTAAGTGACCAATTGTGACTTCGCGGGGGGGTGGGGGGTGGAACTGCGAACACTGATTTAGTTGGTAAGCGAGTTTTGGTTGGTTTTAGTTGTTAAGCGAAGCAACCATTCAGAGAAAATTCTGCTCTATGTGAGTTGTTCTCTAATCGAGGTGCTCTTTATGCAAGGTTTTACTGTATAATTAAATAACTTTTTTATTTTAGGAATTAAAAACTTCTGAAATGTTTTATAAAATTCCCAATCCATTAAACCAGGGATTCTTAACCTGTGGCCCGCAGCACCATTTCATATGGGTCCCCACCGCCTCCACCACACCAAGGAGTGGAGGAAGGGCCCCTGAAGCTGTCTGAGGGAGCGTGACCCAGCCCCAGTTTAAAAAGGTTGAGAACTCCTGCATTAAACCGTGCATTGTTGCTTTATCTGCAGAATTTATTAATATATTTTATTTGCTTAGGGTTCGGATGGATCCAATATTTATTGGCCAACAGTGGAATTATTTTAATATTGTACTATTTGAAGGTGGAGTTACTACCAGTTACTGCTACAACGTGTGATGACTGCATGTTTGTATTATAGATGTCGCAGGCTATACTGTAATGTTTTGCAGCCATTAGGTTTCTTTGTTACCACCTTTTTCCATTCAATGACTGAATGTATAGATGTTTATTTTAGGCTTTTAAAATGACTCAAATCTTTGTTTGTTACAAGAGTCCTCTATTTTCTCCTTTCCTGTTGTTTTGATGTACACAGACTCCTCACATTATATTCTCCCCTAAACCCTGGCACTCTGGGTGTGCTTGGACTTCAGTTCCCAGAAGCCCAAGTCAGCACTCCTGCTGATCAGGGCTTCTGGGAATTGAAGTTCAAGAACACCTGGAGTGTCAAGGTTCGCCATCACTATATGGCCTCTAATCTTTAGGAGGGCAAACTGTCCTTCTCCCCAAACACAGTGCAGATGGTGAGAATTTTGGTGACAGCCCTGGTGGCATGTTTACATAAGGAAAGGACCTGTGAAATACCGTACCACATAGCACTAATAGTAGTTTGTCTTCTTATGTTATTTTCCAGTATGGCTTACCAATGTGCCGAACCTTCTTCCTGCGACACTTTTGTGGCCTTACCTCCAGCCACAATTGGCAACAGGACCATCTTTGGTAAAAACTCAGACAGGCCATCTGACGAAGTCCAGGAGATTGTGTACTTCCCTGCTGAAACTCATAATCCAGGAGCAAAAGTTGAGGTAAGGACAAAATATCTAAGAAGATATTAAAAACCATATTTTGATGTCTTTTCTATATACCTCTGAAGGTGAAAGGTTGGAATGAATGTTTGCTTTCAAAGTGGAAACCACGTGCTCCTACTGCATCAGCAAAAATGGGACTAGAAATGAAAATTAGGCATAGAATTATGTTACTGAAGCTAAGTATGGATACAAGTTAGAATGAGCAATTTCTTCCTTAGCCTTGTATCATAACTGACCATCTCCTTATCCAGTTTGCCAGTGATTCTCCAGGATTTCAGAGAGGTATCTTTTCCAGCCTTACCTGGAAAAGCAAGAGATTAGGATCCTTTGCAAGTGAATTTACCACGCTGTTTAAAACAGGGATTCTCAACCTGCGACCCACAGCACCATTTCATGTGGTCCCACCTCCACCACACCAGGAAGTGCCATGTGGTGGAGGAAGGGCAAAATGGCCATCCGGCCCCCGAAGCTGTCTGAGGGAGTGTGACCCCGGCCCCTAGCTTTAAAAGGTTGAGAACTCCTGGTTTAAAATGTTTTGCTTCAAAAATCAGCCTCAGAAAAATCTAAAGCACAGGCTTCCTGTTCAACTGTCCATTCAGTGGTGTGAGAAGGTCTCCTCAGGAGGAAGAGTACTTGGGACAGTGGTGGAGCTGCCACCACCTACTTGCTGCCACCTGATACCCAGCAACCCATGCTCTTTAATGCAGCCACTCCTATGTAGAGACACTTACTAAAGGAGGGAGGTGGAAGAAAGAAAGGATCGCAGAAGTGGTAGCAGTGATGGGTTGTTCTGGATCACAGCTGGCTGCCTGGAGTCTCCCATAGGGCTTGGGTCCTGAAGGTGTAGAGCAAGGGTGCCCAAACTTTTTGGGCCATGGGCCGGTCATGTTCCTGCCACTGGAAGCGGAAGCGTTTTGCACATGCGCGGGTGTGTTTTACCTCTGCTTCTGGGAGCGGTGAGGGTGCCGAGGGCTGGATGGAATGGTGCTGTGGGCCCATGGGCCGTAGTTTAGAGACCCCTGGCTTAGAATCATAGAATCACGGAATTGAAAGGGGCCTATGCTATGAGGCCATCAGGTCTAACCCCTGCTTGGTTTAGGTATCCAAATCAAAGCAGATCTGACAGGTGGTTGACCAATATCCTCTTGAATGCCTCCATCATTGGAGTGTTCTTCATCTGCCAAGGTAATTGGTCCCATTGTTGTGCATAGACAGTTAGCATGCACTCAGAAGGTGACCAGATATTCTGTGGCAATTTCAAACAACCTGGCACTGCTGTTATTGCCACTAGTGTTCTCTTCTCCTCCTGCCCCCACACCTGTCCCATAAGTGTTCCCATGGAGTGTCAGCGGGGATTAGCATGGGCGATGGTGGTGGTGGGGCTAGCAGGATGGGGTAGTGGTAGTGATTCTTTTCCTGCCTCAAGCAGCAGGAGAGTTTCCACTAGTGTTTTCTGAAAGCCACTGTCCTGAAGGTCAGTGGTAAAAAACTGGATGAGTGCAACCTTGGTGGTTTAAAAAATGCTTGATTTGTATGCAGTATATTGTTAAGCCATCTGGCAAAACAATTTTAAAATAAAAGTTGGGATAGAAAAATGGGCTTCGACAGTAATTTTGCCAGGAGAAAAGCAAAGCTGTATAGCAGGTTTTCTCAACGCTTTCAGGTCATGGGCCTGATGACACCTCCTGGGCAGCTGATCACATGGTTCCACCCACCCAGAAGCAGGAGTAAAATGCACGCAGCGCATGTGCAGAAAGCATTTAGCAGCATTCTGCGCATACGCAGCACACAGTTTTCCCCACTTCCAGGTTTGGTGACGGTGTCATGGGCCTGATGAAATGGCTTCTGGGGCCGGGTTTGGCCCATGGGACATCGGTTGTGAATGCCTGCTGTACAGTGTTGTTAGTAAAGGTCGCCCTTGTTCGAAAGCCAGTAATATCTGACTCTAGGGTTTGGTGCCAATGAGCCAGCACTGTCCGTGTCTGCAGACATTTCTGTGGACATGTGGCAGGCATGACTAGACAACGGAGTGCACGGAACGCTGTTTACCTTCCCACCGAAGTGGTCCTTATTTATCTACTTGCAATTTCTTGCTTCCAAACTGCTAGGGTGGCAGGAGCTGGGAATGAGACGGGAGACAAGAAGGCTCTTCTTCCAGCAAAGGGCCATGGCACCCATGGATGTAAATCAGTAAAATTAATACACAGATAAGGAGCATGCCCACTGGCTTCTACAATATGAATCCCTCACCCATTGATGCCCTGGTATACTTCCTCTCACTTGGATTCCTGGCCTCCAAGTTACAGCCCATGCTGTTCAGAAGGATCTCTCAACCCTCCGGACAACATAGGGACACATAGGATAACTGTGGAGATAACAGAAATGTTGGAAAGTCTATGTGGAATTGTAGTCCTATTGTAGTTATGAAGCATGTGGATGTTTTATCCCTTGATAACTGGTTTAGGGCTCAAATTAAGCTCAGGTACATTCTGAAGCAAATGATAATTCCTCTGCTTCATACAGGAGACGCCAATGTATCTCAGGTCCAGCCTCTTGTCTTGACAATACTATTAGTTTTCAGTAAATGTTTTTTTAGAATGTTTCGATGCATTATCTGGATCCATTCTCTTTTTCACAGTAAGGTAAAGGTTGCCCTTCCTTGAAAGGCAGTCATATCCAACTCTAGGGTTCTTTGCTCATCTCTGTTTATAGCCAAAGAGCCAGCACTGTCTGCAGTTGCAGACATTTCCGTGGACATGTGGCAGGCATGACTAGATACTGGAGTGTACAGAACTGTTTACTTTCCCACCAAGCGATCCCTATTTATCTACTTGCAATTTCTTGCTTTCGAACTGCTAGGTTGGCAGGAGCTGGGACAGAGATGGGAGCTCACTCTGTCGTGCAGCACTCAGATCTCAAACTACTGACCTGCCAACCGTCTGGTCATGAAGTTCAGCATCGTAACCACTAAGCCTCCACAGTCCCTCTTTTTTCACAGTGCACCTACATAAATGTTGACCAAGTGCCAAAAACATACGCAGTTGTACTCAGTCGTCCATCGTGGCTGTGGGGTGCTGAAATGGGGGCCAATGAGCATGGTGTCTGCATTGGCAACGAAGCAGTTTGGGGGAAAGAGGAAGTCTGTGACGATGAAGCACTCCTAGGCATGGACCTTGTCAGGTGCGTAGACAGTCTGCTGTACTTTTTGCTAGATAAAATCTTGTTTTATAAACATGCAGAATGTGGGACACTTTAGATGCAAATTAACCTTGCTACTGCATGACTCAGCATGCAAAAGTTCACAGCCAAATGCATGAACAGCTCTTTTGAAAGTTACTATCCTTGAGGGGATGAAGAAACCTCTCCTATTGACGCGTTTGATTTTTGATGGTTCTTTCATAAATACAAGTGCTCTTTTGTATATGTAATTATGAAGCAACAGAACTTACATATACCCATGTTTCATCACTTGAAGTGAATTAAACTCGGCATTGAGGTCATGTTCATAGTGAAGCAAAGGACATCTTAGATACACCGTTCCACTTAAAAGAAAACCCATTGCCTGATCAGCTATATCAGTGTTTCCCAAACTATGGTGTTCCATAGAAGGTCAATAAGTGTTCCATGAAAAAATACAAAATTCTGGTAAAACTCATTGGCAAATGTGCAATCATTTTCAAATCATTAGGGACAATGTCCAAACCTTTCTTTCTATTACAACACCTGTAGGAATTGGACCCCAACAAACACCCAGAGTGTTCCATTAAAAATTTAGGATTTGTAAAGTGTTCCATGATATAATAAGTTTGGGAAACTCTGGTCTGCACAACGAAATACATTAATTTTCTTTCTGACCATCTAGCCAGGTCAATTATGGTTGAATGGATAAGGCCTTCTTACTGTATAGGCTTCTGTTTTCAACTGCTGGAACAAGTACAAGTGCTAAGTGAATGGCAGCACTCCAGTACATAATGTGCAATTGTGTTGCATGTTTACGGTTATTGTGTCCATGAAAACCTCTTAAGAAAAAGAATCTTACTCAAAGTTAATCCTTTCATTTGATTTTAGGCTTGGACTTGAAAGAGCTGATACTGCAGAAAAAGCTGTCAGTGTCATTGTTGATTTGCTAGACAAATATGGTCAAGGTGGAAACTGTATGGAGAGTTCTGTGTCGTTTACATACCATAATAGTTTTCTGATAGCAGACAGAAAAGAAGCTTGGGTACTTGAAACCGCTGGAAAATACTGGGCTGCAGAGAAAGTAGAAGGTATGAATAACAAATAACTTAGCTTGATTGAAGGGCGTCTCTGAACACTGCGTATGTATATCTTGCACATGTCTCTCTTTCTTCGTGCTGCAAGAGCATAGATGTACATGTGGATGCCAGAATGGGTCAAATCATGGTTACTTCCACAAATAAGAAAGTTAATAGAAAAGGATTAACTGTTTAATGCAGGGGTTCCTAACCTTTTTATGCTGCGGGACTGACACCCCCCCCCCCCGGACAGCTGAGCAGGCCAGACTACACCCTATGGAAACAGAAGTAAACGTGCCCGCTTCTGCCTTTATGACAGCCGCGGGTGGATTTATGGCTGACGTAACCATATTTACGCATGCATGGTCGTGTTTTATGGCTGTCATAAACATGCCCGTTTCCACTTCCAGGTGTGGAGGTGGTGGAGGCGGGGCACATGAAATGGTGCCGCAGGCTGGGGCCGGCCCAAGGGCCGTAGGTTGGGAACCCCTGGTTTAATGGTTAATGAGCTCAGTATCTGTTTCAGTACGAACCCACTGACACTTAATTAGCAGTTAAAGTTTTTTGTGTGCTAAATTTCTTAACTAAGGTTGCTACAATTCTGCTTTTCAGGCAGACTTGCTTGATGTTCATATCGTGGCAAATCACGGTCACCATGAACGTAGCAGTGCAGGAGAGATTCGAAACATATATGCGGAAAACATGGCCTGCGTTGATCTTTCCATGTCAAACTAGCGTGGAATCCAAACTGTGACTTGATTATGATATCAGAAATGGACCAAAAAGAAGAAGTATAAGAAATGGGTTCTGTTGGCCTAGTGTACTGGCCTAGTAGACAAGCGAGCCGCAGAACGTTAACATTCAAAAGAATTTCAAAGCCTCATATAGCAAAACCAGCTCTCCATGCATCTTTTTTTTGCTTGCTCCTTGGATAACATCAGTTGTTGGAAGCAGCAGGAAGGGTGAAATCCACCATCTCTTCCAACCTTATTTGTTATAATTGCAGTCACACTACAATTGTGTTGTTTTTATTCTATAATAATTTCACCTAAATTTTGTTTCAGTCTTGTTAGCTACTTTCAGATTTCCAGATGGAAAGACAGGATATAAAAGGGAGCAACCAGCAAGAAAACCATGTTTTGGGATTTAGGTTGCTTTTTAAAATCTATCACTGTAATACAGGAAGCTAAGTGTAAACGTTTTGATGCATCAGAGATCAAGAAGTAAAATTAAGAGATTTATCTTCACACTTCTCAACAGAAGGAGTGCGGAATATTTCCAATCAGCTTTCAGTAACAACCAAGCTGGATCGTGAGCATCCGGAGCTAAGGACTTATGCTACAAGCAAAGGCTGGTGGAATGGCAAAAAAGAATTTGATTTTGCAGGCATGTACTCTGATGTAAACACTGCCAGAATGACTACGACAAGAGGCAGATACTGTGAAGGCTATAAACTGCTGAAGAAACATGAAGGTAACTTTGTTAAGGGTCATGAGAGCAGTGATGGGATGACAAAAATTCTACTACCACGCCATGACGTCATGGGCGTGGCCAATGTCATGACGTCATGATGTCATGGGCGGAGCCGACGTCATGACGTCATGATGTGGGCGGAGCCGACGTCATGACGTTGTGGGCGGGGCCAAAAATAAAAATAAATAAAATAAAAATAAACACACACACACACCCCTCAGCCCACCCACCCACCCAGACAGCTACAACACAAACCCCTAAATAACTTAAATAAATAAAGAAATAAATACAATAAAAATTAAATAAAAATACAACCACCCACCCAAAACACAAATAAATTATCCACCCACCCCAAATAAAAACCTCTCACTTGCTTACCTTTCTTGGGACGACGAACCTCCATGGCCCGGGGCCACCCGGCAAGGCGCGCCGCCCCCGACTGCGGCCTCCTCCTCCGAAGGCTGTGGCCACAGGAGCCACCGCCTGCAGTCGCTGTCCACAGCCGCCGCCGCCGCCGGACCTGCCGCTGCCTGCAGCCCTGTGGCCTCCTCCTCTTCCTCGGGCCGGTGCCTTTTTGGCCTGGCTCTGGCTGCAGCCACGGCCAGGGGCGGCGGGCAGCAGTGGCTCTGGTGGTGGCTCCGGCCGTGGCCGCCGAGCCTCCCTGGGCCGTCAGCTGCAGACAAGCCCCCATGCCCAGGGGACGCCCGGCGGGGTGCACCGCTGCCGCCTGCAGCCTCCTCCGCCGTGCGCCGCAGCCAGAGCCGGGCCAAAAAGGCACCGGCCCAAGGAGGAGGAGGAGGCCACAGGCGCCCGGCGGAGGAGGCGGCTGCAGGCGGCAGCGGTGCGCCCCGCCGGGCGTCCCCAGGGCATGGGGGCTTGTCGGCAGCAGACGGCCCAGGCAGGCCTCAACGTGCCCCGGGGGAGGTGCCCTCCTCTGAGGGCTGGTGCCGCCACTGCCGCTGCCACCCTGAAAGCTCCAAAAGAATTTCTTTTTAAATCGGAGCAAAAATGGCTCCAATTGACTGCGCATGCGCAGAAACTCAATCTGACGCATGCACAATGCGTCAGATTGAGTTTCTGTGCATGCGCAGTCAATTGGAGCCATTTTTGCTCCGATAAAAAAAAAATTTTCTTTCGGCGAGGCGTCCTCAAAAGTTGACTACCCTCCCGGAGAACCCTCCGGGATTGGTCCTACCGGTTCCAGGGAACCTTATGGAACCGGGGACATCCCATCACTGCATGAGAGGCTTTATGTTTAGAAACTGGTCAAGACATCTGTTTGTACAGCATTCAAAATTGTGACTGGAATCCCATTACAAAATAAGCTTGTGTAAGTCAAAAAATATGAATCACATTGATGAGCTGCTAGTTGTGAAGAAAATCATTGTATTCCTCATCATATGCTAGTTGCATGACTTGGTCTACACAAGGAATACAGTTATTGATGTCTTCATTAACAGCAGTTTGGTGCTGAATCATGCGTTCAATTGATGACAGCATATATAAGTAATAGAAAATTGGCCACTCATCTTATCTTTTTGTTGGAAAGGGGGAAAAAATCATACATCATGTGGATTCAACTATGATAGAAAGTGTTTGCTTTTCACAGTCTCTACACCCTTCCTAAAGGCATTGAAGCTGAAAAGATTGAGCTGTTTATTATTGTTTTTTGAATAGTTCTATTTAAAAACCTACAATATGTGGCTGTTGATTGTAGATGGTAATTTGACAAGAATATCTTCAAAAACTTTATTCTTATGTAACTTTATTCTTGTATAACTGCCTCCGCTCAATTTGGAAAGTCTCTCTATTGGTCTTCATTTAAGAACTTGCATATTTGAGCAGAAGGTTGTTTTGTGTTTGATTGAATTGTAGTTTTGTTGATCAATCACAGTAAATTGCACAAGAAATGAACATACTGTATCTCTGTGTTGGGTTATAAAAGCAAACTCCACCTGCATGAAGATACAAGATGGGTGTCTGATAAAAGTCTACCCTATGAGAGACAGAAAGCCCAACAGTTAGAAGACACCTTGTAATTGGACTTTGGGGTTGTTTAAAAAGAATAGATGCAACATAGTAGAGAATGTATGTCTTAGATACTCCCTTTTTTTGCTATCTTCCTTTTCTCTAGCAGTTATGCATGCTGCCAACCTAGCAGTTCTAAAGCAAGAAATTGCAAGTAGATAAATAGGGACCACTTCGATGGGAAGGTAACAGCGTTCCGTGCACTCCGGTGTCTAGTCATGCCTACTACATGACTACGGAAATGTCTGCAGAAGCAGACAGCGCTGGTTCTTCAGCTTTGAAACAGAGATGACCACTGAACCTTAAAGTCAGGTACGACTGACTTTCGAGCAAGGGAAACTTTACCTTTACGCATCCTGGAATTGTCAGATGTTTTCCAGTGCCCAGCAATCTGGCCAGGTTATCCTGTACGGGGGTCACGCTGTGACGTGGAAGGCAGATGAAAGGCCACTGCATTATATTCTCCGGACAGTCTTCATGGCTGATTGCCATAAGGATTGCCAATATTCAGATTCAGATATGACAGAAGAAGAAGAAGCACAGTAGTCAGTAAGAAGTACATTAGACTCGTCATGTACTTTAAACATTTCAACATTTCATAGTATCTATCACAATTTTTGGCTTTCTTCTTGTTTCTAAATCTCCATCCAGCAGCTATTAGTAGCAATAACAATAATTTTATTGTGTATTATACTGTTGTGAGCTGCCCTGAGTCACGTGTGTTGATTGGGGAGCATAATAATAATAATAATAATAATAATAATAATAATAATAATAATAATAATAATAATAATAATAATAATAATAATAATAATAATAATAATAATAATAATAATAATCTAAAGATTGATATAATTGCTCCTAATACATATGAATTATATTTCTGTTTATGTAGGAAGAGAAACAAAATGTTACTTCTCTAGAGCAGGCCTCTGTGTTCTTCTCAGTCAAGACCGCCTACACAATGATTTAATGCAGGGGTGCCCAAAGTACGGCCCATGGGCTGGATACGGCCCACAGTACAAAATAATCTGACCCATGCCACCCTCACTGCTCCCGGAAGTAGAAGTTAAATGCACCCACGCATGCACAAAACGCCGTAAATGCACTGCGGCTGACGTAAACGTGTTTATGACAGCCGTGGGTGCATTTACGGCAGTGTTCTGGCATTTGTGGGTGCATTTTCCTTCCGCTTCCAATGGGGGAACCACATGACTGGCCTGCTCAACTATGTGACTGGCCCATGGCGCAAAAAGTTTAGGCACCCCTGAGCAGCACTTTAGTGGTTTTAGTGGTTAAGAAGCTGAGCTTGGAGACTGGAAGGTCAGGGTTCGATACCTGAGTGCTTTACAACAGATCTTGGGGACATGAAAGGAGCCTCATCCGGGCATCTCCTGAGCGGAATTTCTCCAGCAAAAATCCTTTCAACCCAGAGTAATTTCTGACGTGAAATTTATTTATTTAGTACAAGCGTTTAACAGTACAGGCTACTGAGGAGTTGCAAAGTCTCTTTTGAACACTGTCAGTATTTGTGATGCCTACAAGGACTATTAACTTGACCTTGTTATCTTACAACATGTACAACAAAATTACTTTAAATCCATGTATTCTAGTTTAAAAGAAAACATCGAGTCCAAATAAAATTGCACCCCTCTGTTTCAATAGGCATTCTGCTGAGCCTCATCACCCCCAATTTCTGCAGTTATTCTGTGCTTCCTAGTGGATTACTTGCAGCTATAATATCCCTATGATCATGCAAATCCTACGTTCATTTTGGGGAACTAGGTTCTGCATACTGAACACGTTTAATACCTTTCTCATGCAGTGGCCTTATTGAAGTTCTATCAGTCCCTTTCTTTCTAAATCCCCACTTTTCAGGTACTTGTATTGTAAATCACACCAGGTGTTCAACTTATCAGTCTAATGGAGTTTAAGCTCTTGCCACCACCACCACCACCACCTTGGGGGGATTCATTATTTTAATGCACTAGTCTCTGAAGATTTTACTTTCATTTGTTTGAAAACAAATCTGAAATTGATACAGATGATTTGTTTTAATGCTGAGATTGCTATTCCAAAATGTTTGATGAATATATTTACATTTATGGCAAAAAATGTTTAAAATCCACGTCAGAAAATTGATGTTTCTGTGTTGATAAACTAAAAAAATGAGAGGTTCACTCTGCCTGATATAAACTCAGTCTTCTCCATCTCTTGGCCATCTGTGCCTTGCTTTTCTGCTCATTATTTTGCTTCTTAGACGTTCTCTCTCTTTGTTTTGCTTTCTTTTGAGAACTTGAAAGAAGTACTTTCCAAATAGCAACATTGCCTATAAACACTAATTTGGAAGTTAGCAAGGTCATAACACATAAATACATTTGACAAAAGAATGGAAATACTATAAAGTTGCAACTTTGGGGGTGTAACGTGTAACTTTTGTTCATTACACAGTGACTGAAACCCTGCTGTTTAAGTGCCGTATCCAATTCTGAATAATGGTTCTCATCATGGCGATCAGCCATGAAGATTGTCCTGAGAATGATATAATAAAGTGGCCTTCCGTTTGCCTTCCACATTGCAGTGTGACACCTGTACCTCTGATCCAGTTCCACGAGCCCTCCTTGGCTCCAGGCCAGTATTGAGGAAGCTGCTGCCCTCCATCAAGATGGATAAGTGGGATTTAATCCATTTGGGACTATCACCCTTCCCCGTGGACTTCACCACCCAAGGCTGTTAGTCCTTAGGGTGGTCAGATTAGTTAACTGCTACCTGATGATCAGCGTTGAGTCGTTGGGGCATTATGGTCTACTCCAGTGATGGTGAACCTTTTAGAAACTGAAATGGACAGCAGGCATCACACGTGCCAGTGATGTCATGTGAGTGCGTGCACACCCATGTGACAATGGCATGCTTCAAGCTATGCATGCGCACCAGCCCCGCATCACCCAAATTCATGGTCCCCACTCCACAAGCTGCCCCCCCAGATAAGGCCCCACTGCTGCACTAGGCTCCAGCCCCACAAGCACTGCATGGCCATGCGGGGCACTGGAAAAGCCTCCCTGGCTCTGGAACAGCACCACGCAGTCTTCCCACCCACCCCGATGGGCCTTCCCCCCCCCATTGCTCCCCATCATACCTCTCCCAGAAACAGCCTCCATGTTGGGGTTTCAACCTTCCCTCTTACCTCTCCTTTGGCAGAGAGAAAGAAGGGTGGTGGGGAAGTGATGTTAACTGGGCTGTGCGGGGCAGGGCTTCCCTTCAATGGCATGTGTGCCAGGAGAAAGGCTTCTGTGTGCCACTTCTGGCACATGTACCATAGGTTCGCCACCACTGGTCTACTCTATTAACATAGCAATATGGTTTAGCTTGGTAAATTCCATTGAATCGGTAGAGATTTGGTGAGCCAATTCTTCCAGTTCCACTGATTCAGATGGGCCTATGCCAGTGATTTGAAACAGAGATAAGCACTGACCCCTAGAGTCGGATACGACTGTCTTTCGAGCAAGGGAAACCTTTACCTTTACTATGCCAGTGATAGTGAACCTTTGCACTCCAGCTGTTCTTGAACGTCAATTCCCAGAAGCCCTGATCACCAGGAGTAATTGAAGTCCAAGAACACCTGGAGTGCCAAGGTTCACCACCATGGGCCGATGCTAATAGTAGTAAGTCACAACTAGAATAGGCTTATTTGAATAAATTGAATTTAACAGGAGTTCTTACCAACCCCCCAACTGATTCAGTGAGCTTACTGTAGTGCAGCATACTGTGGCAAGCAACAGGATTTCAGCCAGTGTTTTACTCATTACTGCCAAAGTATTGTGGGTTGGAAGGGAATATTTTTGAGCACTTATGTCTTTAAAGGACTTTTAAAAACTATATACAGTTGTACCTCACTTAAAGAGCATAATGCGTTCCACAGGATTGCTCTTTAAGCAACTTTGCTCTTTAAGCAAAACACCCTTATAAGTGACCAATTGTGACTTCTGGTGGGGGGGGGGATTGCGAACCCCGGTTTAATTGTTAAGCAAGTTTTTGGTTGGTTTTATTTGTTAAGCAAAGCGAACATTCAGAGAAAATTCTGCTCTTTAAGCGAGTTACTCTTTAAGTGAGGCGCTCGTTATGCGAGTTTTGACTGTAGTTAATTAAAAGGTAATATGTTATTTGAAAGAAAAAGGCAATGTTATTCTCCCCTTCAAAGAAAGTATGCCAAATGCATTAACTTTTAAAAATAATGTTTCAAACTGTTCTAAGCTCTCAAAGTTATTTCTCATTCTTGCATTTCCATGTTCCTGTTTATTCTAGTCCTTTTATTCCTCTGACAAGAACTCTGCCCTAGACCTGTCTAATATAAGACCCAAATTCATAATTAAACATCTCTTTTTCCATCCATGGAAAGGAATGGGTGTTTTGCATTATAAGGGTGCATTTGTCTATGTGCGCGTGTTTGTGCGCGCGCCCCCTTCCTGCTTTACAGCTATAAGTTTCTTGGTTTTTTCCCCAATTCTAACAAACTCATCTTGTATCAGCATTACTTTTGTGAATTACTTCTGAAAGATTGGTTTTATATTAAAACTGTTATTTTGTCCTACCTAGGAAGCATAACAGCTGAGACAATGATGACAATCCTTCGGGACAAGGAGAGTGGCATTAATATGGAAGGGGGCTTTATGACCACTGGGAGCATGGTGTCTGTTCTGCCTCAGGACACTCACATCCCTTGCATACATTTCTTTACTGGTACTCCTGACCCTGACAGGTGAGGCAAATAAAGTGCCCTGAAAACTAAATCCTAGCAGAGTATCTTCTCTTTCTGCAACAGGCAGGTTTTTGCATTTTTTTAAAAATAAAAAAGCTCCCAAATTTTTATGCAAGTCCAAAACATAGGCCATAATGGAAACACTTGCTTTCTCACACTAGTGGAGGAATAGTAACAGCCATAACAGAGACAAGCAGACGGACGGATGGACAGACACACACACACTCTTTCTCCACCAGCACAACAGATATGTTTCCTAAAACGCTTGAGGAAACATTTAGTCCTTGGCCATATTTAATGTTTTAGGCAGTGGTGGGCAGCAAAATTTTTTGCTGCCACACTGTGGGCGGAGCCTACGTTGTGAGTGGAAATCTATGTCATGGGTGGAGCCTACGTCATTGGCTGAGCCTACGTTGTGGGGGATCTAGCCATGCCTGCCATATGGCCATGTATACATCTGCAAACACAGGCAGCAGTGGCTCTTTGGCTGTAAATGGAGATGAGCACTGCGCCCTAGAGTCAGATATGACTGGATTTTGAGCAAGGGAGACCTTGAACCATTTGGAGGGACAAAACCTGATGGGTCAGGGCAGGGAGGTGGACATGGCCACCTAATTTCACCACCCCCTGCCCACAGGCCACCCAAATTTGCTACCCCTCCTCCCGGGGGGTGGGTACGAACCTGTTGCTGCCCCCACTGGTTTTAGGAGTTTTTAATCTAGTGGAATTGATCATTCCATTATTTGTTTCCCGTTGATATGCTATGAAAACTCCATTTTTGTTTTTATTCTAGAAGTTTGCTGTCCACTAAGAGTTAAGTCCTCACTAATTAAGACAGCTGGTTGAGCTGTTGGTGTGCAAAGGGATTTGTGTTGGATAAGTGTCCAAGATATAGTCAAACCTTGCATAATGAATTTAATTTGTTATACGAGGCTGCTCGCTATGCGAATTTTTTGCTATGCAAGGTTTTTTTTGCATAGCGAAAATTTCTATGGAAAAACTCGCATAACAAAAATTTCTATGGAAAAACTCGCATAGCGAAAAATTTTCATTATGCGAGTTTTCCTCATAGAAATGCTCGTTATGCGAGTTTTTCCATAGGGAAAGTCCGACTTGCATAGCGAAAATTTTCATTATGGGAGTCGGATCGCTTTTTGAAAAACCCGCTCATTATGAGTGAGATTTGACTGTATAGTACAGGGGTCAGCAAACTCGGCTCTCCAGGTGTTCTTGAACTTCAATTACCAGAAGCCCAAGCCAGTATACCTGCTTCTGGGAATTTAAGTCCAAGAACAGCTGGAGAGCCACGTTTGCTGACCACTGGTATAGTAAAATGGGTGGCTAAGAATTGTTTTAAATTTGAGAAAATTTGGGGGGCGGGGACTCACCAGATATCTAAAACAATATTTCTTGGCATTTCATTTTCTCTAGGTCTCTCTTCAAACCTTTTATTTTTGTGCCAAATATTGTCCAACTGATAAAAACAAGTTCTCCGGTGTTTGGCCCTGAAGATCCTGTTAAAAAACACCCACGATTTCAGACTAAGCCAGATAGAAGGCATGAACTCTACATCAAGCATGAAAATGCAGCTGCTAGAATGGAATCCTCTAAGGTAGGTTTATTCAAGTTATATCTGTATAGCATGAAGTGTCCCAGATGGTAAACAAAATTCCCAGTGCGGCTTTACGAATTTGCTGTGATTTGACACTTTGGTGTCTAGAGGGAGACTGCGCTGGTAAGTAGGCAACCTTTCAGTCATGGGATGAAACATATTTCCTAAAAGGTCAAGAGATTATTTGCACACACTATGGTGGCATCATTCCTGCATTCAGGCAAACAAAGTTACTTGATCCCAAGCAATTTCTTAAAGCTTGCCTGTTAGTTGTACTTCATGCTGTTGAATAGTACATACAGTACTACTGGTGCCTATCAGTAGTGTCTTTTTAGTTTTTACATGAGTGTATAGCAGTGGACTGTGGTGCCTAGTGGTTAAGACGCTGAACTTGATGACTGGAATGTTGGCGCGTCAGCAGTTTGAGACCAGAGTACTGCATGACACAGTGAGCTCCCATCTCTGTCCCAGCTCCTGCCAACCTAGCAGTTCGAAAGCAAGAAATTGCAAGTAGATAAATAGTTACCACTTCGGTAGGAAGGTAAACAGCATTCCGTGCACTCCAGTGTCTAGTCATTTTTTTTATTCATTTGTTCATATTTATCCATCGTCCTTCTCACCAAAGTGACTCAGGGCAGTTTACAAGTAATAAAAGACATCACAATAAAAAACACAAACACTACCTAAAAACCATAGTCATGGCTGCCACATGTTCACGGAAATGCCTGCACATTTATTTATTTATTTATTTATTATTTTATTTATTTATTCAAATTTGTATTCCACCCAACTTACCAGAGAAACTCAGAGCAGTTTAACATATAATATAAAACATCAATAAGAGTTTGAATCAAAAAATTTAAATTTAAGTTTAAAATAGACATCTTAATAACAGAATTAAAAGTTAAAACTCAATCTTGAAGTTAAAAGAGAAGTTAAAAGAAGTTAAAGAGAGAGGGAGCTTAAACCAACCAATGGGCTAGGGTCGTCGTACAACCCGTACCCCATACCTGCCCCACCAGCCATGGTTTTAAATTCTTCCTAAAAGACAGCAACTCCGTCTGGAGGTGCAGCTCTGTTGGCAGGAGGTTCCATAGGGCCGGAGAACCTCTCAGGTGGGACAGGCAGATGTTCTTGGGGTAAGGTGGTCTCTTAAGTATCCTGGACAGTACTGGCTCTTAAGCTATAAACAGAGATGAGCACTGAACCCTAGAGTCAGAGAAGACTGGCTTTTGAGCAAGGGCGACTTTTACCTTTACTATAGCTGTGGTTCCTAACGTGGGGCACACGCCCCACAGGGGGACTTCAATTCCCAGAAGCCTAAGTCAGTACATTGGCTGATCAGTGCTCTGGAGAATTTGCACTGGATGAAGGAGATGCCAAGAGAAAGGGGTCACATGTTCTGTACCATTTAGTGTCAGCCAAGAAGCAATAATGTCAAACTGAGATGATAAATCTAATTTAATAATAATAAATGGGAGCAGATGCTTTACCTTTCCCCCCTTTGGCAATGATTCCTAATGGTTTCTAGCCCAGGACCCTTAAGCAGAAGCCCTGGGGCTTGGAGAGTGATGTTCCTATCATCATCAAGAGTCTGAGCCTTGTTTTCGGGATCTGCACTTATTTATTTATTTAGATTTATTATCCCGCCCCAATCAGGCGAACCTGATTCTAGGCGGCTTACAGAAAAGGGGGAGAGACTATACACAATGCAATACAATGGAATAATCTCCCTACAAATTCACAAATTAAAACCTCAAGGTTCATAATCACTTAAAAATTAATTAAAAAAGAATTAAACTATGAATTTACAAAAATCTAAAAGATTTAGAAAGTTAAAAGGTTTTAAAAGGTTAAAACGTTTAAAAGAGCGAGGGAGGGGTGGCTGTCCCATCAGATCAACCACCCAACATGGGACCCCATATTACTGGAGCCCCACACCTGCCCTGCCAGCCAGGTTTTTAGGCCCTTCTGAAAGGGCAGGAGCTCTGTCTGTAGACGTAACTCAGTTGGCAGGAGGTTCCAAAGGGCCGGGGCTGTCTGTGTATGGCGATTTTTGGGAAACATTTTCAGAAACATTTTCTTCCACCACTACTTCGAAAAGGATATTGCAGACCAGAATAGAGGGAAACAACATGACCATTCGTCTATAATAATACTGCATAAGGAAAGGGTGTCTTTGGGTCTGTTTAGCTTATAAAAATTTTAAAGGGCGGAGAGGTCAAGTTATAACTTCTTATGCTAAAAGAAATAAAATAAAATACTAGCAAAAGATGCACAATAGAAACAAGAAGGAGAATGATAACAATAAACATATGCTTCCCATAAGGACGAAAACCTTGAAGAACAACATTCTAGTCGGTGGACACACTGCAGTATTTTATTTTAGGTTTCTGCCTACCACGAGAGTTGCACAGACTTGTGCTGCAGTACTCTTCAATGTGAATATACGTTTAGAAATATTTATCTTATGGTCAAACACTGATGATTTTATTTTTAAATGTATTTGACACAGGAAAAATGTGAAATGATAATGCAACAGATCCAAAAACTGGAAAAAGAGAAAATGAATGAGATGGAGAATATTCTTCAGAAGGGATGCCTTGATGTTGATCAAGCAGTCAATCTCTTTTCTAACTGTGTAAAAGAAGAAATTAATATATACACCTAAGAAGATATTTGTGGTTTCTTAGCATTCCCACTCAGTTGTTTATTTGTCAAAGCAGTTTTGCTCTTTGCATGTTTGGTCTGATTTGATTTGAATTGTAAGTACAGTCAAACCTTGCATAAAGAGTGCCTCCCTTAAAGAGTAATTCGCTTAAAGAGCAGGATTTTCTCTGAATGTTCGCTTTGCTTAACCAATAAAACCAACTAAAAACTCGCTTAACAAATAAATCGGGGTTCACAATCCCCCCACCAGAAGTCACAACTGGTCACTTACAATGGTGTTTTGCTTAAAGAGCAAACTCGTTTAAAGAGCAATCCTGTGGAACACATTATGCTCTTTAAGCGAGGTACAACTGAATCATATTAAGCTGAGCACCAGCTGTAAAATAGCTGTGAAAATACATTCATTTAGGCTGCAATTCTATCCATACTTTTTCAGCTAAGCAAAAGTGCAAATGAACTCATTCCAACTTACTTCTGCCCCTGGTGACCATTGGAGACTACAACTGGTCCAGAATGCGGCTGCTCGGGAAGTGATGGGCCGTGGGCGTTATGCTCGTGCCTCACCACTGCTTCGGCAGCTGCATTGGCTGCCAGTATGTCTCCGGGTGCAATTCAAGGTGCTGGTTATTACCTTTAAACCCCTATATGGTAATGGGCCAGGATACCTTAGAGACCGCGTCGCCCCAAGAACTTCTGCCCGTCCCACCAGGGGATCGGAGAGGCTCGCTTAGGATTCCATCGGCTAGAGAGGCACACCTCTCTAGCACTAGGAGGAGGCCCTTCTCTACGGCCGCCCCGGCCCTGTGGAACCTCCTGCCAATCGAACTACGCATACAAACAGAGCTCCTACCCTTTCGGAAGGGCCTTAAAACCTGGCTGGCAGGGCAAGTATGGGGATCTAAGAATGTTGGATCTCATGCTGGGTGGCTGATCTAATTGAGTCAGCCACCCCCTGCTCTGACCTATTGCTGTTTTGAAACTTGTGTAAGTATAATTTTTAAAGTTTAATTTTTAAACTTAATTTTAACTTAATTTTTAACATTTTAACATTTAATTAATTGTAGTCTTAATTGTAATGGATGAATTGAATTATAATATGTACAAGGCATGTCGGAGTGCCAGATTGGCTGGATATTTACTATGTACTGTTGTTTTAAGTCATGTCTTTTTTGGTAGTGTTGTAAGCCGCCCAGAGTTGGGTTTACCTAATTGGGGCGGGATAACAAATTGGACAAAATAAATAAATAAATAAATGTATAGAATGATACTTCCACTGAAAGAGATCTTTCACCTTGTATATATTTCCTGAGAGCATCTTGACTGACACTCTTGGGGCACGTGGACAGAAGGTGTTATAAAAGTTGGCTTTAACAGTTATCTAATGAATACACTAATGAAATAACATTTTTCCTTGATTGACCAGAAGTAACATAATAGGCTACAAATCTAATTGCACAAGAAAGAATAAAAATAGTAATAAAGATTACATGGAAAGTGAATGCGAAAAGGTCAATGTGCATGTACATTAATAGTTTATGAGCCATTGTTTAAAAAATGTGCAGGAGGAAAAAAAGAATTAAATTGCAAATTGCCGAAGACTGTATTTCACAAGAAACTGTTTCAGATTCCAGCAGAATAGCAAATTTCAAGCTGATGGAAGATTTCACAATTGCACTAAAGCATTTATGATTCTTATCTATGCAAGACTAGTATGTGAAAGGCTAATATGAAAATTTTTAGGACAGTTTTACTAATACAATGTGGTGCTTAGTTGGAAAAACCCTAGTTATCATTATAGATACAGTAATACCTCGGATAACGCTAAGACCTGGTTCCACAAGTCTTGGTGTTATCCGATTTTTAGTGTTATCCGAACCATGTTAAAATCCTATGGGATGGATCAGATAATGTTAAAGCTCCATTGAGATACATTGTAACCGCACAGGCTTTAGCGGTTGTTATCCGATCCATCCCATAGGACCTTAACGTTATTCGATCCAATTCTCCTCCCCAGATTACTTAATGTTATGCAATTTTAGCGTTATTTGAGGTAAACGTTATCCGAGGTATTAGTGTATTATGGTTTTAAAATGTTTGAACCTAAAAATGCCAATATATTTTATAGTACATAATCCATATATTTTTTGAGTTTTCAAATATCATGAAGTCCAATTTCTCTATAAAGGTTGAACGATGGCATGTTAACATACTACATCAGTGATGGTGAACCTTGGCACTCCAGGTGTTCTTGGACTTCACTTACCAGAAGCCCAAGTCAGCACTCCTGCTGATCAGGACTTCTGGGAATTGAAGTTTAAGAACACATGGAGTGCCAAGGTTTGCTATCACAGGCACAAGCATTATTCCCATTGCACAGGTGAAGTACAACAGAATTTTGGTCTTTTACACTGGAACAAAATATTTTTAATAAAGATACTGAAGAAGATTGTTAGTGTGTTATTTCCTACCTGGTTTTACAATATCACATTGTTGTGCAGATGTCAAACATAAATCTCACTGAAAACAATGGGTTATGATTTAGTGTAGACTAGGCTCCATTGTTTGTAATCTTTTCTGTGTCTAAATTTTCTTGGATTTTCTCATTAAGATTGGCTGCAAACAAATGCAATGAAATAGTTTTCACGATGATGAAATGTGGCCCAAGAATAAAGGTAGACTGTAAGTGAGAACAAACAGATTAAAATGAGGAGGAAATTCTAAGTTCTTTGGTAAAGGTATCCCTTGCTCGCAAGCCAGTCGTATCTGACTCTAGGGTGCAGTGCTCATCTCCATTTACAGCCAAAGAGCCAGCGTTGTCTGCATCTGCTTCCGTGGTCATGTGGCAGGCATGACTGGATGCAAGATCACATGGTATGCTGTTACCTTTCCCACTGAAGCAGTACCTATTTATCTAGTTGCAATTTCTTATTTTTGAACTGCTAGGTTGGCAGGAGCTGGGCCAGAGATGGGAACTCACTCTGACGCGCAGCGCTCGGGCCTCAAACTGCTGACCTTCCGTTCAGATAGTACTAAAAGGTTTTTTAAATACAGTGAAACATTTTTACACATTTTATTTGTATGACAGTGCTGTAGATTTTTGATTATAGTATTTCTCACATGGAAGGCTATAAAAATATGTCCAACTAAACTAGTAATAAGGTCCACTATTGCAGTAGCTTATGTAGGGTATCCTGTAGCTGCATATCAACATTAATAAGGTAGTTGTCAAAAAGAGTTCAACATGACTGTTATGTTCCATGACAAAACTCAGTCCCAAATTCTCTGAAGAGAACAAAACTGCTAAATGTTGTGCAAGTTCCATTATTTCAGCAAGAGCATTAAGAATATGTTTTGTTTTCTCCCATTAACAGTATAGCTACATTGACAAATAATGTGGGAAATTCTCTGGAATGAGGACAGTCTGTTTTGCATTCTTTCCCATTGAAACCACGTGCTGTAAAAGTAGGAGTCAGACTGGAGTCACCGCTGCTGCCAAAATCCATCATCTTTTCCTCCAGTAGCTTCTTTTTTGGAACTGAATGCCTTTTCATCAGTTCAGGCAGTGTGATCATTTGAACTTATGTAGTAAAGAACACCTCTGCTTGAAAGCCAGTCATAGCACTCTTGGGGGCGGTGCTCATCTCTTTACAGCCAAAGAGTACTGTCTGCATTTCATTATGTAGCAGGCATGACAATGCAGAAGCGTATGGAATGCTATCTTTTCCAACAAAGTACCTATTAATCTACTTGCAATTTCTTGCTTTTGAATGGTTAGGTTGGTGTAGCTGGCCTAGTTATAAAGCTCAGTCTCTTAACCACTAAGCCACCACTGCCATTCCCATTGCTGACATTCTAGTTTCTGCATTTTGTGAGTTTTATTATTTCTTGGCCTTTATTAATTTGCTTTGGTTCTACTTTGCTGTTCGGGGCTGCGTGGCTCAAGTGGAAGGCGGCAGGTCAACAGTTCGAGGGTTTGAGCGTCGGGGTGGTGGTAAAACCCTGGGCGACCGGTTTGGTCGCCTCTCCGGCCCCCTCCATAATGGCTGCCCGGAACTGCACATGCGTCAAACCTATTTGATGCATGCACACTAAAAAAGAACTGCGCATGCGCAGACATTTTTAATATTTTTAAATTGTTTGCTCCTCCCATGTCATGACGTCAGCTCTGCCCACGATGTCTGTGACATCACGGGGTAGCGGCAATTTTGACAACCCACCTCTGGGTAGACCAGGATAGAAATCTAACAGATTGTTTTCTTTGTAAATGTCTCAGAGAGAACCACTGGCTTGCGAATCAGTCCATTCCACCTGAAAAATAAGCTACCTGCATCTTCTGGTGCAACTTCCAATGGATTCTGAAACATGCTTACCCCCCCCCCCGAATTACGGCAATAAGTGAATCAGTTCCAGAATTCCACCTGCCTTGATGAGTGGAACCTCTAGAAATGATCAGCGTACAAAACAGTTGGTATCCTTTTTGCAAAAATGTCAGGCCATGAAGACCAGAAGAAACTATTTTGCGTTGTTGTTGTTTTGTAATAAAGGGGCAGGAAAAACAGGAGTCAGTGGTGCCACTTGAGGCAGGAAGAACATTGGGTCTGAGGCAAAACATCTTACAAGTAATAGCAGTAAAGAAGCAGGTTGGAGGACTGCACGGAAAGGAACTTGAGGAATGCATCTGGCCCATGAGCTGTAGGTTGGGGGCCCATTTTAAACCTAGCAGAACAGAGAACAGATACGTCATGTACACTTTCATTTTCAATTTTTACCTGCATTTCTGGAAATACTTTACTATTTAAACTTGTTTTTCTTAACATTCATTTCTAGGCTATATTCATTGCTTACTTCATGTACTCCATCCTTACTTTGCAAACCATTTAAACCATCTGTGTGTACTGTAGTAGTAAGAACACTGCACTACAACTTGGGAGGTCTGGGTTAAAATCCCCACTTAGTCATGAAACTCACTAAATGACCTTGGATTTCTGGATCTGGTTTAGAGTGGCAGGAAGGAGAGAGGAAAGAAGTTCTTTGATGTGGCAGCTCGAGAGCAACATTAGAGCTAGATATTTAGTGTTATCAACATACCAAGAACCCAAATGGATCACATCTGTAGAAATTACCAGTTGCTGCACTTTTGCCAGATACTGTATTCTGTTAAGTGTCCAAACACAGTACAGTGAAACCTCAGTTAACAAACAGCTCGGTTAACACAAAAATTACACAACAAAAGGAAATTATAGAAAACAGTGGCTCAGATTACAGATTTTTTTCGGAACAGATTAATTGGTTTTCAATGCGTTCCTATGAGAAACCACGTTTCGGTTAACATATTTGGTTTTCAATGCATTCCTATGGGAAATTGCATGCAATGCATTCCTATGGGAATCTTGGTTTAAGTAATTTTCACTTTAAGAAACACCCCAGGGAACGCATTATGTTAACCAAGGTTTTATTGTATACTTTGTAGGAAATATGGGAGCCTTTAGCTGTCAGAATCTTAGCTCCTTCAGTTCTAGTGATCAGAGCTTGTAGGCGAGGGGTCGACAACCTTTTTAAGTCAAGGGGCCGAGTCACATTCCCTCAGTTGAGGGGGCTGGACTGCTGGTCCCCCAGCCATTTATGGCTGCCATAAATGTGTTCACAACAGGCGTAAATGAGTCCACAGCCAATTCCAGCAGCAGTGGCTGGAGTGAGGGTGGGGGCCAGATTATTTGGCACCACGGGCCACATCTGGCCCTTGGGCCTTAGGTTGCCTACCACTATTGTAGGCGCTACCAAAGGTTTCCACCCTTGGTAATAGCTACATAGTAGACAGCTTTATCCAACATGGTGCCTTCCAAATGTTTCAGTTCTCACTCACTTTTCAATGGCCATGTTAGCTGGAGCTGAATTTCAGTTGAAAACATCTGAAGGGGATGAAGTTGCAGAAAGCTGATTTATAATATGGCCCAACTCCAATATTGGTTGCTGGATGAAATACGCTAATGACCGTTGGTAAGCACAGAAAACAAAACACCACTGCACTAGTTGTCATGGATTTTTCCTACATATAGAAGCCATTTTCTTTGATTCTGAACAGGAGACTAGACAAGTACAAGACAGGACACCTGCATTTGTTTATTTATTTATTTATTTATAAAAAAGTGACACATCAAGAATGCAAACATACCAAGCACTTTCAAAACACATATTTCCATAAGTCCTCCCAACATCCTGATAGTTTTTTTGAAATGTAAAGAGCAACATTCCTTCCATTCTGGCTGTAGTTCAAATTAAGCCACAGTTTATATAAAGAGTTTTCTTCACTGAAACAGACATACCTGCTTTTACACAGCAGGGGGAAAACTGCTAAGATGTCAGTCCTTCGGCAGCATGAACATTACATGGATTAGCCACCTGACAGTAAAAAAATCTTTGTTTACATTTCTCAAGCATGTTACAATATGTGCTATGGTGGCAACTGAAGTACTGATTACATTTTACCTTATTAGGACATAGTCCTACTGCGAGGGACTATACCCCACAAGTTCAAAAGCCTCCCAACTCCCAACCACACTGCTAAAAAAAATAGACATTCACACCATCCATCTGGTAAAAAATGAAGATTTAGAGTAGACGAAGATAGGACATCTCATGACACGGGAAGAAACTAGGTCAGGGAACAATGATTCTTTCAGTGATGTTGGCTATTTTAAAAAATATGGAAAGCAATTAGAACTCTTTTTGCCTTTTAAAAAGAATAAATAAAATCACTGTCCTCTACCATTAACATTTTGCAATAGCAGCTTAAGAGTAGAAAAATGACATTCTTTGTAAGTCTGCATTATATAGACAAGAAATCTGGAATATTATAACTACAGAAGCTGTAATGGGCAAGAAGTTACTGTCAGTCACTTTCATTTAAATTAATTAAAGAGCCTGCAAACAAAAGTTTTACAAATCTATATTTCAAAGTCATCTAAAAATATATCAATAAGAGTTCTTCAATTGCATAATAATAGTAGTACTCAAATTCAGTTCAAGTATTTGGTGTTTTATTTTAAACAGGCTGTTTGCTAAATTAAGAGGTGCAAAGTAATGACAAACTCACAGACTTCAGCTGAAGTCAAGAAGTTTACTAGTTTGAAGTTTGTGAAAATGAATGGCTCTGTTTTCAGTAGTGAAAAGCCAATCACTCATCCCCAGAACTATTTATGAAGGCATACATTTTGGGAAAGAGATTATACTTGGGCAATATGTTCTGGAAACTATTGGGGACTTTTAAACCCCATTGATTCCATTTAGCTTTAAAGTAGCCTGAAAGTACACAGGATCTTTTATCTGAGTCATTCATACATACAAGAACCACCACTGGCAGTGGCAGTAGCCGTCGTTCTCTTCATTCTAATGCTTCCAACACTATCTCCCTCTTCATGGTCAATAATGTCACTACAGCGGATTTCATCTTCAGAAGAGAAGAGACTATATATCCCAAAGCACATTTTAACAGTTGACCGTGATTTCTGCCACTAGTGCACTGCATGTTCCTAACAATGATTTAAACTGAGAGAATACAGCAGATTTCTCAAGATTTGGCATCTCCGCAGGCAATCCACAGTTTAAAATGGTTATTTCAAAAAACAAAGTAAACAAAATGGAATATGGAGCATATTACACGTTTTAATTCCCATGTTTTGAAATAATTCCCTGAATTTGATTCTGTCGGCATCCAAAATGCAAGACATAATTCTCTTTGGGTTGAAGGCAAACATATGACTAGGGTGACATCATAAAAGAACGCACATTTAGATGTCAGAGAGTTTGAGTAAGCTCTCTTTGGCTAGTTTCTTGCTGTCTTTCCTTGATTCTTTGCTCGTTCCCATGGCTCCTTTTGCTTGCTGATCTCCAAGGTATAAAGTGATAGTACAACTGCTCATCCCGAAACTCAAATTCATTGGCAATATGTTGGATGATGCCTCCTTTCACCAGTCTGTCTCCGTACACCACAGCTTCCCCACGGTCTGAAGCAAGGCCAACTTCAATGAGCCAAGTCACCAGGTCACAACCAAAGAAGACGCCCATCACCGTCTTTGTGCCACACCTGTATGTCAAAGGAAGGATTCACCCATACGTTCTGTAAATCTTGTACCACCACTGTTTGATGGGGGAAGATGAGAGAGAGAAATAAGAGAGAATCAAGGAAAGACAGCAAGATAGTTAGAAGTGTATTAAAAGGAGGGTCTATTAGCTGTGACTATTAAAGCTTCTGCACATTTTTAGCAATGCTTCCTAAAGTATGGTTAAAATGCATGCACAAATCTATTATAGCTAAGACATGCATAAGATCATACTTAGCTGTGTAAATTAGTAGTAATATAGAAAGGTTAATAATTGATTCAGAATTTATATCAAGATGCTTGTATTCAAAATCTCTTTTCCGAGCATGTAGGAGCTTCTTCCATCTGCAGAAGGTTTCTGATTCAGAAGAGAACTTCCACAGGTGGAAAGAGGGAGGAGGAAATCTTTTATCACTTTTGCTTTCTTTCTAATCTCACATCTCCCACTTCCTAAACAATCTGCTCTGAGGGGATTGGAGACTGCCTGAAAGAGTGGATGAGGTACACTGGGGGCTGCACTAGCAAACAGAACTAGATAGCAAAAATTATTAACACCCTAGTACCATTAACAACCATGAGAATGCACCATCCCCTCTTTTCCTTGTGAGTTGGAAAACAGTTGTATCCAAACCAAAGAAACTAAAGACTACACGAAACATGTAGCTAAAGTGTAGGGAAAATCTAGTCTACTTTCATTCTGCAAATAGCCTAAAGCAACTGGAAAGCAAGAAGCCAAAGGTTGTGATTACATAGTGAGAAAATTAGAAATTGATCTTCTAAGATGGGTTTTCCCAGGTGAATTTGCTATAGCCCAATAAGGTATGTGATGTTATGCATAGAAAGTGACAAAATAACTAAGAATTTTATATATAGATAAAATAACCCTGGTAATGAAAATGCTTGAAATAGTTTACTAGTCATTGTAAAAAACAAAAACCTAGTTCCAACTAAGCAAGGTCACCGTATCTTAATATTTTGACAGTCAAATGTGTCTATGTTGATAGCTGAAAATATGGAGATGGTGTTAGCCTACTCTTCTGGTGACTACAGTATTCTACAATACAGTAAAATCCCGATTTACGTATGCCTCTCCTTACGTAAAATTCAACTTACATAAGGGTTTTTTGCGTAAATCACGTCCCAATTTTTGCAAAAATATCAAGTTATGTAAGGAATTTCCTGATGTGTTTAGATTTTAAAATGGCTGTACCACCATTTTAAAATCTAAAATTCTACTCCACGCCACCTGCCCCCACTGCCAGAAGTCGCAAGACATCACTTAACGTGGCGGCGGTGGAGGCAGCAGCAGCGAAAACTTTCCAGCAGTCCCCGCTTCCTTCGATTGGGACTGGGAGAGTGCAGGGGGAATATCTGCTTCCTTCCTCTGTTCGTATGAGGTTTCTCCAGGGCGCGCTTTAGTTGGGAATATGCATAGGAGAAGAGCTTAAAAGGTGCAAGGGGGAAGGGCTGTCTGTTATTACCAGAGATGGCAACTAGGGGCACAAAGCACAATTTTCCATAGGGATGCATTGAAAACCAATTTCAAACTGAAGCAAGTTTTTTTTGGTCTGGTCAAGACTGTTTTTTTAATTTTTAATGCATTCCTAAAGGGATGCATCGATTTACGTAAAACCCCTATTTATGTAAGAAACTACGGAATGGACTTTTTACGTAAATCAGGGTTTTACTGTATACAGCCAGAATACTCCATGAAGCTGGATTCAGATTTTGGATTTCAAATATTTACTAACCCAGCCACTTCTTCTACATTGTCTCCTTTCAGCTGATGTAAACTGAAGTTCCCCAATGTCATCATTACAGATCAGCTCTTTCCTGTGCTCAAAGTAGCAAGGACACATTGAAATTATCTCTAGTTTACATGCCAGCAAAGCTGCCCACCAGACAACACTGCACATCTTTGGCAGTGTGGTAATGATGCCATAACTTGATAAATTAAGATTATACAAGAAGACATTTCATATGTTACACTCATCATACCAAGTGCTCTCATAAGGTTTGTAACAGCAGCTATGTAGGAACTTTACATTAAGTCTAGTACGCTAAAAACAATAGACTAAAGCTAGTTTTTAAGTGAATTAAACCACTGTTTTTAAGAATGAATTGAACACTCACTATCACTGTGTAGTAAGCATAATTAAGCTTACTTATTTTCTGATGCTTTCATTAGCTTGCAAATAACTAGGAGCACCAATAGAAAAAGCTTTATTTCCATTTCTATAGTGAGACAAACCTGTAAATGCCTTGTCATTCCCAAGTTTGCCTGTGGCAGTTAGCAAATTTGGGTTGCCTTCAATATCTTACATAAATTGTTTTCTAGAGTTAAGGGAAGCCAATACAGATTACACAAAATAGCAAGCGACCATGATGCTTCCTATCATTTTAATTAAAACAAGAAGCAGTTAATTTGGATTAATAGCGCAAAGCAACGCCAACAAGCAAAATACCTTAACAAAAAGAAAGATTTCTGATGCCAGGAATTCAGTGGAGAAGACAGATAGCATTATAAGAACATGAAGAAGGGATGACAAGGCAAGACACACATGTGTCATAATGTGAAAATCAGAGGGATATTACAATATGCATGTTCAAAACATTCATTACTCTTTCATTTTAAATTTTAAACAATTCCATTATGCCCATTTTAAAAGAAGTTGGGAAATAAACTGGGGAAAAGAATCTTCCAGATATTCTTCTAGAATGGACGGCAGGTTCAAAGTAAGTAAAAAAATGTATTACAGTATTCCATCCATTAACATCGACTCATTTATCCCCATTTATCCCCAAAATTTAGATCTTCTCTATTTGTATTTGAAAACTGTGACAAACCCAGAAATATAATTTCTGTCTACAAGCATAGAACTGTTTTGAGGGTGGATATAAAAAAACATGTCATCCAGACTTCCAAGAACAACTGGGTTGACTGGAGTGCAGTCTGGCCATATTATCTGGTATCAGTTCGATCCAGTTGGCCCTGATGAAGTGAACAGGCTTTTTGGATTTGTTCGTGGCACTGCCTGTGAATTAGATCCATGCCTTGCCAGGCAGTTCGGTTGAGGCAATTATAAATTCTTCACTGCAGGAGGGTTTTTTTCCGGCAACCGTGAAACATGGCCTGGTGCACCCCCTCCTGAAAAAGCCATCCCTTGACCCCACGGTACTTACCAACTACCGGCCGGTATTCAACCTACCCTTTTTGGGCAAGGTTTTGGAGAAGGCAGTGGCGCGGCAGCTACAGGAAGTCCTGGATTAAGCGGATTATCTAGACCCATTTCAGTCAGGATTCAGGCCCAGATATTGTACTGAAACTGCAGTGGTTGCACTGGTGGATGATCTCTGGAGAGAGCGGGATGGGGGACATCCGTCCGTCCTGGCTCTTCTTGACCTCTCAGCGGCTTTCGATACCGTCGACCACAGTATCCTTCTGGAAAGGCTCCGAGGATTGGGGATCCAGGGCACTGTGTAGTCCTGGTTTTCCTCATTTCTGAGGGGCCAGACCCAGTCGGTGTGGTTGGTGAGTGAGAGATCCAGCCGTAGGTTCCTCCAATATGGGGTGCCTCAGGGCTCTCGCCTCTCCTATTTAATATCTACATGAAACCACTGGTTGAGATCATTCGTTCCCATGAGATGAGATATCATCAATATGCTGATGATACTCAGTTATATATCTCAGCCCAGGGGGACCCAAAC
This sequence comes from Furcifer pardalis, assembly GCA_030440675.1. Taxonomy (NCBI): domain Eukaryota; kingdom Metazoa; phylum Chordata; class Lepidosauria; order Squamata; family Chamaeleonidae; genus Furcifer; species Furcifer pardalis. Next base: position 153,741,628 of record CP126894.1, on the reverse strand, counting down.
AATGCAGTGGAAGTCCTTTCCAGGTGCCTGGAGGGTGTCAGGGCCTGGATGGGGGACAACGGGCTTCAGCTGAATCCTGGCAAGACTGAGTGGCTGTGGGTTGGGGGTCCTGTGTTACCTCAGGAGCTATCATCTTTGGTACTGGATGGGGCGGTTTTGCCCCAAACAGACCCGGTGCGTAACTTGGGGGTCCTCCTGGACTTGCGACTCCTGCTTGAAGAGCAGGTGGCAGTTGTGGCCAGGAGAGCTTTTGCATAACTCTGTGTTATTCGCCAATTACGCCCGCTCCTGGATCGGGACTCCTTGCTCATGATCACACATGCTCTGGTCACCTCCAGACTAGATTATTGTAATGCGCTCTACATGCGGCTGGTCTTGATGACCATTTGGAGGCTTCAACTGGTACAGAATGCAGCTGCCCGGGTGGTGATGGGGTGTGGGCGGTATGCACATGCTTCGCTGCATCGGGCGGTATGCACATGCCTCGGTAGTGGGCCAGGATACCTAAGAGACTGCCTCACCCCAAGAACATCTGTCTGTCCCACCAGAGTGGACCGGAGAGGCTCTCTAGTTATTCCATCAGCCAGAGAGGCAGACCTTTCTGGCACCAGAAGGAGGGCCTTCTCTCTGGCCCCATGGAACCTCTTGCCAACTGAGCTATGTCTCCAGACGGAGTTGCTGTCCTTTAGGAAGAATAGTAAAACATGGCTGGCGGGGAAGGTATGGGGTCCTGGTGGTACAGTAACCCCAGCTCGTTGGTTGATCTGAGCCCCTCTCTCCCTCAATCTTTTAATTCTGTAATTTTTTTAAGTGCTAGCTTTTAATTGTTTGATTTATAATAATTTGTTGATTTTTAAAATTTTTATAATTTTAAACGCTTTTATAATTTTAAATCTGAGGTTTTAGGAATGTTTTTCGATTGTTATGTGGGTATGTTTTATGTGATGTAAACCGCCCTTGGTCGCCTCGGTGATGCAAATAAATAAATGCAAATAAATAAATAAATAAACTCCTCTGATAATCTCAAAGTACATCTGATACTAATTAAATGCAATACTCTAATTAAATGCAATACTCCATGGAAATTGTTGGCATCTTTTTCCACTGATGATTTTGCTTAGTAATAGCGCTAGCTGTTATTTACATTCCTTTTGACCTTCGCTTAAAACTATAGGCATTGATTTCAGCATGTTAACATGCAGCTTCTTATATCAATTAAAAGGAAGCATCTTCAAAAGAGTTTCAAGCCATTTTAAGACTAAAACATACCTTGGTTCAGGAATATGCATAAGTTTAGAATCATTCATTGGTCTAGTGACCATTGTTTGGAAGGGTTTCCAGCACAAAAAGACACAAAGATTATTCACTTATTAGTATTAATGCACTGTGTATCTCCAGCTCGGGAATAAGAACAGATTAAAGGAAACCTCACATTGATAAACAGCCCACCTTTTGTCACGGACAATACTTCTTACGCATGTATCTTTGTGGTAATTAACGAACTGCTGGCATGTCATCCGGATTTCCTCGGGTACCGGTGATTCCCCAAGTTCAACTGTTTTACTGGTCCAGAGGAATTCAAACCTAAGAAGCAAAAGTTAATTTAAAACAAACCCACATCAGTACTGCTGAGGGGGGAAAGTCAAAACAAAAGAGGGCAATTAAAAATATTTATATCAATGACATTCCATTGTGTAAAGTCAGGCTAGACTTAGTACTGAAATCTCAGTTTTATGCTGTAGTTAGCAAGTACAGTTGTACCTCGCTTAAAGAGCATAATGTGTTCCACAGACTTGCTCTTTAAGCGAGTTTGCTCTTTAAGCGAAACACCATTGTAAGTGACCAATTGTGACTTCTGGTGGGGGGATTGCGAACCCCGATTTATTTGTTAAGCGAGTTTTTGGTTGGTTTTATTTGTTAAGTGAAGTGAACATTCAGAGAAAATTCTGCTCTTTAAGCGAGTTACTCTTTAAGCGAAGCGCTCTTTATGCGAGGTTTGACCGTATACTGTATCTATTTTGTTGTTCAGTCGCACAGTCGATTCCAACCTTCTGTGACCCCATGGACCACTGTCTGCCAGGCACTCCTGTCCTCCACCATCCCCCTCAACTCGCTCAGCTCTGCACCCATTGTCTCTACAATACCATCCAGCCATCTCATTTTGGGCCACCCCCTTCTTCTTTTGCCCTCGACCCTTCCAAGCATCAAGGCTTTCTCAAGTGAATCCTCTCTTCTCATTTGATGTCCAAAGTACCTTAGCTTCATCTTTATTATTTGACCTTCTAAGGAGCAGTCAGGTTTGATTTCTTCTAAGATTGACCTATTTGTTCTCCTCGCTGTCCATGGGACTCTCAAAACTCTCCTCCAACACCACATCTCAAAGGCGTCTATTCTTCTGCGCTCAGCTTTCCTAATGGTCCAGCTCTCACAACCATACATTGCCACCGGGAATACCATTGCTTTGACTAGACGAATCTTTGTTTGTAATTTTCACTATGCTCCCCAGGTTTCTCATTGCTTGCCTCCCAAGAATCAGTCGCCTTTTTATTTCATGGCTGCAATCACCATCTGCAGTGAGCTTTGATCCCAGGAAAGTAAAATCTGTCACTGCCTCTACTTCTTCCCCATCTATTTTCCAGGGACTGATAGGGCCTGTTGCCATGATCTTGGTTTTCTTGATACTGAGTCTCAAGCCAGCTTTTGCACTTTCTTCTTTCAACCTAAGCAGGAGCTTCTTTAGGTCTTCCCCACTTTCTGCCATTAGGGTGGTATCATCTGCTTATCTCAAATTGTTGATGTTTCTCCCAGCAATTTTGATCTCAAATTGTGATTCCTCCATCCCTGCATTTCACATTATATGTTCTGTGTATAAGATGAATAAGCAAGGTGACAAAATGCAGCCTGATGGTGGAACAAAAGTCTCCTGTGGGGTCCTAGGTAAAGGTTGCCCTTGCTCGAAAGCCAGTTGTATCCAACTCTAGGGTTCAGTGCTCATCTCTGTTTATAGCCAAAGAAACAGCGCTGTCTATGTCTGCAGACGCTTCTGTGGACATGTGGCAGGCATGCCTCAACACCAGAATGCACTATAGGCACTTTCTCACCGAAGTGGTACCTATTTATCTACTTGCAATTTCTTCCTTTCAAACTGTTAGGTTGGCAGGAGCTGGGACAGAAAGGGGAGCTCACGCCATTGTGGAGTACTTCGGAACCGAACTTCGACCTTCCAGTCTTTGAGTTCAGTGCCTTAACCACTTGAGCAACTGCAGTGGAGTTCTAGCATGGCTAGAAATCATGTTTTGTACTGGGCTGCCTCAGTCAAATTGACATTTCAACTTTATCTGTTCCACAAGGCTTGTGTGAATAAGTGGGTGTTGTGTACAATAAAAATTGTTGCCAAAATAATAATGAAATACAGTTATTAGCACACATAAATCAATGGTATTCTCTACAATCAAAGTGTGAGAAAAAGTTGGGGTCCCACAAACACACCCTCTAGAATTAACTACATTTGCCAATTCTGCTTATTCACTAAAATTACTGAATTAATGGCCAGATAAACACAGGAACCCTGTTTATATTTAAAATAGCCACTGACTGATGGACAAACATAAAAAAGATTAGTGAGGAAGAATAGTGACAGGGAAAAGAAAGCTTTTAAAGTCTTAAAGAACGCTGGCATTAACCTAGCAAACTGACTTGACAGAGCATATATATCATATATCATACATATGTTTGAAAATTACCTTCTTTTGAATGGAAGAATAATTAAATGTTTGTCTAAACCAAAAATTCCAAATGAAATGAATCCCTGCAAAAGCAAAACAATAGAAAAGGAAAGAATCAGAAGTGCATTAAAATATCATAAACGATTAGAGGGAAATCATTGAAATTACAGCCACAAAGAAGGTTTAAAAACACAGTGAGACAAAGCATATTAAATAAGGAAATGATTAAACATGCATTTTCAGCAATGTTTTGATATTGTTAAAATTAAAATGGAAGAAAAATATATTCTGTTTCCCAATCTCTCCCCCCCCCCCCAATACTCTACCAATTTATTAAAATAAGGGGATTTTCCTTAACTTTGCTCACCACATACTGGATACACTCAAGTATAAGCTGACCCAAATATAAGCCGAGGTACCTCATTTTACCAGAGAAACCAGGAAAACGGATTGATTTGAGTACTGTATAAGCGTAGGGTGGGAAATGTGCCGTGGGTGTTGGGGCATGGGTGTGTGTGTGTTTCACCCGCTGTAGAAATGATCAAGGCCAGTTGGAGTGTAAGCTGAGTCTGCTTTTTTCAGCACATTTTTGATGCTGCAAAAAAAAGCTAATACAGTACTCTGTTATAGTTTTACCTGGGTACCAGACATTATTAAAAATCTGTATCTGTTTAAAAAGATTTCCTGTCCCCAAGACAGAGATAGCGGCTAAATATTTAGTGCAGTTCCATCAGTATACATGAATAAGAATGAATGCTTTCACCAGAGCAAGAGCAAAAACTAAGCTAGTCAATCACATTTTCCTTTAGAAAAACATCCAAGTTAATTGTACACTTCTACTCAGATTCAGTGGGAAATGCAATCAAATCAATGGTTTCCAACCTTTTTTTTTTTTTGCCATGCAACACTTACACATCTCTAAAATCCTGATCCGCTCCCCCCCGCCCCCGTGACATATAATCCTTATTATTTAAAAAGTGAACTCCTATTCATGTGGAAGAAGCTTAAAAGGCCATTAACTTGGTCTAACTCATTCTCGAATTGCCCCTCTTAAAAATCAAATTGCCCCCTTGAGGGGCATGTGCCCCATGTTGGGAACCACAGTATCAAATAAATGTGCACAAGATTGGACAATAAACTTGAGATTCAACATCTATACCTACCTGACCAAAATTAAATACAGCACAAAAAAACAGCAATTCCACGTAAAGTTTTCCAGGTTCTTGGTTGAACAACCACCACAAACAACTGGACAGATTCTGTGTATGAATATAAATATATATAATAGCATTCATATCTTAAAAGTTAATTTTGTTACTTTTATTGCAATTCACTTTGAAACCTGCAGCTAGGTAAAATGCATGCTTTATGTAACGAAATAATCTTCAAACCAAAAAGTGAAAATTCAGTAGTTTGTGGCCATGTTACTGAATCACTGTAAATGCAATCCAATATTTAAGGACAAATTTATAAATTATCATTACATACTAGGAAAGCAGGGTAATAAAAAAGCCACCTAATCTCTTAATCTCATAAAAGCTGTGATGTGTGTAATAGTTGTGATAGGGGCATAAGAAGCAATCATAAAGCAATCACACTTATGTACCACCCCATAGTGCTTAGTGCACACTCTAGGCCCGGAGTTCTCAACCTTTTTTAAGCCGGGGGGCCGGGTCACACTCCCTCAGACAGCGTTGGGGGCCAGACAGCCATTTTGCCCTTCCTCCACCACATGGACTTCCTGGTGTGGTGGAGGCAGTGAGGAGCCACATGAAATGGTGCCACAGGCCACATCTGGTCCACGGGCCGCAGGTTGAGAATCCCTGCTCTGGGCGGTTAGCATTTTACCCCCTACACGCTGATTATTCATTTTACCGACCTTGGAAGGATGGAAGCCTGAGTCAATGTTAAGCCCTGGTTAGGATCAAACTCACAATCTTTTGGTTGCAGGACAGCAGTTTAACCACTGCGTCACCAGATTTGTTGTTGTTGTTGTTCAGTCACACAGTCGATCCCGATCCTTTGCGACCCTATGGACCACTGTCCGCCAGGCACCTCTGTCCTCCACCATCCTCCTCAACCTGCTCAGCTCTGTGCCCATTGTGTCTACAATATCATCTAGCCATCTCATCTTTGGTTGCCCCCTTCTTCTTTTGCCCTCAACCTTTCCCAGTATCAACTTTTGTACATCCACAATAAGAAGAAAGGTCTGAGACATTCAGTCATGCAGCCTTGCAGATAAGCCTTCAACCTAGGTGTCCACAGGTGTGGATCTGTGGGATAGAACCTCCGGAATTCTACCTGGAGATGTTTTGGAGAGTTTTGGGATGGTGGGAAGGAAAAAAAAAAAGAATGGCACATCCCTAGTAAAGAGTACAATATAGACACTGATAAACAAAACGTGTGAGATTTGTCCTCAGGACCATCCTTGCAGGAACAATCTATCCTTTTCACTTATGTATCTACTAATTCATAAATGTCATGGAAGTACCAGACTCCATGATTATTTAACCATTTTGTCTGCTCACACATCATCATAAGTCACACAGTATCTTTGTTAAGCACTATACATACTTATTTGTTATCAGAAGAATGTGAAACATTATTTTCTCCCTCCCTGCAAAATCATTTCTGTCCTTCATCCCAATAAAGGAAATGCTTACAGCGAAGAGACCAATTATGAGAAGGAGGCATAGCAGCGCATGTCTAGCCAGTTGTGGGTCTCCGGTTTGAAGAAGTTGTTCTTCCTGAACCAGGACGCAGCTCTGAGTACTACACGGAACCAAACACTGATTTGCTGAAAAACATTTAAGTGAAACATATGTGGGTTTTGATTGCACCACTTTGGGGATGTAACATTTAACAACAGCTGATTTATGTATAGTGGATCCCCGACATACAAATGGTTTTACTTACAAAAACAAAACCAACATACAAATAGAAATCCACCCACTAGTGGCCTCTTCTGGTAATCATGTGTTTTCAACAAACAATTGTTTTTGACATACAAATAACCTTGTGGAACGGAAAAAAAATTCGTATGTAGAGGTTTTACTGTAATGCTATTAATATAAATGCCAACATGGGCTGAGTGAGATGCTGGGTGTTTTAGGGATTTCTTTTTTCCTTTGTACATTTTGTGTACCAGTCAGTGGTGGGATGTCAAATTTTTTACTACCCCACCGTGATGTCATCACTGTGTGGGTGGAGCTAACATCATGATGTCATGACATTGTGGGCAGGGCCAAAGAAAATAATAATAATAATATTCTTATAATAAAATAAAAATAAGCACACACACACACACCTCAACTCACAAGGACAGTAAGGAGGGCAGCAAGGAGGCCGTGCATATGCACCAAGCACTGTAGGCATGCATGCACACCAAGTGCTTGGCATGTATGCACAGTGGGGGAACCAGTGAAAAGGTAAGCCCCAAAGGTGGTTCCCCCCAAACACTGCTGCCAGTTCTCTGGGACACTGGGAAAAGTTACTACCGGTTCTGGCAAACTGGTGCGAACCTGTTACATCCCATCGCTGGTACCAGTCCTTTCATTTTTACACAAAGCAAAAGCTTTTCTCAGAGCATTTGTTTCGTGTTTCCCATACATGTCTTCTAGTACTCCAAAAGCCCCTTAAAACCCTTAAAGTTACGTCTAAAACATCAGAGGTAAGGCAACAGAGAATCAATCTAACCCAGTCCACACACTTCCAGAAAAAAAGACACGCAGAAAAAAAGACACGCATACCCAAACTGAACAAAATATACATTAACAGAATAAATACTGAGCAAATCAACCAATAATGTTTTTAAAAGACCAATCAAACAGAGAAAACATTCCCCCAAACACCAATTCAGGAGAAAAAAATAACAAAGAAAAATAAATTACATACAGCTCCCCCTCCCATAAACCAAAACAAGAAATAAAGAAATATATATATAACCAAAGCTCCCAACCCCAAACAAAATGTACTAGAACAGTGATGGCCAACCTTGGCACTACAGCTGTTCTTGAACTTCAATTCCCTAAAGCCCTGATCAGTAGGAGTGCTGACTTAGGCTTCTAGAAATTGAAGTCCAAGAATACCTGGAGTGCCAAGGTTGGTCATAACTTAACAGAATGTGGCGAGATTTCTCTTCCCACTACCACTTAATACCAATTTTTCTTTGAACCTAACAAGCAACAGTTAGGATTTTAAAAATCCAAGAAAGTAAAAGACCCACACACGTACACCCCAATCTACAAATAAAGGATAAATTAGGGAATTCACAAAATAATCCCAGCCCAGGGAGCTAGGTTGGAGAGACAGGCTGCCTGGGAGCAGAAAAAGAAATGAGGGGTAGGAAATCCTTTTTAAAAATACAGTCAAACCTTGCATAAAGAGCGCTTCGCTTAAAGAGTAACTCGCTTAAAGAGCAGAATTTTATCTGGATGTTCGCTTCGCTTAACAAATAAAACCAACCAAAAATTCGCTTAACAAATAAATCAGGGTTCACAATGCCCCCCCCCCACACACACACATTGGTCATTTACAATGGTGTTTCGCTTAAAGAGCAAACTCACTTAAAGAGCCGCCTAGAGTCAGGTTCGTCTGAGTAGGGCGGGATATAAATTTGAATAAATAAATAAATAAATAAATCCTGCTCTTTAAGAGAGATACAACTGTAATGAAAAAGGCAAACAAGAAAGGATCCAAGATGGAGGACAGTCAGCCAGCAGGCAAGTAGATAGGTAAGCAGGAATACAAGATAGAGGGTACCAGAAATTCAGCATGCAATAAATCTACCCACAAGGAACAAGAAGACCAAAAAGAACATTTTTAAATGGCTTTCAGACCCTGTTACAGATTCAAAACTACTAGTACCTGATGTTCTAATTAGCACCTGATAACTTTCATCACACTACTGGGTGAAAAATGTTTTGGGCAATTTGACAGTCAAAGGTGAAAAAGAAAGGTTCCTAAAAAGAGGGGAAATGAAAGAAACAGGTGCAATGATACTGGGTAAGAAGCTTGGTTCAAGTAGAGAAGACTGAGTTTTGACAAGACAACTCTTTTAGCTCTGCTTCTGTCACTTGTGATGCAAAACAAAGCTCTGCTACTGAGTTAAACTCTCAACAGGATGGACTGTTAGAAAGCCAAGAATAGCACCGCACCGTAGTAGTTATCTAGAACAATGCTTATTCCTACAATTAAATATCCAGAAAATATCCCCTGAAAATGTTTTCAACTCTGCTAAGCTAAAAGCCAAGCTAATATTTTTGCATTTCTTTCTCGTACTACATTTCAAAGGTGATAATATGCAATGTGCTAGAAATCCGAATTCTCTCCAAGACACAGAGAGCTTAAGATATTCTTAGTACCTATCACTAGATGGCAGCAAAAAGTTAAAAACAATCCACACAATGCATTTGCCACAGCAGTGAATTAATCCTCCTTATCTACCCATCCCAGCCTTAACAGCATAACCTTTCATTAATATGGCATAGACAAGTTTGATGGCACACCTGCATTGCCTCTTCTTCCAAACTAGTCTATCAATGACATGTACCTCTAATGATGAAATGTGATACATAATGATTACAATATGCCCTGAGCCACCTAGACACACCAAAATTGGAGAGAGGCTTCTGTTGACTCTCCTTTCAGCCCTTTCCAAGTCTGGTGAAGTTTGGAGCTAGGGTGTCTGAGTTATGCACACTGAATTTTCCCCAAAGCAGCTAGCGGTGGGCCTAAGACTTTTGCACAGTAGTGTACAACTCTGTACAGTCACAGCTCTAGTTCTAATATGCTGAGAGACCTACTACACAGCTTTTAAATTGTGTTGACACCCATAATCAATCAATAGTCATCAGGAGGGAAATCAACAAAGCTTTGCCAAGCCAAGAGTACCGCCAGAGACATGGTTCTGTAGTCCCTTTGTATCCAGAAGCCCACTTTCATGTTATTAGTTGGGGACAAAAGCTAACCAGCAGAAATGACAGAAGACTAACGAATGTTAAACTAGCACAAGATGTGCAATGAAAACATTACTAATACACCAGTACCTCGTATAACGATGAGACTTGGTTCCACAAGTCTCGTTATCCGGTTTTTAACGTTGTGCAATGCATTGATTGCACATTTAAAAAAAGTCCTGTTCCCTTTCTGAAGAGGAAAGGGAAGAGGGGGGCGATCAGTCTGCTTCTTTGGAAAGGGCAGTGGGGATTCCATGAGTGGAATCCCCCTACCTTTTCCAAGGTCGTCAGAGAGCCCGAAATGGGCAGGGGAAAAACGTCTGTTTTTTCAACCATTTTGGGCTGCCTGACCCCCCTGCTGGCTCGAGGGGGGGGGGAGTCGGGGGACCCGATCCACACTATTTCTGAAGTTCCCCCACCTCCCTGGAGGCTGTAGCAAGCCAAAACATCAGGATTTGAATCCCAATGTTTTGGCTTGCTGCAGCAGCCAGAGAGGTGGGGAAACTTCAGAAATAGCTTGGATCAGGTCCCCCGACCCCCCCCCTGGAGCCAGCAGGGGGGGTCAGAGAGCCCGAAATGGGCAAAAAAAAAAACCCACACCACTTTCCAGCCACCCTGCTACAAACGACTGGATCAGATAACACTAAACAGATCATTATCCGATGCAAAATTTATTTAGAAATTTTGCATCGTTATCCGATTTTAGCGTTATACAATGCAGTTGTTATCTGAGGTATTACTGTAAAACACAAAATACATTCTGTATTATTCTCAACCTGTCTTAAAAATCATACCAATTTACAGCAGTACTATACCTGTCTCAATAGATAGGGAGCAGTTACGATTGACACTAGAACTACATATTGGCTCTCCTTCAGAACAGCATAAGTCTCCATTCTTTTTTTCGCATGTGTAGCTCTCTACAGATAAAAAACACCATTATTATATTCTTGTACAGAGCACTGTGACAAGACAAGACAAGTCAAGACATGGTTCTGTTAAGAGAAAACAACTGACATTGGGTGTATAGATCTACTGTAGTAGATATGTCAGTTGGGGTTCAGATAGGCATTTATGTACATTTCCCTGCACAGACATTTATCTTACATATGTATTATAGCTGCATGGGAACACAGCTATGTTATTATGCAACAGAACAAAATAACATTCTACAACGCAATTCTAAAAATGGGGGCATCCCAAACAAAAATGTTTACGTTTGTACCTGGACCAGGACAGCACTTAACTCAGCACAAATGAAGCAGACAGTCTGTTCCTGCACTGTGCCAAACCAAGGGACATTTGGGCAAAGAGTTTTCAAGCTATGATTTTTTTAAAAAGCTAAAACTGTTTTAACCCCAAACAGAAACAAGCAACCTTTTATGTTCCCAGATTTTAAAGCAGATTAAATAAACTTGTTTTTCATTTAAGATAATGGTTGTCACCACCCACTTTTTTGGGAGGGGGAAAGGAATTATGGCTGTAGGGAGTTGAAATATTAATCTTTTAAAAGGCCTCTCAAAAGGATAAAGCAAAGACTGTTATAAACTTCATTGAAAAGGCTTTCTACCACAAACCTTTCAAAGCATAGATATATTGTTGCAATTTAGCTGAGCTTGGGGCAATCTAAACCTCTGACCCTGCCAGGATGTAAATTAGCTGACACTCACAAGCCAAACTTAAACCCATCCTAGACAAACAGGCATTAAAAGGAGATTCTGTTTCTGATTGCAAAAATATCTTATAAGATGTTTATAAATTACTGTATAGAGGACAAACATTCAAAAGCGCTCTTGTTTAAGCTTACTTAAGCTCTCACTTTTAAGGGAAACATTCAGGCTGCCCTTTTCTAAGTACAGCTTAATGGTCAGATCACTTATTACTGGAATATGCACTGGTGCATCATCATCATCATTTCCAGTAGATACATTGACCTGGCTGCTTTTACATCTCTGGAACAAGTGTGGTTTATGGCAGTTTAAGACTGTTATTAAGCTACCACTTAGTTTCATCCTTCACCTTTACGTGCAAGACTCTACTTGTCATAATAGGTGAAAACAACAAGTAATGCAATCTAAGTATACTTTGAAGATAATTCAAAAGTGCAGCACACAAGTTTGGGGCAAAAAAGCAGCAAGAAATAGCAGCAAAAATAAAACCATCTGCTTAGTAAAGGTCTGAATATCCACGCACAGTTTAGACAATGAACAACAGTGCAACACTTCCTTTCTTCTACAAATGTATGTAGCCATTCGTCATACCTTTTTCAACAGAAGAGTCTAGCAGTAAATTAGACGTACTGGTCAAAGGTCTACTTTGTTCATTCACTTCCCTTTCTAGCTCCTCATTTCGAATGATCTGGGTATGCTGATGCAATGCTTCATAGTTGGCTTCCCTTCCAGATCTATTCATACACATGAGTGAAATGCCTGATATCAATATGCTTACAGATACTACTACTGTTGTGATAATCACCTGCCCACAAAGGAAGAAGAGAAGAGTACAAGAGTTAAATTTGTTCATTGTCATTTGAAAGTACAGTAATACCTCGGATAACGTTTACCTTGGCTAACGCTAAAATCGCATAACATTAAGTACAGTAATCTGGGGAGGAGAATTGGATTGAATAACGTTAAGGTCCTATGGGATGGATCGGATAACAACTGCTAAAGCCTGTGAGGTTACAATGTATCTCTATGGAGCTTTAACGTTATCCAATCCATCCCATAGGATGTTAACATGGATCGGATAACACTAAAAATCGGATAAGACCAAGACTTGTGGAACCAAGTCTTAGCGTTATCCGAGGTATTACTGTACCTGTGATTGATCAGATTGAAGAGAATAGTTTAACATTGTTGTATCTCTGGAATAGTGTTTATCTAGTCTTCTATGGTAGAATTCAAAATATATTTATTAAACCCATGCAACTTAATTTTTGCAAACTTAATCCTTTTTTTTTTTGCCCACTCAGCAGAGAAACACACATATCTCATCCTTCTGATCTTCAATGAGTCACACATGCATGTCTACAGCACTAAATGGTGATTTACATGCATAAAATGAGTGATCTAAGATTATTGGTGGTACGCATACTTTAACTTCTTCCATGACAAGAAGAAATGTGATGCATATGTATGCGTGAACTATCCCCATGGCTCCAGCAGAGCATGAAGGAGCTTATTTTTGTCACTATCACATGCCCTTTCTTTTCCTGGCTGATGCCCAAAGATAGCAGTGTAAGCATTTCAAAAGCTGAGCTTATCCAAACAGGAGTATATCTCACCTCTGTTATTATTCATCTGTGGAAATACTTCACAACTGCAAATCTTTTAATACTGTGATATATTATCTACAGATTAACAGAGCTGAGTGTAGGTTTTCAGCTTTTTTGTTGTTCAGTCACACAGTTGAGTCTGACCCTTGTCAGGGACATTAAGGTTCTTTTTGTAGAGTTCTTCTATATATTCTTGCCATTTTTTCCTAATCTCCTCTGCACGTGTTAGGTCCCTACCATTTTTGTCCTTTATCATGGAATTTTATGCTTGATACGTTCCCTTGATTTCCCCAATTTTCTTGAAGAGATCTCTAGTACTTCCCCGTATGTTGTTTTCCTCTATTACTTTGCACTGTTCATTTAAGAAGGCCTCCTTATCTCTCCTTCCTGTTCTCTGGAATTCTGCATTCAGATGAGTGAATCTTTCTCTTTCACCTTTGCTTTTTGCCTTCCTTCTTCCTTCAGCTATTTGAAGAGCCTCATCAGATAATCACTTCACTTTCTTGCATTTTCTTTGGGATGGTTCTAACTGCAGTCTCACATATAATGTTATGAACCTGTCCATAATTCTTCAAGCACTCTGTCTGTCATGAGGGATGTTATCTAGATCATACCTGAGGGGTCTAATTGTTTTTCCTACTTTCTTCATTCTAAGCCTGAATTTGGCAATCAGTGGCTCATGATCACAGTATGCTCCAGGTCTCGTCTTTGCAGACTTTATAGAGCAGGGGTGCCCAAACTTTTTGGGCTGTAGTCCAGTCATGTAGTTCAGGGAGCTGGTCACTATGGCCTGGGGGCCAGATCCAGTCCACCAATGCCAATTCATCCAGCTCATGAAGCCCTCGTCGTTCCTGGAAGCAGAAGTAAAACACGCCCATATGGGCGTGTAATACTTCCGCTTCCAAGAGCGACAAGGGCTTCATGGGCCAGATGAATTGGGGACGGAGGCCGGATCTGGCCCCAGGCTGTAGTTTGTGTAGTTTGGTATAGAGCTTTTCCATCATTAGCTGCAGAGTATGTAATCAATCTGATTTGGGTTTTCAGTTTACAATGTTGTTACTCACTTTCTTCAACTAATGCAAGTATGTGAATGAGCCCTTTCCTCCTCCTTTCCTACACACACACTAAATTGGAAATATCGGGAGTGAGGGGAGTGAATAGCAAAATTGTTATTCCTTCACATAATGCGTAGAGAGGTTTTAGAATAAGAAAAGTCTGAACACTAGTTAAACCACTATAAAATGAAACCACTAGACCTTGTACCAACAAGTTAACAGCATTTGCTGCAGTTTGCTGATTATGCTACTTGCATTTTATGCTGGCATCTATTTTATTGATATTTTTATGGCAACATACCTGCAAATTCTGAATCACACAGGCAGATTATAATTAATTTATAAACACAAAATCTTGTTGTGTGCAAATGACATACACTGCCACTGAATAGTCAGGTCTCTCATGTGTCGAATGACAGCTGAATCATGTAAAGAATTCTGTCCACCCTACATCATGTTCCATTTCCACATCAACTTGGTTTAGATTACTTAAAACTTCATATACTGTACTAAACTTTACCTCATTTGTTTACCTCATTTGATAAATCATAGGCAGGCGCATTTTACTTCCGCTTCCAGGAGCGACGAGGGCTTTGTGGGCCGGATGAATTGGCATTGGGGGGGGCGCACCAGCCCCTGGGCCTTAGTGACCAGCTCCATGAACTGCATGATTGGCCCACGGCCCAAAAAGTTTGGGCACCCTTGTGTTAAGCTGACAACCCGCATGCCCCAGAATCATCTTATATCCACAATATTTTTTCAAATCCTCCTTCCCCATCACCTGCATTGTCAAATATGTGGGAAACCTAGCTCTTACAGTACTTTTCAACATTTGGCCAATATGTTTATCATCAACCCAATGCTTTTCTTTCCTGAAACATATTTGCCCCATAAAATTCATCCAAGAGTATAAGAGAAATAGCAGAGAGGGTTACAAACCCTGATACAGTAAAACACTGGATAACAATTGGATCGGATAACGCTAAAATCGCATAACGTTAAGTAATCTGGGGAGGAGAATTGGATTGAATAACGTTAAGGTACTATGGGATGGATTGGATAACAACCGCTAAAGCCTGTGTGGTTACAATGTATCTCTATGGAGCTTTAACGTTTATCCGATCCATCCCATAGGATTTTAAAATGCATCAGATAACACTGAAAATCGGGTGACACCAAAACTTGTGAAACCAAGTTTTAGCATTATCCGGTGTTTTACTGTATCTACAAAAGCAACTACCAAAAGATGGGACAGAAGACTATCCATACCTGATACTTTCCATAAAAAAAGGCTGAGTCAGCACCATCAACGTGTCCACCAGCTATTATTAGGATTCCAACAAGAAGGGCTGGAATGCTGCAGTAAGTAGAAGACAACCCAAATCACACATACAACTAAGTTTGTGGATTTCTTTTTAAAAATTTATTTATAAAGAACTTCCACAAACTTACCCCCAACCAGCTATAATGAAAAATCCAATAGGGATCTTTATGGCTTCACTTCTTTTCAAAAGTAAGAGAGAAAAAGAGAGGAGACCTGGGGGGGGGGGGGAGACAAGCAAAATGTATTTCTTTTAAAGGATGTATATTTTTCAAAAAGAGAAATGCTCCTCCCTCCTACACACAAACAATACCACATAATAAATATCCTGGTACATGTACAAAAATAGACTTTGAGGAACAGGAAATGTCTGCGTCTAGGACCTTGAAGAAGTACTGAAAGATCTGAAATTGGATGGTGGTGGCAGTGATGGTACAGTAATGGTACATCCCATAGGATGTTAACATGGATCGGATAACACTAAAAATCGGATAACACCAAGACTTGTGGAACCAAGTCTTAGCATTATCCGAGGTTTTACTGTACTGCTTTTCCTTAGTGGGAAGCTGTAATTTTAAAGTGCCAATGCATGTGACGGAATTTGTATTCTGCAAGTCCTATCAAAATACCAAGGATCTTTACCAATTTGATTTGTTAGAACAGAAAGCAGCATAGAGACCTGGCCTGATAAAAGACAATTTGGAGAGTCTGTATCTTCATTTTTATATCATTTCAAATTTATACCCCTCCCTACTCAGGTAAACCTGACTCTCTCTCTCTCACACACAGTAACAATCAAAAAGTAATAATATCACAATAAAATGTTACAAAAAAGTATTACAAAAAACAACAGCAAAACCAAAAATCTTAAGGTAAACAGGAGAAGATGACATCAATAACACTGAGGATCGCCATAATACATACATGGACGTGCATTAGGGATAGAGAGCTTAAAAAACACTTTAATATTTATATAGCACTTTCAGATATTCAAAGCACAAATCATCTTGCTGTAATACAGCAGCCCTTAAACTATGTAAATTCAACAGTCGCCTTGTGGAGGGGGTGAGCCAATACACACACCCTGTTCAATCTATTCAAATTATGTGATTATACCACTATTTAGGATTCTGCCACCCAAAAACCTTATAGAAATAAACCTGTTCTTCCTCTTACCTGTCCATAAATAAGTACTATAAAGTGAAGTGTATAGGAAGATGAACACTATAATCTGCATAGCGATATTGTTCTCTGTGAAATTCCAGATTATCATTCCAAGACAAGCTACAAACTGGAAAAAGTAAAACGCAGTGGTTTTTAGATCATTTTAGGGCTGGAACTGATTTTGATTTTAAAAGATGCACAGTTAATCAAATGAGTGATTTCATCTACATTAATTTCTGCATAAAGTAAAAAAATTCCAGGGAGCAAGGAAAACATTCCTTCTTTTAAAATGATGCAATTGATGTGTCTGTGGATGTCTTTGTTGAGAAAGACACATACACACAACCTGGTGCTGTTGTTTTAAATCTGTTTTACACAATAGAACTGGCAGTACATTAAAAATACAGTCAAATCTCGTAGAATGAAAAAAATTCATTCTACGAGGCTGATTGCTATGTGAGTTTTTCATTATGCGAGTTTTTCGCAATGCGAGGCATTCATTGTGCGAGGTTTGACTGTATACTTTTTAATTGACAACCTGAAATACTTCAAAATACACTACAATCCTTGTTCTCAGGAAGATAGGAATACTGCAAATAGAGTGAGTTGCAGCCAATGCAGTGCTGCGCACCAAAGGGCAGATGCCTTAGCCCATTTTCTCCACTCGATTGCAGACCCAAACCATGCATCTTTTTAGCCTTGGACCAATCTAATGTTCTTTTGTATAAACCTGTACATAATTTCAACATCCAAATAAGAGTTTAAGTTTAGCATTCTCAAGTCAGGTTTATATTTGATTTTAAAAGAATGGTTACCTCATGTGTACTAAAACAGATATACTTTCTGGTTTTCTCATCAGCAAAATGATTATTTCTAAAATATAAGTTTAAAAGATATATTTATATTCTACAGCATACTGACCTGAGCAAAGAATAAGTTAGTTGTAAGCATGTGAGGAAGCTGCTTGTATTTCTTACTCAAGAAAATAACACCAATTGACCAAACCTGAAAAAGATTGCAGATTAAGTTAGGGCTTTCCTTTACCCAAATAACTAAAAAGTGCTGTGCTTCCTTTACTTCAGTATTCAAAATTTCCAGAAGTCTAATGATAAAAAAAAGTCCTTCTCTAATTACCTGGCAGTATTGATCCTTCCACTGAATAATTCCAGGGTTTCCAGAAGAGACACTTTAAACATAACCTTCAATTTGAGTTTGTTAGCACTAGAGATAACATTTTCACTGTAAAGGTTAAAATATTAAATAGCTACGATAGTTGGCTTCTACTGTCCTGTTTGCTTTGGCAACTAGCTAAAGTAGAAACAATACAACTTTATGCATGCTCACGTAAAACTGAATCTCAAGGTAGTGTGGAATTGTAAATGCTTATCTCTCTTTCTCTCAAAAGTCTTTTGTTCTTATGTTTTGCTAAATGTCTGCCCACCAATACACAATAGTGAAGTTATGATGCCTTAATACTCACCAGAGAAACAAGGCTGACAATGCTGATATCAAAGCTAACATTCTGGATTACAGACTCCAGCTTGCTTTGATCCATAGATGGAATGGTTAATAACCAAGCAGAAACGTACATTATAGGGGCAGAGACAAAAGTGCTGATCACCATGCCAGAGGTTATCTGTAATAAGAAATTAAGATGAGCCACAGAGTTTTCTCCTTGAAGCATCTTCAATTTTGGCAGTTCTTTCTAATCTAACAAAGAAATTAATACATCAACACATGTTTATCTTTAATGCGCATCTCTCTGTATAGTGGAGTCCTCAACCTATGGCCCGTGGGCCGGACCCAGCCAGCGGCACAATTTCATGTGCCCCACGTCGCTGTCACCACCAGAAGTGGATGCATTTACGACAGCCACAGACACATCTTATAGCAGTGTTTGTGGTCGGGGGGGGGGAACCACCAGTCCGGCCAACTCAGCTATGTGAAGGGAATGTGGTCTGGCCCACAGCTTTAAAAGGTTGAGAATCCCTGTTGTATGAAAGGTTTAAACAAAGTGTGACGTAGAAGAAAACATTTTGTTTTTTATTTTAAATATATATTTAAAATTATCTCAGCAATAATCTGACACAGGGTGAAGTACAGTAAAACACCGGATAACGATTGGATCGGATAACACTAAAATCGCATAACGTTAAGTAATCTAGGGAGGAGAATTGGATCAAATAACGTTAAGGTCCTATGGGATGGATCGGATAACAACCACTAAAGCCATTGCGCTTACAATTTATCTCTATGGAGATTTAACGTTATCCGATCCATCCCATAGGATTTTAACATGGATCGGATAACACTAAAAATCGGATAACACCAAGACTTGTGGAACCAAGTTTTAGCGTTATCCGGTGTTTTACTGTACTGTCATCTACAGTGTGTACCATGGCCAATATCCTATTGGGATTACTGCTCAGAGGAATGAAGTGGCAAAAGTGGCAATTTGCTTGTTTAGTCAATACGTCAACAAATGGTTGAGGCTACTTTTGCAACTTATGTTTAAGGCGGTATTTTAAGTAATTAGTGCTTTAAAATTAGAAAGTTTAAAAATGTTTTAAAATTATTTCTAATCTTGATTTCAGTACTGAAAATGTTTGTTTTAAAATATAGTTTTTAATGTTATTTTTAAACTGGTGATGATTGTATATCTAAATTGTTGCAGGCCATCTTTGCGGCCCCTTTGGGAAAAAAGGCAGCCTAAAAAGTAAACCAATGAATAAGTAAATCGATATGGTAATCCAAACAGGACACTGGACAGTACATTTATCTCCATGTTGAACTGTTATCTTTCTGTCTGAAACACAAAAAGCCAATGATGCTTAGAGAAAGAAAGTCTAGTGTAACTGGACATTTGTTCACCAAGTGCGACATGTTTAAGAAACATACCACTTCTACTTCCATGTTAAACTGTGTTGAGAATATAGCTACACCAGGAGCTGATGGAAAGATTCCATAGAGAAATGCATAATTGGATAAGCTGGTGTGGTTGATCACGCTGTCACTCTTGTCCAACAATTCCACCATCTCCCTGCATAGAAGTGGCATTAACAACCTACAAGAAGGAAAAGAAATGCCAGTAAACAGATGGCAAATTTTAGCAACCTTTGCTCATCTCACAATGGTGGCTTGATTCTTGTTTAAAGACTCTCCAAATAATAAAGCAAGATAATACACTAAAGACATTCCTTTTAATTAAACTACTCTGTTAAAATACAGTACCACAGCTATTCAAATGAGACTCTTAAAGTCTCATTAAGACCAATGACAGAAATTTTCTCCTTTAAGATGCCTAAAAATTCCTCAAAAAGTACCAATTAAAAGTAACAAAACTTCCCTCATTGCACCAAAAGAGTAACGTTGTAACCATTTGTTATATTACTTTTGAAATGTAACCTACTTAAACTCTTGTTATTCCCCAAAAGTTATGAGTTACTTGCACATGGCATCAAACACCTTAAGGATAGCCCTCTCCCCTAAGCTTGAAGGTACAGTGCCAAGTTGCATTAAGCTTTGGAGAAAGGCAATCTTTAAACTATCTACTTTCTAAATTGTTGTGCCACAAAAGTTAAAATCAACATGCTAAATTGGGTTGGGAATTCAAGCTAGCATTGCACAGCTAGCATAGTTCTAAAAATGATGAGGTATATCACTGGAAGACTAGACCAGGAAAATCTTGTCTACTTTACCTTGAACCAATCACAGCTTCCAAACTGTTTTCAATGAGAGCTCCACATAGGAAGCATTACAACAGTCAAAGTAGATTGAAAGATAATGTGACGGATATTGCCCAAGCAAAATCCAGTATTCTCCAGATTACTATTTGGTTTCTCTACAACCCCCACCTTAGGCATCACCTCTCTCATCTCAAGTCAAAAGTTACAACTCTCTTGTGTTTAAATACTAACACAGAGAAAGGTGAAGTGTAGACCTCCAGATATTATTGGATTGCAATTTCTGTCATTCATTCATTCATTCATTCATTCATTCATTCAATGTGTACTCCCCAACCAACCATTAAGGGCAAAAGTGATTAATACTTTAAAAAAAAGACATAAGCATGTTTAAAATATAGTAACTTACAATATTATAAAGCAGTTAAAGGGAAAAAATCACTGGCTATGTGGCTAGGGCTGCTGGAAGCTGCAGTCCTATATTATAGGAGGTTGTACTTTGCTGATTTCTACACTAATGTCTTAAATCAATCCCTTCTTCTTCGTTCTCCTTTGGGGGATGGGGAAATAAACAGCATTACATACAGTATTTCCTCAAAGGAGTCTTTTCATATTTTGGACCGCATGCATATTTATTGACTGGCCATGTGACACGCAATATACCGGTACTTCATCATGAGGTTTGAGACTATAAAAATCTAATAAACTGAGATCTGGAAGCTAGGACCAACTAAAGCCCTCAAATAAGTAGAAAACATGCTGCTGCTGCTGCAACAACACACCAAATACAGTAAAACCCCAACTTATGTAAAAAGTCTGTTCCATAGGCTTTTATGTAAATTGGCGTTTTATATAACTGGAAGCAAACCCATAGGGAAAATGAATTTTTACTTAACTTGAAGCAAACCCATAGGAAAAATGAATTTTTACTTCTCGAAGTAAACCCATAGGAAAAATGAATTTTTACTTAACTCAAAGCAAAACCATAGGAAAAATGAAGTTTTACTTAACTCGAAGCAAACCCATAGGAAAAATGAATTTTTACTTAACTCGAAGCAAACCCATAGGAAAATGATATTTATGTAAATCAAAACAACCCCATGGGAAAAACTAATGTTTTACATAACTCGAAGCAACTCCATAGGAAATTGTGTTATGTAAATTGGAACATTTATGTAAACTGGGACATAATTTTAATGCAAAAATCATTATGTAAGTCAAATTTTATGTAACTCGAGGCATATGTAAGTTGGGGTTTTACTGTACTGTATATCCATTGCTTCTTACGTGTGTTGTTTTCAGAAGTATGAGAACTGTGAGTGAACATGTAGGCAAGCCCAGCATGCAGAACCAAAACAAAACAAAAGCATTTCAAACAAATTAATTTATTTCAGTGTAAGCTTTTTGTATCAGAAAATCAATACAGTTATTATTTAAAAATACATTTAATATTTTCCATAATTTAAACAGCTTCATTATCTTAAACATGTTACCTTAATTTAATTAACTTTAATTGAATTTAATTGTCTAGATCTACTTTATGTCAGATTTGTCTGAGAATGTACATTGTAAAACACAAAAGAATACACTGAAATACATATATAGGTCTTAAAGTTGATACCAAGACATTTGATATAATCTAGAATAATTTGCATTGGTATGAAGCTGCCTCCAAAACAGCAATATTTTTTTAAAAAAATGTAATCCAAAATTGCAGTCAATAATTTTCTAATGCTTGGGGGAAATAAATGTGTAGACATTTTTTTAAAAAAAAATCATGTTGTTTCCTTTACACGATAGCAAGATTTATGATTTAATTTCAATACTGAAAAAACCACTACAAAAATACAAAAAACAGGGTTAAAAGAATGAAACTTACACTTTAGCTGTGATGAGAAGAATCAGTGCAACAAATGTACCTCTTGTCAGTTTCTTGAGCTGGCCTACCATTGTAAGACCCAGATAAAAAAGTGCTGAGCCAGAAAATGAAGTGGCAAGTGCATCGACAAAATTTTCCAAATATTCAGGAATCTTTTGGTTAAGAATGAAATTTGAAGCAATTCCTATGAAGACCATAAATACGATTGGGTTCTGCAACACTCGAAGAAGCCCAAGTCCAACAATCTTTATTTTGCTGTGGGAAAAATTCCGATTGTTTCTTGATTTTTGCAGTTCACAAAAGATGAATCCTAAAGGATTTAGCATCATAAGAGATATGGGCGCGACCAGGTATATGTACTGGAGATACTCTGGGTATGTAGTTTGATACAAAGCTTCAACTGGGGGGAAATGAAAAATATGGATCTCAGTGATTTATAAGGATCTTGACCAATGTTTTCATAACTGACAAATCTACATGAAAGATTCTGTTGCAGATCCACTGTCCCAGTGGGTTTTTAACCCATCCCACCACCAGCCAATATTAAAATTTAAACCAAAGACAAGATACAACTGGAGTGAAGCGAAAGAATAACCAACAAATCTAAAAACAGAGATTAATAATATTCTGTGGACAGTAAAACATTCTACTGCATGAAAAGAAAGTGAAAAGTAACCATGGTAGCACACACACACCAGCATCCTTGGCTACTGTTCTTGATGGCAGTCAACTACAGCTGCACTGGGCTAGATGAAATGGAATTATGCTTTCTACACTAACATAAAAAGGTACTTCATGGGCCACCACTTGATTAAGGAAACCATGCCTGATTTAAATGGTTGACTGTAGGACACTTCTGAAACAAAATAACCCCAGAAATAAAGGCTAAGGTGCTGAGCTCGTTCCTATAGGCAATAGCATCTCCTGAATGAAGTTCTACACAAGGACAATTACTGCTAATGGAGAGGGGAATCGAAGAAACTTTCATCAGATCTCCTTTCTCCTATCAGGCCTGCTTCATCTACTCTTCTCTTACACCTCAACTCCAAGTACTGACTCCCAGGTTTGCTAGAAAGTATGTTACCCATCAGAGGGCTTTCTCAGTGATGGCCCACGCTAACTGGAATGCTCTGCCTGGGGAGCTGCATTTGATTTGACTCTTTAGGGTCCTTTAAGAAGCAACTGAAAAGTTTTCTTTTCAAAGAGGCCTTTGGCAGCTTGTTGAAGTTTTAATAAGAGCCCCTCCCATCATGGTCATTTGGGCTAGTGGTCCTTGGTGCAGTTTGGACTGGGTGGGGGTTCTATGGTGGTTCTGCTTTTTTAACATTGTGAGTCACCCAGAGTAGGAGGGCATCCAAGATGGGTTGGGTATGTCGAATAAATAAAATAAATAGTAGTCCCTTAAATGTAGCTTCTATGAATTTATTTATTTATTTAGATTTATTATCCCGCCCCAATCAGGCGAACCTGACTCTAGGCGGCTTACAAAAAAGAAAAAGATCACACATGAGTGCAAAACAAACTAAACAATCCCATTATACCCCTACAAATTCAGAAATTAAAACCGTAAGGTTCAAAATTAATTAAAAAAAATAAACTATAAATTTACAATACTAAAAAAGATTTAAAAGTTTCAAAGGTTTAAAAAGTTTAAAAGAGTGAGAGAGGGGTGGCTGTCCCATCAGATCAGCCACCCAACATGGGACCCCATATTACTGGAGCCCCACACCTGCTCTGCCAGCCATGTTTATAGGCCCTTCTGAAAGGGCAGGAGCTTTGTCTGTAGAAGTAACTCAGTTGGCAGGAGGTTCCAAAGGGCCGGGGCGGACAGGGAGAAGGCCCTCCTTCTGGTGCTAGAGAGATGTGCCTCTGAATGATAAGAGAGCCTCTCCGATCCGCCCTGGTGGGACGGACAGATGTTCTTGGGGTGACGCGGTCTCTTAAGTATCCTGGCCCACTACCATGTATGGCTTTAAAGGTAATGACCTTTAAAGAAACCTAGGCAGGAACCAAGCGATTTTATTTTTACACAAAAATGATAACCTTTTCTATTTCATATCCCCGCACCCTTAACATCAGACTACCCCTCAAGCAAATGATAGACACACACACTCCATTATTCAGATTATCAAGATCTTGTTCTTTTTGTTGGCAAAGCAATCCAAGGATCTGATTTATTAGATCTGTCTACTTTCTCTCATCAAAATTTTGTCCACACAGTACCCTGCTATATACAGTACAGTACTGAACAGAAAGTAATGTATCACAGTTATTATGTCTCCATGGGCAGCTAATTGCAATCCAAAAAGGCACAGAATGCTTTTCAATAGTAAGCACAAAGTCTCGGACAGGTTAGGACATGCACATATGATCTTCGATTACAAAGCTCCACCACACCCCATTCTGTGTTTAGAAATTCAGAGGATTCAAAAAGCAGCAGCCAAATAGTCAGTTACAGGGAGCATACAACTCCATTGCTGCAACACGTGGTGTGTGTAACTACCCTTTAAACATCTTAAAGTTTGAAGACCCTATTAAGGTCATTATAAGTCAGAAGAAATTTGACATGTCAATGAACAAAAGCTTCACTGGCATGTACAACTTACTGTCCTTAGTAATATTTAACAATTATGAAAAAGTTCTGAATTCTGTATTTCTTGTTACAAATTTATTTATGAACTCAACAATGACTTGACAAAATTGTCCTAGCTGTAATGATCCATGCTATTGATTTCACTAAGCAACTACCGGTAATTACATTTGCTCTCTCTTGAGCTAGTTCTGAAACTTTCATTTGGTCACTGTTAGTACTTAAAGAATATATGAAGAATAAAATTATAAGTTTAGAAAAGCTTCTTTGATCAGAAGGATCAAATTTAATATGGTCAAATCATTATCTTGCACTGCCTTCCCCTAACTCCTGCAGTATTCAACATATCCAAATCTTCTCAGCTTCAGCTATTCTCTTACAGTGTGCTAAGAATACCATACAGATCACCAAAGCTTACATAATACAACTGTGTCACGGACCAAACCATTTATTTTAATGCACAAGGAGTTATTACAACAAACAGCACCAGCCTAGGAAGACTATATGATCCTATGTGTACTTGTAATATGGCCTCCATAAGGAGTGGAGTGGATATCTAGTAGTATGAATAATAAAATCCAGAAGGCCACAGACTCTCCACCTCTGCATCAGGTTGGTATTACCAACAATTATCCTGAGCATCAGGCAGGAAAGGACTTAAAATGCAGCAGACTGACTTCTGCAATATGACAAAGAGACTACAGTATCACCGTTGTTGAAGGCAAGCAGCTGTGCCTGGAACTAAATATACCCTTCTGTATTCAGAAAGTAACTTCTGCTGATGCAGGATTATTTTATACCAGTGATACCGAACTGCTCAAGAAACTCCAAGTTTAGACAGTAAATTGTGCAGTGTGCGCAAATAAAAAGAATGTCAAAGTGGAAACATAACAACAGCTATAGGACTGTTCTACCCTGTTTCCCAGAATATAGGACCTCCTCGTATAGTAAGGCACCCTCCCCCTATTTCCCCCCACTTCAGAAATATAAGGGCCTCCCCGAAAATAAGGCACTCATCTAAATCTTGCCCTGGCGATCCACTGTATGAACAATAAATGTGTACTGTATTCTTCTTGGTCATGGAAAAATAAGACATCCCCTGAAAATAAGACCTTGTGCATATTTTGGAGTTTTTAAAAATATAAGACAATGTCTTATATTCGGGGAAACACAGTATTATTCAGTAGGTACACAGCAAGAGCCTCCTCGAAGATTGTGAATACAGTACAATCAGGTGTACCATGGGCAGCAACCTCATCAGCTAATCTTTCTAATATCTGATCAAACCAAAGGAAGGAATAATTCAGTGAATGAACTCTTAAGTAAATTCAAATATACTCATAAATATATTCAACTGGATCATCTACTGGTCAGAAAGGTACAAGAATACCTCTATTCTTGCCAGAGCTGGTTAGATAGAATGAAAACATTACCACCATCTCATACTATCAAGTCATTTCTGATTTATGGCAGTCCCAGAATTTTCCAAGTAGAGAATACTCAGAATACTCAGATTGCCATTCCCTTCTTCTGAGGGCGCCATGGTTTGCTCATAGCTATACATGTCTCCTTCTCCTAGGAGGCACAGTGGGGAATCAAACTCCCCCTAAGTTTTCTAGTGAAAACCACACTCACTAAATAATTTTGATACTTAACTTGTAAACACTCAAATTTCAAACCCCAGAAGTCATTTAGGTACTCCCTACTAATTCAAACACACAGTAGAGCATCAATACCTGAATGTGTCTATTTCTACAGATACATGTCATGTTACTTAATGCAAGACATAGCCTACTGCAAAACTGCAACTATAGTGTCTATAATGTGTACATTAAAACAAAAATGGATGTACTATAATGCATTCCTAGAGGCATAAAGTGTTAAGAGAACAAGGCTAGGACAAACAAATATATAAAATAGCTTCTTACCTATAGGATATCCCAGGGCGAAGTCGTTGCTTTGAGTAGCAAAGATAGGAAACAGCCCAGCTTTGCTAAAACGGTTCTCTGGAGCAACTATAAAGAATGTTAAAATGCAGACTAAGAAGAACACTGTTGCTTTGGCAATGAGGATGCTGTATAGGAAGGACCAATTCACATTGGAAAAGTTCAGCACAACCATGTTTTTGAACAACAAAGCTGGGAGTGCAAATCGGGAGACAAAGTTTCCAAGTCCTTTGGCCTGTGTTGATGTAATCACATTAACTCTTCCAGCTATGTATCCACATAGGATAATGCCAAAGCATTCTAACAAGGCTGGGAAAAGCTTACTTATTGACATAGAAGGAGAACCACCAGTAGTGTTCTGCAGGTTGGCTAATTTACTAGAAAGAAGATCAGTCATATTAACTGCAGAAGAGAGATTCTCAAGAGTGAAAGTATCCATGCTTGTTTACCACATCTAAAACGATGTCAGGCAGATCCTCACCTATAAGGCAAGAGAGGCGGCATCAGTGGGCTACTCCAAATTGAAACTATTTCACCAGTTAAATCCCAGTGTACACTTGCAACAAGTTAGGAACCAGCCTCACTTACCTGTGGATATTGAATATATGCACAGAATATATGCACCTCCAGACTATTAATCTATAACCAATTCGCTTTCAGAATTGCAAAGGTAATAATGTGGTCCCTGTGGAGGAGAATGAAGGAGAATATATGAGATACAGTAGAAGCTGTGTATATTTAACACTTATATGTCTAAAAAGAAATCTTAAGGCAAGTTGTATTTACAGTAGCGTAGCATGGGATTCTGCCGACCAGGGCGTAAGCCAAATTTGCCGTCCACAGGCGAGGGCCCAGGATGTTGGCTCCCGCTCCTGCTCGGGCTTCTGGAAACTGTAGTCCAAGAGCACTCATACACCCAAAATTGCCACCCGGGGCGGGCCGCTCCCTGCCCTGACGCTATGCTACTGTGTATTTATTTATGTCTAAAATGTTGTATTACTAAATCTATGTCAAACTACATCTATGTCGGAGCGTCTCTCCCTCAGAACAACTCCCTATATCACCCGTTCATCACAGTTGGCGCAGCTCTAGTTGCTGACTCCGAGGATAGCTCGAAAGTCTTTAACTAGAAATAAAGCCTTCTCGGTGGTGGCACCAACACTGTGGAACACTCTACCAGTAGAGCTGCACCAGGCCCCATCACTGGCTATCTTTAAAAAGCAATTAAAAACTATATTTTTCAAGGAGGCTTTTCATGGTGTTGTCCCTTTAGCAATAAATTAGCCAGTCGGTTGAGTCTCTATGCCCTCAGAGGCCAGTTACTTTAGTTTAGTTTGTGACATATTTGTTGTTTGTTTTGATTTGCTGTCTTCTGTTGTTAGTTCTTATTTGTTTGTACACCACCCAGAGTGGGATACCACCCAAATGGATGGGGTATCACCCAAATGGGTGGTATAGAAATGCAATAAATAAATAAATAAATAAATAAAATAAAATAAAATAAACTACAGCCACCCCAAAAGGTGTGGGAAACTCCACACAAGGAATATAATGGACTCCCGGCTTTTCAATTGCTAACAACTGCATTAATTATCATTGCAAATGTTGTTTCTTTTATATGAAATGGTGCCACAGGCTGCACCTGGCCCATAGCCTGCAGGTTGAGAATCCCTGACCTACAGTCAGGAGTCAACAAAATAATCATGGATACGTGATTCAGAAAATAAAGCAGTTCTGTGTCACATAATAACTATGGTGAAGAATTTGCGTATAATAAAAAGAGCCAGCCGTGTCTACATAATCAGAGCAAGCAAGATACACTGGCCCTCTCCACCACAGCATCAGAAAGATCCTCCCGTGTAGTAACACATGAAGCATATACGTTTCATCATAACCTGGCTGTCTCACTGCTGTTATTATGTTTTTACTTCTATTAATCTGTGAAACCACTCGGCATGGGCAGCTCTTTAGAAAGAGATCTTTCAGTGCATCACAGCAGAAGAGTATAATATGAAGTACAGTAAAACCTTGGCTAACGCAAAACTTGGTTCCACAAGTTTTAGTGCTATCCGATTTTTTAATGTTATCTGATGCATGCATCGGAAACATTAAAATCCTATGGGATGCATTGGATAATGTTAAAACTCCATAGAGATACATTGTAACAGGCACAGGCTTTAGCGAACGTTATCCGATGCATCCCATAGGATTTAACGTTATGCAATGCAATCCCCCCCCCCCCCGTTTGCTTAATGTTATGCGATTTTAGCATTATCTGATGCAAACGCTATCCAAGGTATTACTGTACATGTGATTCACATGTGCTAGTATATTTTCCATAATGCTCCAACCATGTATTCAAGTTATGTTGGATCAGAAGTGAGGCCCAAAACCCAACACCATGCTAACACTGCAGCACCAACACAACAGAAAGGCACCTCTTTCTGTCTCCCATGCCAGCTTGGGCACTGCTTGCAAACCAGATTACCTTCTCCCAATTCAATTGACAAAACCAACTCTGTTGGCTAATGTTCTCTACTGGATTTAGCCCATGGGCTCCAATAACACACTACTGCAAATGAGGAAGATGGGAAAGAAATATAATAATACAGAAAAATGGTGTCATGATCACACCTGTTTCTCTTATTTAAGACATTGATTAAAGGTTAACATAGACAACTAACTCCTCACACTTACTGTCAGATAAATAAAAAAGCCAAAATTATAACAATAAGTCAAATGCTCAAAATGTCAGGAGAAGCAAAGGTTTTGTTAGCAAAGTAAAAATTTCCATAATAAAAGAGAAATCGTTGCTGCCAAGGGCAGAAGCTTTATAAAGGAAGGTGTGCCAAATTTATTTATTTATTTATTTTTTAAAAAGGAGAAGTTAAATCTCAGCAGAAGGAAGTCAGTTGCCTCATTTTGGGCTTTTGTAATATTAAGATAAACTTCCTGTTTTTATAAAATTAAAAAAGAGAGAAGTATATCACAGCTGAAAAACTTCCAGTTTTTATAGACAAACCTCTGCCAACTGGCCTTCCCAAATTAAAGATGGAACATGTCCTGAAAGCGGATTGTAAAAAGAGCAGGTGCCATTTCAGAGGCATTTTAAGTTTTGAAATAGCCAATTAAATAGGAACAGAGAGAGAACAACTATTAGAAGGCTAAACTAAATGACTAGATGATTTTATTTCCAAAGTAATTATGCAACCAGTTCTCTTTTGTTTTTCTTTCCTTTTACTTTATTGAAAGAACATGGGGAGAAATAGCAAAATAACAGTTCAGTAACACCTCGGATAACATTTACCTCGGATAACGCTAAAATCGCATAACGTTAAGTAATCTGGGGAGGAGAATTGGATCGAATAATGTTAAGGTCCTATGGGATGGATTGGATAACAACGGCTAAAGCCTGTGCGGTTACAATGTATCTCTATGGAGCTTCAAGGTTATCCGATCCATCCCATAGGATTTTAACATGGATCGGATAACACTAAAAATCGGATAACACCAAGACTTGTGGAACCAAGTCTTAGTGTTATCCGAGGTATTACTGTACAAGCTTTTCATAAGAAATGTATAATCTGATATAACACCTGTCCTTAACATTGAAGTAAAAATGAAATAACCCACAAATAGTCACACCGTTGTAACCTGTATCAGATTAGAATATTGTACTAAAATTGGCATGGTATGCTGGTAGGGGAAAAAAATCTTGTAATTCTTAGTAACATAATTAATAAAAGAAAATCACAAGTTGAGAAGATCATTTTGGGAGTATGGTTGTTTAATCTAATCTCAGTTGTTTAATCTAATTTGGAGATAATTTTTCCATTATGACAATAAGCCTTATTCTATTTCTCCATGCCTATAAAGTTAAATTACAAGTTTCTTCTCAGTTACAAAACAACTCTCTATGCTCAGATTTTTCCCTTCTCCCATGGGTCCTGTAAGACAATTAGAATGTCTAACTATAGATTCACAAGAGGTAGATACTATAAAAGAGAGGAAACAGTGAGCAGTTTAATACAAATATACAATATAAACAGACCTACTTTGGGAGAAAGTTTTATTCCTTGCCAGTAATTCTATCGCAGCTCCCCCGGTGGCTTAGTGGGTAAGACGCTGAGCTGGAGACTGAGCGCTACACTTGGGGATATGAAAGGAGCCTCCTTAAAAATCCTTCCAGCCCAGAGTAATCTCTGACATGAAAAGAGAGAGAGTAATCCTATCCAGGCATTCTCTCTGTGCAGAGAGCATGTAAGATAAAGGAACCACATTATCCATTATTGTATTCAGCATATGAAAGTGAAAATCTGAACAGCAAAAAGCACCTGTATCCTTGTAGGCTCCCCACATGAGCCAGAAAACATATCCCCCAAAAAAGGCAGTCTGGCACATGTGGAAGCCTCTTTTTCAAGCTATTGTTTTTGTCGAAAACACTGGAGAGGATAGTGTTAGCACCCCTCTCTTCACTACATATACTCTCTACACAATTCAAGATCATCTCAGAGGGTTTTCATCTTAATAGTTACTCATGTGCATTCATCTTAATAGTCACTTGCACACCTCTCAAATGTTGAACATAAATATGAACTAAAAATAAAATAAACATGCAACAGATGTGCATCTTCTGTTGACACATAAACTCTGCATTTTGCTATTACTGTACTTGCCACATTTTAAATATAAAAATATCTGCAGGTTCCTTTTCCTATTTTATGCTTAAAATATCCAATTATGAAATTTAAGTGCTTCTTTCCCACATTTTATAACACCTTTGGCGTTTACACACAATTTTTCTGTTTTTTTTTTAAATCTTCATTAGATGTTGGGGCATTATGTTTGTGTGATGTTGCTATCTGTGTGATTTCCATTTATTTCAATAAGTATCACATGGTCTGAATGCTGAATGAAGTTTGCAATAGCCACATTTTTGCTTTTTGGAATTCAGTTTTCAAATCCATAATTGTGTGTGCATCAGTGCACTGTGAATAAAACATACCCGGTATCTATCTGTACCTGGGCAGGATGCGGCCAAAAAAATTACTTACTCAAATAACTTGTATTCTTTTCATTTCTTTTACTGTACTACAATTTTTTCTGCTTCATACTTTGTCATTTCTATTTTTCAACTAAGATAATCTTAGCACACATTATTATCTAGTCATGAAAAATGCCATTGGAAGATATAATGTAATGGTTTTGTTATCTTCCACATATCACAACTAGAGCTGATGATTTGGATACGATAAGATCTGCATCCTTCTACACCAGTGATGGCAAACCCTGGCAATCCAGGTGTTCTGGAACATCAATTCCCAGAAGCCCTGATCAGCAGGTGTACTGCCTTAGGCTTCTGGTAATTGAAGTCCAAGAATACCTGGAGTGCCAAGGTTCGCCATCACTGTTCTACACCAACTCATAGCTGGCATCCTTTGCCTTTGGTCTCTGGATTCTCCAGCATGCCAATAGATGGTACTGTATTTAGGAACAATTTAATTCCTGGGGCCTTCACAAGCCTGCTGGTCAAACTTCTCCACTGGAGACTGTTGACTCTTTCAAAAGATAGGTTAATTAACTGCTGCCTGATACTCAGCATGGCTGAGGTACTGTATGTGATAATGCTACTTACCAAAGTCAGTCCAGGGGACTGACTGCTGTGGTAATCTCACTTATTGTCATATGAATTCAGTTCTGAGAAAGATACTTAACATGTGACATTGGTAGCATCCTGTGCCAGCCTCAGTGAAATAGCAAAAACTGGAATTACGATTTGGAACTAGTTAAAAGCTGTCACTTGTATCTCTCGTTATGCAACAAGTTATGCAACTGGCATACAAGGAGGGAAACACCCATTCTTGATAGCTGCAATTTATGTAACTGCCCTTACCCAGTATAGCTAATCATGAGGATTCTGGCCAGTGATTCTTTAGTTTTAGCTTTCTACAAATTCTAACTTTACATAAGCATCCCTTTGTTCTTTCCAATACCTGTTCACAACACAAGAAACTGATTTCCTCATTTCAGATCCAATTTTTTAGAACACTTCATAACTTTAATACCCTGGTTTCAACAAAGGCAGAACAAAAAAGAGAGCGGATGGATAAGACTGCTGCCAAATTTTACTGCTGCCTTTTCATTGGGTTGTCAGTTGTAGAGTCTGATGATCCATATTCAAAACCTGGGACTGGCAAGCGAACATATATTATTTTGACCCAAAAAATCAAGTGCTGAAAAATAGTATAGCTTATTATTATTTTCACAAATTTTCTCACCCTCTTGTCTTGACGCACACCTAGGAGTGTGACAAATTTCCTGCCACTAGCTATCTATTGTGAATACTATACAGATCTATAAAGCAGTAACAGAAGCAGTCACCAGAGGAAAAAGGCAACATTCACTATGGGGTAAGAAACTAGGTGACATTTCGGACAAGTAAATATAGTAAATGTTGCCCTTGCTCAAAAGCCAATCATATCTGTTCCATATCATAGGGTTCAGTGCTCATCTCTGTTTATAGCCAAACAGCCAGCGCTGCCTGCATCTGCAGACTTTTCCACGGACATGTGGCAGGCATGCCTAGAGACTGGAGTGGACAGAACACTGTTTACCTTCCCACTAAAGTGGTACCTATTTATCTACTTGCAATTTCTTGCTTTTGAACTGCTAGGTTGGCAGGAACTGGGACAGAGACAAGAGCTCACTCTGTCATGTAGTACTTGGGTCTTGAACTGCTGACCTGCCCGCCTTCCAATCACCAAGTTCAGCATATTAACGACTAAGCCACTACAGCCCCCAGATACATATACAGTAAAACACCGGATATCGCTAAGACTTGGTTCCAAGACTGGGAACAAGAATTAGATACAAGGATAACAGAAACAAAATGGCAGAGGATTTGGAAAAGAAGGATAATGAGAACAATGTCGGTTAGAGTTAAAGAGCATAATCATAAATTAATATGGAGATGGTATAGGACCCCAGTCGTCTTGCATCGAATGTATAATAACCTAAGCGATATATGCTGGAGGTGTAACAAAACAAAGGGAACATACAAACATATGTGGTGTAGTTGTGATGCATTAAAAGCTTATTGGGAAAGAATTGAAAAAGAATTGGAGAATATACTAAATGTGCAAGTTAGGCTGGGGTCAGATACAATTTTGCTAACCGACGTTGATGATTTTGACATGAATAAGGACAATAAAGAACTGCTGGCCATAATGTTGACTGTTGCGAGACAATGTATAGCTAAAAGTTGGAAAAGTAAAGAAAAAATAAGTATACAAGATTGGTATAAGCAAATGTGGGACTTGGCATTAAATGAAAAACTTACTTGGGAGTTAAATTGTAGGAGAGGAAAAGTGCAAAGTAATAATTTCTGGAGGATCTGGGAACCTTTTATAAGTTATACTCTGGGGGGAAAAAAGGGCATACCCCCTGTACAAGATCAGAATGACTTTTGGAAACTGTGAAAATACAGAATTCCCCGGACATTGTAAATAACACAAGGGTGATGTCAATGTTGTGAATGATAACAACGTGAAGAAGATTATGTTCAAAGAAATGTGGCAAATGCAACATTGAATTGTTTGGAGAAAAATGTTACATGATCTTCATGGTTATATATATCTTTATAATTGTCTTGTTTTGTATTTCTGTATTTCTTTTCAAATGCCTAATAAAAAATTTAAAAATTTTTTTAAAAAAAGACTTGGTTCCACAAGTCTTGGTGTTATCCGATTTTAGTGCTATCCGATCCATGTTAAAATCCTATGGGATGGATCAGATAACGTTAAAGCTCCATAGAGATACATTGTAACCGCACAGGCTTTAGTGGTTGTTATCCGATCCATCCCATAGGACCTTAGCGTTATTCGATCCAATTCTCATCTCCAGATTACTTAACGTTATGCGATTTTAGCGTTATCCGATCCAATCATTATCCGGTGTTTTACTGTATATCCCTCAAATTTTAACCCATGTAACAGTCTGTGAGACAGGCTAACATGAGAAAACATGACTGACTTAGTAAGTACCATATCTCATTGAAGCTTTGAAGATATGTTTTTGTGTTTCTGTCATCTTCTAGCTAGCAGGGCCAAAGAAGAAGGGTCATCCGAAAGGAGTGCCAACCTCAGCAACTTATGAAAAGGGTAGAACAAGATAATAAAATAATACAAACTTCCATAACCTCAAAAAGACAAAGCCCTGTTTCGTAAACAGGTTAATGTGACCTTCTGTTTAATAGATCTAAAGAGTACTACATTGGGAGAGACCCAATAGATGATTATCTTATTTTATATTCCTTCAGTCTTAATGCTACAATTAATAATATTTTTTAACCTTTCAACTATCAAATTCCTACTGAATCATTTTAAACCTTTGCTCTTGCATCCTCCCTTGTTGAATTTTTAAAAATCATGTTGATTATTTTGAGCATAATTTGAGTGTACACTGCGTTCATCTACCCTGACATAACAACCATCCTGGAGAGACTGACTGTTTTATTCACTGCAACCATACCTAGCCAGGAAGCCAGATGGTAGCATGTCATCCAGCCCTGGCCCAGTTAAAATCAACAGTAGTGATGAACAAGCATCCAACCACTTACTGCAACCATGCCCCACTGCAAAACTAAGCTTAACTATGTTAATAGCACAACTCTGTAAATATTTAATTCTAAGACTAGTTAAGTCATTTTTGCTGATGAAGCATATGAACTTCATAAAAAAATGAGTTGAGAAAAAATCCTCTCTTCTTTTTCAAGACAGTGCATGCACTGGCTCTTCAGCTTTGAAACAGAGATGAGCACTGAACCCTAGAGTCGGATATGACTGGCTCTCGAACAAGGGGAACCTTTACCTGCATGTACTATCACAGCAAGCATAATCTCAAAGTAAAGCACCCTCCGTCCTCTCCTGTATGTTAGCAGCACATGCCTTAAAACTGTCAAATGCAGTTTAGTCTTAATATATTCAAAACATTTTAAAACTCAATCTAGCCAAATAGGAAACCAACAGGTACAACTGATTTATCTACCTGGCAATTACTGTCCAAGTGATTTCAACAGATTACTTCTGAATAAGCAATGACAGAACTAAAAGAATACCCAAAAATGACATTTTAAAATCCTTCTAAAGCCACCAGGGTTTAATAGCGCTGCTTCAGTTTCAAAACCAACTGGAAGAACTTGATCTAACGTTGTGTCTACTGCCAATTCTACATATGGCTTCCTCTTGTTTTAGAAACTAGAGAACTATAAACATAGGTGAGAGTTATGGATCTGGACAGTGTCCGAGTAGGACTCAGGACGCCTAGATTCAAATTCCATTTTGGCTACAGAAACTTACTGGGATGTGCCTGGCTAGAATAAACACTTCTTGAACACCTCATGTAACTCAATGACCCCCATCAGTACAAAATAAGAGCAATTTGACACAACAACAACAACAACAACAACAACAACAACAACAACAACAACAACAACAACAACAACAACAACAACAACAACAACAACAACAACAACAACAACAACAACAACATCGTACGGGCATTGCCTTCCTAATGGCTAATCTAAACCTAAGGAGCAAAATCTCCAGAAATGCTAGCTTTGGTAATACCTCATTGAAATGTCAGCTGTTCTTATCATTCATGTTCCGCAGCCATGTGGATTAAAGATAAGAGGCGCACAACCCGTCTTCTAAGTGAAACTGGAAAGGATCACTTGACTTCTCTTATGGGGTTGGCAACGCATTGGACTTGGGTGGATCGGTGGGTGGCAAACCAACCCTAGGCAACAGGGTTGGCCATTGCAAACAGGAGTCACCCGGCCCCACGCCGATCCGCCTCAGGGGCTCTTACATCACCTTGCAAAACCCCACTGCAGCCAATGGGAGAATCCTTTGCAACGAAGGGGAATACGTCGGTGGAGGGTGGAGGGTTCGATCCCACCAGGCGACCCTTCCGCCTCCCAGCCAAACCTCAAGGGGAAAGACACGCAACTCCCCAGGCTACATTCAGAAGTGACCCAGGCCACTGCCACCCTGCTCGTCCCACTCTTCTCTTTGCAAAAGGGGCAGGAGGACCCCCAGAAGGGGCCACCGTCCTAAGGCTTCACCTGGCCACTGCAAAGGCAGGGTCAGAAACTAGGGAGCAGGAGGACCCCATTCATCACGTTACTCCCCTTCGGATGGAAAGGCTTGACTTTTTGGAGGCTACTACAGGTAGCTCTTGCTACCTGCCTCCCACCCAGGTGGCCATTTCTTTGCAGAGCAGCCACCGCCTCTTCCTGCTGCTCCCCCCCCCCAGGTGTCATCTGGCCCACGGCGGGCAGAGGGGAAGCTGTATACCGGCTGCAGCGGGCGAAGGAGGGAGCAAAGCGTCTCGTCTCCTATCCTTGTTTACCTGCCCTCTCTTTACGGGGGCCGCAGCCACGAGAGGCAAAGCGGGGCTGGCATCTCTCCGGCCCCCCCTGCGTCGCGGTGGCCCAACCGGGGACGGCACGGGCTGCTGCGGATGAGCTCACCGCAGAGGCGGAGCAGAGGCCCCGCCAAGCCGGCCCCTCCTTGACACGGGTTGCAAGCGCCTCCTCAAGATGGCGGTGGTGGGCTCGCTTGCCGCGGGTGGGCGAGGGGAGCGGGGCCCGCCATCCAGGAGACTCTCGTGTGGGTCCTATTTGAGTCCCTGCCCCGCTGTGAAGCATCCGCCTGGCGGCCTTTTAGCTCCTGCTCTGGCTGCCTTCTCCTTTTGTAGTCGCTCCGTCGGTAAAATGAGTACCCAGCATGTTGGGGGCAAAATGCTAATTACTGTGTGAGCCGCCCAGAGAGTGCACTAAACGCTGTAGGGCGGTATATATTATTATTATTATTATTATTATTATTATTATTATTATTATTATTATTATTATTATTATTATTATTATTATTATTATTATTATTATTATTATTATTATTATTATATGCCGCTCTACTTGCCGAAGCGTTTGCTTTACTCAAAAGTAACTCCTACATTGGGTAGGGAGGGTTACTCTCACGTAGGCTGCAACCCGGTTTATGAGAGTTAAGTAGTAGCAATCACTCTTGTATTTATTGTTCTTCAGTCGCACCCTTTGCGACCCTATGGACCATTGTCCTCCAGGCACCCCTGTCCTCCACCATCCTCTTCAGCCCGTCCAGCTCTGTGCCCACTGCATCCACAATACCATCTAGCCATCTCATTTTTGGCCATCCCCTTCTGCCCTCCCAGCTTTCCCAGCATCAAGGTCTCCTCAAGTGTCCAAAGTACTTTCGCTTCATCTTTACTATTTGACCTTCAAGGGAGCAGCCAGGGTTAATTTCTTCTAAGACCAACCTATTTGTTCTCCTCGCTGTCCAGGGGACTCTCAAAACTCCTGCAACACCACATCTCAAAGGCATCTATTCTTCTGCGCTCAGCTTTCCTAATGGTCCAGCTCTCCCAACCATACATTGCCACCGGGAATACCATTGCCACTAGACGAATCTTTGTTTGTAATTTGATGTCTCTACTTTTCACTGTGTTCCCCAGGTTTCTCATTGCTTGCCTCCCAAGGATCAGTCACCTTTTTATTTCATGGCTGCAGTCACCATCTGCAGTGAGCTTTGATCCCAGGAAAGTAAAATCTGTCACTGCCTCTACTTCTTCCCCATCTATTTTCCAAGGACTGATAGGGCCTGTTGCCATGATCTTGTCTCCCAAGAATTAGTCATCTTTTTATTTCATTTATTTATTTATTTATTTAGATTTATATCACCGCCCACTCACCGTGGCGACTCAGGGCGGTTTACAATCAGGAAAAAAACCCACAAAGACAAAATAACAATAACACACACACAATGCAAACATCTAAAATCCATTCCTCCTTCCGGCCAGAGGACGTTAGTCTTTTCCTTCTCTGGGCAGATAAGGCCCAGGATTAAGAAGTTGGAGCTTCCATCTAAAAACCTTAAAACTTTTAAAAATTAAAATCTGAAAAAGTTAAAAACAGATTAAAAACATACCAGGTGCTACAACTACAGTACTAATTTAAAAGTAGAAAGAGAGGGGCTCAGATCAACCAATGTGCTGGGGTCATTATACCTTCCATACCCCATATCTGTCCTGTCAGCAATGTTTTTAGATTCTTCCTAAAGGGCAGCAGCTCTGTCTGCAGACGTAGCTCCGTAGGCAGGAGGTTCCATAGGGCCGGAGCAGACACAGAGAAGGCCCTCCTTCTGGTGCCAGAGAGATGTGTCTCCCTGGCCGATGGAACAACTAGGGAGCCTCTCCGGTCCGCTCTGGTGGGACGGGCAGATGTTCTTGGGGTGAGGCAGTCTCTTAAGTATCCTGGCCCACTACCATGTAGGGCTTTAAAGGTAATAACCAGCACCTTGAATTGCACCCGGAGGCAAACCGGCAACCAGTGGAGCTCCCGAAGCAGAGACGAGGCATGTGCATACCGCCCACACCCCATCACAATCCGGGCAGCCGCATTCTGGACCAGTTTAAGCCTCCGAATGGTCGTCAAGGGTAGCCCCATACAGTAATCAAGTCTGGAGGTGACCAGAGCGTGTGTGATCATGAGCAAGGAGTCCCGATCTAGGAGTGGGCGTAACTGGCGGATCACATGAAGTTGTGCAAAAGCCCTCCTAGCCACGACTGCCACCTGCTCTTCGAGCAGTAGTCGCGAGTCCAGGAGGACCCCCAGATTACGCACTGGGTCTGATTGGGGCAAAACTGCCCCATCCAGAACCAAAGATGGTAACTCCCGAGATGACGCAGGACCCCCGACCCACAGCCACTCAGTCTTGCCGGGATTCAGCTGAAGCCCGTTGTCCCCCATCCAGACCCTCACAGCCTCCAGGCACCTGGAAAGGATTTCCACTACATCACTAGGGTCCCCATGGGCCGAGATATATAACTGGATATCATCTGCATATTGATGATACCTCACCCCGTGGGACCGGATGATCTCACCCAGTGGTTTCATGTAGATGTTAAATAGGAGAGGTGAGAGTACCGAGCCCTGAGGAACCCCATAACAAAGGGGCCTTGGGCTAGACACCTTGCCCTCCAACCACACCGACTGGGTCCGGTCCCTCAGAAATGAGGAAAACCAGGACAACACAGTGCCCTGTATCCCCAATCCTTGGAGCCTTTCCAGAAGGATACCATGGTCAATGGTATCGAATGCTGCTGAGAGGTCAAGAAGAGCCAGGACAGATGGATGACCACCATCCCGCTCTTGCCAGAGATCATCCACTAGTGCGACCAATGCAGTTTCGGTGCCATATCCGGGCCTGAATCCTGACTGGAAAGGGTCTAGATAATCCGCTTCATCCAGGACACCCTGTAATTGTCGTGCCACTGCCTTTTCCAAAACCTTGCCCAAAAAAGGCAGGTTGGACACAGGCCGGTAGTTGGTAAGCACTGTAGGGTCGAGCGATGGTTTTTTCAGGAGGGGCCGCACCAGAGCATGTTTTAAATTTTCTGGAAAGACCCCCTCCTGTAATGATGAATTTATAATAGCTTCGACCCAACCGCCTGTCACCGCCCTGGAAGTTTTAACCAACCAGGCGGGGCATGGATCTAATGCACAGGCAGTGGCACGAACAAATCCAAGGAGCCTGTCCACTTCCTCAGGGACAACTGGATCAAACCGATCCCAGATAACCTGGCCAGACTGCGCTCCAGGCAACCCCAGCTCTACATTATCCACGCCAGGATTAAACTTCGAGCGAATTTGAGTGATTTTCTCTGTCAGATAATCAGCAAAAGCCTCAGCAGATCCCTGCCAACCGGGGCCCAACCCCCCTCTACAATCTCCATCTGCAGTGATCTTTGATCCTAAGAAAGTAAAATCTGTCATTGCTTCTACTTCTTCCCCACATATTTTCCAGGGACTGATTGGGCCTGTTGCCATTATCTTGGTTTTCTTGATATTGAGTCTCAAGCCAGCTTTTTCACTCTCTTCTTTCAACCTAATCAGCAGCTTCTTTAGGTCTTCCTCACTTTCTGCCATTAAGGTAGTGTCATCTGCGTATACATGCCCCCATAGTGCTTAGTGCACCTTCTGGGTGGTTTGCAGCTAATTAGCATTTTGTTTTACAGACCGCGGAAGGATGGAAGGCTGAGTCAAACTGGATCCCCTTAAGGATCAAACTCACAGTATTTTATTATTTATTCAATTTGTATAGCCGCCCCAATCGATGTGTGGCTCTAGGCATTTTGGCTACAGTACATCTGTTTAACCATTTTGCCACCAGGGCAAAACAAAAAAACAAAAACGTTGTGGCACCTTAAAAGAGTAACTTCTGTATTTTAATGTTAACTTTCGTGGATCAAGTCCACTTCGTCAGACAAAAGAGTGAGACTTCATGGCATCAATTTATACACATCAGGTACAGAGGCAAACAATGGTTGGTTAGCATAACGGATAAGTTTACAGATCAATGTGGGTTTTTGCAACTGGAAATCACAGAATATTCCTGACTGGTATTCAAATTTGCTGTGAGGTTTGGCCCTGTTGAGTTGCAAATGGTAAGATGGATGCAAAACAAACATTGTGGCATTACATTGA
This sequence comes from Furcifer pardalis, assembly GCA_030440675.1. Lineage (NCBI taxonomy): Eukaryota > Metazoa > Chordata > Lepidosauria > Squamata > Chamaeleonidae > Furcifer > Furcifer pardalis. The sequence continues at coordinate 153,700,450 of CP126894.1, read as the reverse complement.
GCTACGTGGTACACTGCATTTCCTTAAGAGGAATCATTCCTCCATTTGGAGTGCTGCAGGGGTGATCAGACAATGTCTTTGCCAGACTGCACCATCCCGCTCCCCAACCCCCAAATAGTATTCCTATCTAGTTTGCTGGCCTCACTCAAGAACCTTCTACTTTTCTAGTGTGGATAGGATCACTCTGGTTTGGATCAGTTTCAGCGCTGTGTGGTGGTTGGAACCAATCCAAAGAAAGCCTAGTTTGAACTTGCAATGTGGCAAAGTGGTTTAATAAGTGAGCCATTTCTGTTGGGCAGAGGGCAAGGAAGTGAGATTTTTTTTACTGTACATTGAGTCCCTGATGTGATGTGTTATGTCAAATTTATTTCTTTTCTGACTCTTAAAAGACTAATTATGAAATTGCCTGAAGCCACAGATACTGCCATGGATTTGACTGAGCGGTTTCTTGAGTAGCACTTTAAGAAACAGTAAAGAAAGTTTTGAACTGATGCAGTGCAATAGTCCAGGGGGTGACAACCTATGGCCCATGGGCCAAATCCAGCCCACGGCACCAAATCATCCAGCCCCCACCCCTATCTTGTTTTATCAGTCTCTTGTGTCTGCCATTTAGCAGTCATGTGTAAAATACTATCTTTTTGCAATATTAATATTAGTTATTTCCAATTCCCAATACTGTATCATAGTCCCACTACCCAAAGCATTAAAGAGGTGACCTGTTCATGAGCTCCAGCAAATTGACAACAATTGTATCTTCTGGCCTCATCTGGATTTTATTGATCCTCAAAAGAGTCATATTGGGATATCCTGTGATTTGAAGACATACTGGGAATTCTAGAGTAGTTTTAAGTAAGAAGTGCCATCTAGTGTTCAGCTAGCAAACACCATTTTAAGTTTCCCAATAAAAGTTTAAATACACCTCCCAAGCCTCAAATGTTCTTAAGCATGCAGGAACCTTGATATTCTCGTAAAATGCATGTTTCACCTCTACTGTATTTCAAAATCTAATTAATTGGTGGCAGAAGAAACCCCTACGTAGGAGCTGGTAAGAATACAATTTCTAAAATTATCTTCTCTAATAATCTAAAACAGATTGGCAAACTACAGGCCAGATCTGGCCCGTAGTGCCAAGTCATCCAGTCTGCACCCTTGATCCAGCTGCCGCCGCCAGACGGCAGTGTCTGAGGGAGCGTGACCCAGCCCCAGACCTAAAAAAGTTGCTGACTCCTGATCTAAAGAGATTGTTTCAATTGATTGTAGACTAGAGGAACACGTTAAATAACTAACAATCAGGCTACAGATTTCATTAAAACTCATGTCCCATGTTTAATGGGTTTCATTAAAACCCATGTCTCCAAACCTATTTTAGCATCTCCAAACACACACACACACACACAAAGATTTTTGGAATAGTAGCCATGTTAGTCTGTGGTTCAGGCATATCAGAAAACAAAACAAAAAACACTGTAGCACTAAAACTAAAAGGTTTTATATGTGTGGGGAAAATTAGTGCTTATTTTCTTTTGCAGAAGAAACATTTAATTGCTCTTATGACACTGCCCCCAACTATATGTCTTACAACTAATTTTTGTTAACTGAAAGTCATTATTTCCAAACTCATGTCCTTATGCACTATGTGGGCCCACTTACCAGCTTTCTGATATTAGAAGACCTTCCTTGTGGCTGCTCCCCGGCTCCGGAATTCTTTGCTAAGAGAGACTAATGTTTACTTGCTCCTTGTTCTTTTTCTGCTGGCAGGCAAAGATTGTTTTTATTTAAGCAGGACTTTGATAATTATAGCAGCCTGAAACCACAGGGTTTTAGTTGTTCTACAAGCTCTCTCCTTTTTGGTGTTTTAATTTTAATTGTTTTTGTTGTTGTTCAGTCGCACAGTCGATTCCGACCCTCTGCGACCCCATGGACCACTGTCCTCCAGTCACTTCTGTCCTCCACCATCCTCCTCAACTTGCTCAGCTCTGTGCCCATTGTGTCTATAATACCATAATACCATGAGTTTAATTCTACTTAGGGTTGCCATATGTCCCAGTTTTCCAGGATTTTCCCAGATTCAAGCTGTCCTGGCTGGTTCAAGAAAAAACATGTAAAAGTCCCGGATTTTTAAATTTGAACAAAGGAAGCAAGATCATCCCTCACCAAGGGATTTTTGCAAAGAGTTAATTCGCTGCCTCCCTGCCTTTCTTTCAATTATCCTGCTTGAAAGCGGTGAACACAAAACAGCACCCTGAGAACCCCGCCGGGGAGGGGAGACATTTGCAAGCGAGATAATTGAAAGAAAGGCACAGATGCAGTGAAATATCTCTTTGCAAAAATCCCTTGGCCAGTGGTGGGATGTCAAATTTTTTACTACCCCACCGTGATGTAATGGATGTCATGAGTGGGGCTACCATCGTGATGTCATGATGTTGTGGGCGGAGCCAACACCATGATGTTATGATGTTGTGGGCGGAGCCAAAGAAAAATAAATAATAGTAAAAATAATAAAATAAAAATACACACGCCTCAACCCACCCACCCCAAACAAAAAAAACTAGTAACTGACGTAGCTAGGCAGGCAGCAGGCAGCCAGGCGGTGCGGCGGCAAACTGCTGCGGTGCGGCGAGGAAAGGCTGCCGCCGCTGCTTGTAGATGCATGTGCATGCACCTCTATTTGATGCATGCGCAGTTCTATTTTTTACTGCACATGGGTCAAATAGAGGTTTGTTTGACACATGCGCAGTTCCGAGCAGCCATTTTGGCTGCCTGGAAGTATACTTCTGGAGGGGGACTGGAGAGGTGACCGAACCGGGTCGCCCAGGGGTTTACCACCATCCCCGGTGGTCCCCTCCTGATGGGTGCTACCAGTTCAGACGAACTGGTCCGAACCGGTAACAACCCATCTCAGCCTTTGGCTCACCTTGAAGTTTGGGGGACAAGGAGTCATCCTCGGCCCTTTTCCTCCAAAACCGGGAGGAAGCAAGAAATACCCATCTCTAAGAAGCCAAACCTCCACCATACACTAGGATGGAGGATTCCTTCTTCACGTGACTGCAAAAGGTTAATTGCACAGGGTCAATATTGCTAGACAGGAAGGGGACAGGGTGGACAGAAAGTGAAGGGTCCTCCCTTGCAAAGTTCCTCCTCCAAACTTACTCCCTTCCTGTCTCCTGCTTTTCTCCTTCCATAGGGAAACAGAGGTGCCATGGGCTGCATTGCTGTTCCGGGTCCCTCTCTAGAACTTTCTTCTATCTAAGGGATCCTTGTACGGGGTTTGAGAGTGAGTTTATTTCAGTGGTGTGTGTGTGTGTGTGTGAAGGGGAGGGTGGGGTGACCTCAAGGGAAGGAAGGGTGGTTCAAGAGTGGCCCAAGAAATATTCAAAAATGTAGAAGCATCAAGAATAGTCTTTTGCAAGGCAAATCACACTGGAAAATATCTCTTAACAACTGTCTTCCCTGGAAGGGGATCCTGGGTCTTAGAGTCTCCCCGACACCCCTAGTCCGACGCATGCGCAGTTTGAAGACTGCAATGTCATGTGGCTGTCCCAGTTTGGTGGGAGAGAATTATGGCAACCCTAATTCTACTTTAATATTTGTAACTTTTCTGTACTTTGATCCATCTTTTTTTAAAAATATATATTGCAAGACACCTTACGCTCTAGTTTTGGGAGAAAGGCAGCATATAATCAAAATAAATAATGAATAATTAAATTATGTACTGTACATGGAAGCTTTGCAAACAGGCTCCTGTGTATGAATCATTCTTGCAGGATCAGACAAAATAATACTCTTGTAGAATTTATTTCTAAGAGAAACCAGGGCTTGTCTGAATCGTTGCTAAGCTGCAGGGCAGCCAAAATCATTTTTTTTCCACATTATCTTTGATTTTTAAAACTGTTGTTTGAAAAACCATTTCTAAAATTTGTCTTTAATCTCTTTTTAAATAATGTTTTTATCAATTTCATTGTATAATGCTAAAGGGGCCCTGGTGAAGGGAAAAGCAATTAACAAATACTGTACAGTACTTGTAATAGGTAAGTAATCATTCCAAGGCAAAAGAGTTATTAAGCCATCATTATATGCTCATTATAGACATAATAAATACTAATACAATTTGAAAAAAGTTTGGTCCAATTTTAATTTTTATTGTTGCTCTGGACAAACACAATCTTTATTTGCCATCTAGTCTCCAACAAGTCACATGGATAACACAAAGATACTTTTAAGATATGCATGTTAATAGCAAAAAGCAAAGTCAATTATAAAGAAATAATCTTATTTACAGCATTGGTATGTCTTACTCTAATATACCTGTGCAACATTTTTAAAAAGTGGAAGGTATACATTGCATGTTGGAACTGTTTGCCCTCTAAATTCACACTTTGTTTGATTTAATCATACAAAGGAAGTATTTTCTTTGCATTTTCAGCTATCTTGAAGCCCTTGGTCCTAAATTCCTTTATTCATATATATAATTGACTAATCCACAGAATCTGCCTCAATAAATAAACTAAAACTGGAATCTATCAAGTCCTAGTTTATTGAACTCTATAATATTTCTGTACAAAGGGATTTAAGATTAGAAGTTAGCAAGTAAATGGGTTAAGAAACATGGCCCAAATACCACAGTTAATGCAGCAAGTATTGTTTTATATCTGAAACTTTTGGGAAATATGGAAGAATTTACTAAATATCTTTTTCTTGTTTTTTTTTTTAAAGCAAAACATACAGTGGAACCTTAGTTAATAAACAGCTCGGTTAACATAAAAATCGCATAATAAAACAAAATCCATAGTAAATAGTGGCTCGGTTTACAGATTTTTTTTCAGAATGGATGAATTGGTTTTCAATACATTATTATGGGAAATTGCATTCAATGAATTCCTTTGGGAAGTTCAGTTAAAGTAATTTTCGCTGTAAGAAACGTCTTGGAGAACACATTAATTATGTTAACCGAGTTTCCACTGTACTGTACTTGGATCTTTTAAAAGTACTGTAGTTTTTAAAATGTAGTAAGGCACCACTGGGATGAATCCATTTTTCTTTCTGTTGTCTGATCAGTTGGCATAGTAAAATAAATAAGTACTCTCAAATACTTATACTACAATGACATCTTAAACTTTAAAAAGATGTTATTATTTAATACACCTGATGAAATAGAAAGAGGTATGTTTTAAACCACCCAAACAATTCCTATTACTGTATTGTTTTGTACGGGAATCATTTTCCAACAATATTTAACATATACACTTTGAGGAATATTCTTATAGAAGAGAAAGTGCTGAAATGTTATATACCAGTGATGGCCAACCTTGGCACTCCAGGTGTTTTTGGACTTCAATTACGCGAAGCCCAAGTCAGCACACCCAATGATCAGGGCTTCTGGGAATTAAAGTCTGAGAACAGAAGGAGTGCCAAGGTTAGCCACCACTGTTATATACTCTGAGGAAGGGAGAATTTCTGGTTTCTTTGTTTCACTCCCTGAAGGCCATGTTACATTCTACATGTTAAGGCTTTGGTAGAAATTTCATATAATATTGCACTCAAATTAACATAGTATAGTAAACTGATGAGTAAACTTGAACTTGAACTTAGAGTCCTTGAATATCATAGGAATTAACATTGTTTCTAAAACACCATCAGGTTTTAAACATGTTTATACTTTCCGTCCATGATTTATCTTCTACACATCTCACTTTTGACATCTGTTCATTCCAAACTGTCTAATTTTTCATGTCAAAGTGGCTAAAAATGTTTACTCTTAACTATTCACTAATCCCTTCAAAGTGGCTGAGTAAATAATTCCATAGGACAGTTTTGACCAATAAAATGGATTTGGATGTACTGTATCTAGCATTTCTATTGCTGACATTTTGTTTCATATTAATGTTCCATGTCAATCTAGTTCTTTTTCAATCTAGTCTACTGATAAGAAACCTATAGCCCATCAAGTACTGATGATGACCTACTGCACTTTACTCCGCACCCCTGGCCATACTTTCAGAAGTTGATGGAACTGAAATCTTGTAACATCTGGAGATCAAAGCTTCCCTGAGATTTGCTCTAGTCAAGGACAAAAGGTATGCAGCTTGGACATGCAGTTTTTAAGAAAACCCAGTCTTCACCTTACTTCCCCACCCCCAAAATTATTATCACCAACTCATCAACTTTACTTTCTCTGGGGTATGATTTACCTTTTTTTTGCCACACTGAAAGGCCCAAACTTTATTTACGCTCAAAGAGGCCTTTTAAAAAAAACCCGCACCTTCTAGTTAGTTCTAGTGGCGGAGGAGGGATCAGGAAGGGATTGTGTGGCTCTCTGTGGTCCTAGGAGCTGCAGGTGTGATCCTTGAACCTCTGTCTCAAAACACCACAGACTTGAAATACCTCTTTGCTATTAGCCCTTGACATATCTGACAAAGGCCACTGGGCCTTAAACAACTTAATTCAAAATGCCAAGCTTACAAAAGCTTCATATACAGCCAGTTGTCCATCATTTGTTCTTTAGAAAGCTTAAACGTTCCAGTTTTAGCAACAAAATATGCTATCTTCCACATACTATTAAGTTTTTATAAAATGCTTTCCCTATGTACACACATCAAGGGCAATTGTACTGAAACTGGAACTATTAATACTGGCAAATAGTTCAGGATTGCTAAGTACACAGGAAAAGAGCAATAGCCAAGAAAAAGCTGATTATTATGCATGAACTTGAAAATGAGTGCAACATCTTGCTTGACTAATTTTCTTTCCAGAAGCTCTTTAAATGAGTTCTTGCAACAAGATTTACATGGGAGGAATATTTGGGATCCTGAAACCATTCATCCATGAGAATGCTAAATGAGATTGGGCTCATGGAAAGCATCTCAGCATTGGGGCTGAAGTCACACAATATTTGTGTGTGTGTTTGAAAAGTCATTACAAAAAAGTAGTACATGGTGTTTTGTACTTTAAAAGGGGAAATATGAAATTATTTCATATATTCTTTACATTCTAACCTCTATCCTGGTTTGATTATCATAAATGGAATTGACCGTACATAGTTTAAAACAAGATGCCATCTTGGCTAATAAGGCCACTTACACAAAGCACCATCGTGAATATTTCGCAGTTCCTTTTTGGAATTTACCCCAAAATAGAAGTTAACTTTTCATGTATGTCTTCAAGGATGCTTGAGGCCAATAGCTGTCCCTCTACAACCAAAACTTTATATAATACACCTGGACTCCTCAGCCCTTCCTCTTCTTCCTACCTTGAAAACTTTACCAGAAAGTTGGTCTGTTGTCTCGTGAAAAGATACTGATTTGGCAGATGAAAACTTTACCAGAAAGTCGGTCTGTTGTCTCGTGAAAAGATACTGATTTGGCAGATGAAAACTTTACCAGAAAGTTGGTCTGTTGTCTCGTGAAAAGATACTGATTTGGCAGATGATACATGGAAGATCCATGAAAACCACCTTCAGAGTTAGTTCTTTCCTTATACCATTTCATTAATCAGGTGTATTCCAGGCAACAACCACAGTTTTCCTGAAGATCCTGTATGTCTCACCAATCAGTAAAGTGAATTGATTACAGAATGTTACAATGACAGGTCATCACTTGTCCTGATTCCAAATACGTATGATCTCATCCGACAGTAAAACCTAGAAGATCTTTCTTACAGCTTTTCAGATGTGCAAATCTTGTGCAAGTAATTAAATATTTCATCAAAATCAGAACTCCAATACTGTGCAGCTGTTTTGCACCCAAAAGGACAACTAAGAAATAGTTTCTATCAGGGCAATGGAATGTGTCCTGTCGTCAGATATTTCCTGCTTGTATCTGGATGCTTGTTTAACAGCTGTCACAAAAGTGGGAGAAGAAACTGTCTTGAGTACCCAAGAGCCAAACCAAAAGGAGTCCACTGTTAAACCAGTTTCAACCGTACCATGAAAGAAAAGGAAATGTGGGCAGGATTATGAGCAAAAATATGCAGAACATCTTCTCAGCCTCTGTTTGAATACACCAGCTCATGTTTAGTAATCCATTTTAGAGATGGTATTGGGAATTGTGGCATAATTTCTGCTTCAGAGGAAAAGTCTAGGAATATAATTGTTTTGTAAAGGAACATTCATGGTCAAGAGGACCATGATGCTTTAATACGTATTCTAGCACCCTAAACCTATGATTCCTACTGCAGGATGGAATGAGCTCCCGTCTCTGTCCCAGCTCCTGCCAACCTAGCAGTTTGAAAGCAAGAAATTGCAAGTAGATAAATAGAGACCACTTCGGTGGGAAGGTAACAGTGTTCCATGCGCTCCGGTGCCTAGTCATGCCTGCCACATGACCATGGAAACATCTGCAGAAGCAGACAGCGCTGGCTATTCAGCTTAGAAACAGGGATGAGCACTGACCCCTAGAGTCGGATACGACTGTCTTTCGAGCACGGGAAACCTTTACCTTTAATCCTATGATGCACAGGTACAACTGCCAGGATTTTGCACATACAGCTTCTTATTTTAAAAAAATCAGAGGAAGAAAGCCAGCCATTTTGTTTAGCAGAATGGGAAACACAACAGGACTGAAGCTGAGTTTCTGTTCGTGAAATGGCTGTTAATGACATTTTAATTCTTTTTTTTTTAAATGGCAATTCTGTAATGCATGCACTGCCCTAATTAGGGCACCAAATGGAGAGACATGGTGACAGTGTGTAAACAGTATCTAGTTTTTTATGTAGTCTCCCCATCCAGCTTGACTCACACACTGCCCTAGAACGTGTGGCTTTGTGAAAGTTGCTAGCCCATTATGAACAATAGGAGTCTATTTGTTTTGTCCACAATGGACTAAAAATTCATTACAAATACTATGCAGCTTGTCACACAATTATCTCCACTTTTTCCAGAGAAGGAATCTATTGACTCTGGTGTCACATCATTTTTTTCCAACAGTAAAACTGACCAGATCAATTTGATCCATAATGTCTCACAGACTTCATTTTGAAAGGTGTACCTGGATGCTTAAGTAGCTTGCATAAAAATGATGAAAAACTCTTCCTTATGGAACAGATGCCCTGAAAACTTGTGTTTCAGACTTAAAGCTGGTAAGATATTTGCTCCTGCACAATAACAGCAGCTGGTATCCTTGGTCTCATATAAAATGATGGCAAGTCTATAAACAGGATTGGACTTCCTAATGTGATTGACATGGTCTCTGATGAGCCCCGACAGACACTTTTCTAGGTAAGAATAGTACAACCTACATATTTAGAGTTTACAAACTAAGGAGGGCTCCTAATACAAACACTTCAAGCCCTGTTGAATTAAATGGGAATGAAGAAGAAATCACTTGATCAGGATACTACCAGACTGATCTGAAAATTCAACCAGGGTTGGAATTAATTATGTTCAAGAGTGCCAGAAAGGAGGAAGGCTTCTCACAATCCCAAAAATGCGGAGAGGTTCAAGAGAAGTTTTTTAAAAGTTGTCATTCCTGAAAAAGATCCAGAGCCCATTTCACCTTGGAATAGGTGGCAGTGGAGGGGCACCTCTTTCTCTGCGGCCGGATCCACCTAAAAGGGGAGGGGAAAGGAGGGGGAAAGATCTTTAATGCAGTTATATTCCCAGATGTTTTGCCCAAGATATCCATCTAAAATAGCACCACTAGTTAGTTTTAACACACTTTTATTATTCATTGAGTAGATTTTTAAAATGCAGAAATATTTCATGTCTTTGCTTACACATGACTCTGAATTTTTTTTAACTGATATGATAATTTGTCATGCCTGCAAGATTATTCATACTAGTAGGAACTGTTCTGTTTAAAACTTGAGAGTAGGAGGCAAGAGTTATTGTTTCACAATGAATGCAAGCATTGTGTTTTTCATACCACCTTCATTGCTGACCAGGTGGGTTCTGCGGGTTTTTAATGCATCTCAACCTCACACATATTTAGCCAGAGCAGAGATCATAAAGAAAAAAGAGAGAGAAGAGGATATTTGCAATGAGTAACACAAGAATAATGTACAAAGTCAAAACAGTAAAATATAATGAAAACATTAAAAAATCTAAAAGAATTAAAAGAAACAGATAAGAGAAACAAAAGGGGGAAAAACAGAATAAATCAATCAGTTTAAATGCCTTGGCAAACAGGGAAGCTTTTAAACTGGTGCCAAAACAATTGTAGTGATGGCGTAAGTAGCACGTCTATGGGGCTACTCCACAATTGGGGTGCTACCACCTCCCTCATTTCCCTTGACGCAAAGTGAATTTGAACTGCATAAGCAAGAGACACTTTTGCAAATAACTGCAGTCTGATGCTGCTCCAGACAGCTAGCCAGTGACTCATGATTTCCTCAGACTGTGATCCTCCAGTTCCCTCTTACTATCACAGAGCAGAGGACTTCTTCACCATTCTTCATTCACTCAGAACTGAGCTTGGACAGGATTACTTTCTCATATTGTGGCTAATGTGGTGATAGATTTTTTTCTTATCCTGTGACCTCCTGGAATCTACTTCCAGCTAGATCACTGTGACAAACTGCCAGGACAAGCAGTCAAGTCATGAGAAAAGCTGTTTATACAGGAACCATAAATACTTTTCTCCAGTCCTATTTAGCTTTGCCCCCTAAACTATTACCACCCACTGCACTTACTAAAAACTTCCTCAGTGTTCAAAGTGCTTCGTTTATTTACATGTCAGCAATCATTAACCAAGTGCTGTGTTCTCAAGGAGACCTCAAGAGAAAATACTTACTTCTGTTGTCATTCCTTGCCAGTTTACTGGGATAGCTTTTGTTCATGGGCACATATGGCTCTGGAGGTGGCAAGTCAGACAGAGGATGGAAAGAGAACCGGCTTTCCCACTCATCTAGGGAATACACAACAGTAACAAATTGAATTAATAACAACAACAACAACTTTTGCAGAATTGTTTGTGACTCTCCATTATAGACTCTGCATTACAGCCTGACGGGAGTTAGTTTGTGTTCTGGTTTGGTTGTTTTATGTGGTTGCATTTTATAACTTTTATTGTACTGTTGTTGTTTTGACTGTAAGCCGCCCTGAGTCACCTCGCCGAGTGGGCGGCAATATAAATCTAAATAAATAAAAATAAAAAATAAATAGACAGGCTGGTTCACTTTAATATGAAATGCCACTCATACTGATATATCAAGGTCATCCTCCTACAGTTTGTATTGCTAACATTGCAGGTTGGATGAAGTTAAGAGGACATAGTCGTGCCCTTAGACCAGGGGTGGCCAAGCTTGGTGCTCCAGCTGTTCTTGGACTTCAATTCCCAGAAGCCTAAGTGAGCACAACTACTGATGAGGGATTCTGAGAATTGAAGTCCAAGAGCAGCTGGAGCATCAAGGTTGGCCACCTCAGCCAAGTGCCTGGTTGAATTTTTCACGCACGACTTGTAAACGTTGGCTGATCATGTGAACAGCTTTGCTCATTTCTGTGTAGAGGGAGAGAGGAAGGGGAAACTTTGTTAGGCATAGAATCACCTCTATCTTTGATTAGGGGTTTCTATAATGCTAGACTGACTATACACAATCAAACATATCCTGTATTTTCCCTATGGGAGCATGCTTCCCATAAACAGTGTTTATCTGCTGCAGTGTATGTCCTCTTTGATTCAGTGTGCTTAATTCTAAGTAAACAACATATGAAGGGATGTTGTTACTATACAGTAAAACACTGGATAACACTAAAACTTGGTTCCACAAGTCTTGGTGTTATCCAATTTTTAGTGTTATCCGATCCATGTTAAAATCCTATGGGATGGATCGGATAACGTTAAAGCTCCATAGAGATACATTGTAACCGAACAGGCTTTAGCTATTGTTATCCGATCCATCTCATAGGACCTTAACGTTATTAGATCCAATTCTCCTCCCCAGATTACTTAACGTCATGTGATTTTAGCGTTATCCGATCCAATTGTTATCTGGTGTTTTACTGTATTTGGAATTTTCCTCTTTGCTGGCAGAAGTACCATGTGCTTTTAAACTGTTCCCACCTGAAAACACAATACTCTTACTTTGCATTTAATAGCACTTTTTATATTGTTACATGTTGTCTCTACAAGATATGTCCTATTTCTTTATTCTTCTCTTTCTGCCCTCTCCACAAAACATGCCAAACAGACATTCTCCCTAGAATCAAAACCAAAATATTAGCCTTGGAGTATCAGTTACAACGCTGGAGTAATAGCCTTGCTGCGGCTTCAGTGCACACACCTACATCAGATTCCAACCATGTAGGCTTCTACTTGCTTACAATTGTTAGCTGTGCACTACCCCTAGCAAACTGCAGGTAACTGATTGGAAAATACAGGTTATGTTACAAGTAGTTTGTGATTTTGAACCGACACAATAATCAGCTTGCTCATTCTTGCCTGTTTGTGGACTTATTTCTTTTTAAAGAACCAGATCCACTTTGTAACTAAATTCCACAATGTGTACAACTGGAACATTTAGCATTAAGAAGAATGTTTTGCTATTTTTGAACTATGCAGGTATAATATATCTTACTTTTTTTTTAAAAAAAAAGTAACTGAATCATATCTCTGGTTTCACATTTTACTATTTAAATTGATTACCGTTCACTCTACTTGTTTTTATTTGAAAATAATGAATTATGTTTGGAAACTAGTCTGTATGGGACAGTGGCAGTTGCACAATAGGGCAGTAAGCCTTTTCATACACAACTGCAATTATGAATAGCTTCCTCTGACAAGGGTGGGAAATCTCTAGCTCTTCAGGTATTTTTGGACTACAGTGCCCAAAGTTCCTCAATTTTGGTCATGTTGGTTGGGGCTGATAGGGCTTGTAGGTCAACATCTGGCAGCCCAAAGAATCCACGCTACTGGTCTGCATAGTTGAGAGGATGCTTTCTCCTCTGAGAAGAACTCCTACACACAAAATCTCTGGCAGGCCAGAGGTTAGATAGCATCCAAAACTGCTACTGCTACTTACCATCACACGATGAATCCTGGAAGCCATTTCTCATGGCGGATGAGGGTGGTGGAGGAGGAGGTGGGGCTCCAGAACCAGGCCTATCGGGAGGAGGTGGAGGCACACCACCACCTCTATGCTTATCAAATCCCCCTCTGGAAGGAAGCTGTGGAGTGGCTGGCAAAGCCCGTGAAGTGCTGCCGTTTCTGCTTATTGGAGGTGGTGGTGGAGGGAGGGATCCTGAATGCGAGAAAATGAAGAAACAAGCATTGGTTATTTAATTTCTTGCACACCACTCTCCATACTGTACTTGAATTTCCAAGCTAGGCTGTGTTGACCTTTCTTATTCTGAAAGCAGTATCTCAACCTTGTTGACCAAGCAGACACAAGAACACAATTCAACAGAAGGAACACGAGATCCATTTACAAACAAAGAGAGAGGCAGTAACCATTTCCTGTACCAGTACATTACTTCTTCATTATCTATAAAGCAAACAGAATCCAGTACCTCACTCTGTTTGGGAAGTAAACTGATGGTGGATGGATTTTTCCTATAACAGTGATGGTGAACCTTTGTAGTGATATTGATATTTTGATGTTATGTATTTATGATTTATTGACATGAACTTGTAATTTCACATATGCTGTGAACCGCCCTGAGTCGGTCCTACCGAGTAGGGCGGTATAGAAATTGAAATATAATAATAAAAATTGAAATTGAAATATAATAATAGAGACCAAGTGCCCAAACAGAGGGACACGGTGAACTCTGTGCTGGGGAAAGGAGGAAGCGCTCCCACTGGGCTGCTGGGCAGAGGGGCGGGGAAACCTCTGTGCTGAGGGAGTGAGGGAGCACTTCCATTGGGCTGCTGGACAGAGAGATAGGGTGAACTCTGTACTAGGGGGAAGGAGGAAGCGCTCCCATTGGGGTGCTGGGCAGAGGGGCAAGGTGAACCCTGTGCTGGGACAACAGCAACTTTCTTACCTGCATCCTAAATGAGGCCCAAAAGACAAAAGTCACTAGTCCTCCTCTTTCATGACATCCAATTGCATACAGTAATACCTCGGATAACGCTAAGACTTGGTTCCACAAGTCTTGGTGTTATCTGATTTTTAGTGTTATCCGATGCATGTTAAAATCCTATGGGATGGATCGGATAACGTTAAAGCTCCATAGAGATACATTGTAACCGCACAGGCTTTAGTGGTTGTTATCCGATCCATCCCATAGGACCTTAACGTTATTCGATCCAATTCTCCTCCCCAGATTACTTAACATTATGTGATTTTAGCGTTATCCGAGGTAATTGTTATCGAGGTATTACTGTATTGCTATTGAAGTGAGACACTGCAGTGACTACAGCTATATCTATAATGCTGGTATACCATGGAGCAAAGTGACAAATAACAATCTCTTTCTCAAATTGGAGACTGATTAACTGAATCATAAAGGACAGGGTAACTTGGGGAATCAGAAATGAAAGCAGAGACCACAACTCATAGGGAAATAGGAAGGTGGCCTATGTTAAGTCACATCAGTGGTTCATCTATCTCAGTACTGGGAGCTGCGATTAGCAGCATCTCTCTAAGGCATCAGGCAGGATGATTTCTTAGCCCTTCTTGAAAATCTCTGCTATTCCCTAGTGGTCTTCTGTCTAAATATTAACTAGGCACAACCCTGCTGTACTTCCAAACAAAGGTGAGATAGGGCGGGTGGCCTACAATATTGGCAACAAGATCATTTGGTCTGAAGGTATTTAGGTACATGAGTCAGGGCCAGACCTTTGGGACATTTATTTGTGTGCCTTCCCATATCTCACCATCTTCATCTGCACAGTGTTTTTGACGGCAGAAGGTCTTACTCACCTGACCTGCTGGGTGGGTCTCTGACAGGCGGTGGCGGCCTCTCACCTGGTGGGGGAGGAAGTGGCCCTGTGCGACCCAAGCCAGGCAAGCTTGGGGGAGAAGGAGAGGCGAGCGACATATTCCTCAGAGGGAGCCGTGGCATTTCGTCACTTCCACCAGATGTTGGTGGAACTGGAGGAGGGCTCGGCCTGCTGGCAGGAGGGAGAGGAGGGACTGAAGACCCAAAGGAGGGCCGAGGTGTTGAAGGAACTGGGGGTTTATTGTTTTGAGGTGGAGGAGGTGGCAGAGAAGGCTCCCTGTTGAGAGACGGCCTGTTCCCCAGTGGAGGTGGAGGTGGGGGAGGCTTATCTTCCGTGAGCCTGCCTGGCGCAGGAGGAAGGGGAGGCCTGTTTGAGAAAGGAGAAGATGATGCAGGACTGTTGGACGGTGAATTGCGTATGGACCCACCAAACCCTGGATTTCTATTTCCTGAGAAAGGCGGAGGTGCAATCCCTAAACTGGCTTGTCTGCTTGGTCCTGGCAACGGAGGAGCTCCTCGGTTGTAGAGACTTGATGGGACGGGTCTTGGAGTATTTGGCACAGGAGGAGCGCTTGTGTCATGCCTAGAGCCAGCGTCTGGTCTTGGTGGAGGCATCCGACTTCTCTGTGGTTCTGGAGCTGGTGTTCTTTGCCCGGGAAAAGGGACTGGAAACCGGCCTGAGCTGCCAGAGGGAGAGAAAGGCTTGGCAGAGGTCGCACGTCCTCCAGGTGGAAATACTGGAGCTCTGCTTCCTGGAGAGTCTGAGAAAAGAAAGACAAGAGTTGCAGGAGTCAGTGTATCTAGAAGGTGGCCAGAATGCCTTAACACTTATGCCAGTATGAATATCTCCACCCCAGGTCTAGAGAGACTGCTGGTCTTTTTAGAAAAATTGCAAGAGATCATCTGTAAGACTTTCCAACTTGTGAATTTTCTTCATTCCAATCTCCCTTTGCAAAGCACTGCATTCTGTGTTGAATATTTGCTGCCTGATTGAGACACACACACACACACCAAACTAGAGGAATAGATTCTTGCTTTCCCTCCCTTAGAATATCCCTAGAAGAGGCAGCTTTGCAGAGAAAGTCTGACACATCTAGTGCAATGAGATTAAGGGGGGATCCATAAATAGCCTTGGACACAAGAGATAATACCAGCTCTGAAAGTCTGTGTTGTATCAACATAGGTTGAAAGATCAGTGCATGTATTTTAAGAGCAGGATTACATGTAAGGCATAATGGCAGAATGTACACAGCTGCCCTGTTTCCAACTAGCCCAATGTTCCACAACCTGGGAGTATTCTAGATATGATGGACTACTATCTCCATTATCCCCAAACAAGATGCTTATTGGCCTTGCTGGATGGGGATGATACAGCATGTAATCCAACTCATCTGAAGGGTTAGGAAAGGTTGGTCTGGCATTCTCTTCTAATCAGTCTCTTTGAATATTTTGGCTCTTGCTGATTTAGAGTTTAAATTATATTGTAATTCTAGGGGTTTTTTTTCTTACATATGATGCATGATAGGCAAGTGTCTTAAATAAATAAAACAATATGTGTCTCTTTTGTACCACTTCTACAATTTATGGCTGTAGAACAGTAAAATGTGTGACTGGAAAACAAAATATAGAAGTGAATTAAAATGGCATACATTATTAGATATACTATTCACTAGATAAATTTATCTAGCTCAGAGATTCAACAGACTTTAATGGTTAGAAGTGCTAAACTGGAGAGTGAGGGAAGCTGAATTCAAATTTCTGCACAGCTATGTACCTCAAGGAGTGGCCCTGGACAAGTCAACCTGATAGACCCCTTAGGATTATTCTGTAATCAAAATGAGATAATCTTATGCCTGATTATCCTGAGCTCAGTGAAGAAAGGGTAGGATACAAATCAGATCCAAGGAATAAAATAAATAGACTAGTACTGCTGGAGGAGCCAAACTGAACCAGGAGATAACTCTTGGGCAAAAGGTGAAGAACACTTGAGATACTTTGGAAATAGAAGGGAGAGCTACTGGACATGTTGGCATTAACAGTGGACTTGACCATTGTGACTCAGCTGAGGCAGCTTATCAGCTTCTCCTCTCAACATTTATGCCACTAGTGACAAGGAATTGTGGTTCTGGTGTTAAGACAGGGTGAGACAAGAAAGGGATTTGCACATGGGATAGATGCACAACGACCTTTGTGTAAATGTAAAGTCAGTGGTAGGCAACTGTGCCCCTCCCCTCCCACGCTGTTGATTTGCAACTTCCATTGACAGTCAGTAATTCAGCCAATGTTGATGAATGACATGAACTGCAGTCAGGACCAACATCTGGAGGGCTGCAAGGTGCTCTCTTCTGAAGTAAGTATATATTGGAATGGGAACAACAATGAAACTGGTCTGGCATACTATCAGCATCAGTAGCTCTGGTGTGGGTTTTAAAAAAAGAGTACTGAGAGCAGATGTATGTTTGTTTGAAAGAAGGGCAGCAAACAGGCTCAATTATTTTCTCCTCATAGTTTGTTGGGTGACAGGAATGTACTGTCTTTATCTTAATACAGGGGTTTCCAACCTAAGGCCCATGGGCCACCCCTAACCCCTTCAAGGGTATTTGAGAAATAAAATGGCCACCCCATTGAAGCTGTCGGGACAAAATGGCCACCCCTACTCTGCAGGCAGGGTAAAATGGCCATGTCACGAAACGACATCTTTTTCCTAATGTTCTCAAAGCTTGGAGAGGACCTAGTTTAAACTAGGCCTCAAAAATCCTTTCTTCTCTCTGTCTCATAAGACTACGTGTCACGAGACAGCTTGTTTTCAAGTCAGTGTTCCCATTCCTTATCTCTAAGCTTGCTGAGTTCCCTGATGTTGTGAGTATATGTTAGAGCACTGACTGTACACGTGTGTCAACAATCCTATGTTGTTGGAAAGTTTCTAACTGTCTCTGATTGGCCCAAACACGACACATGGTTTAGAATCTCCATCTTGGAGAGAGTGCAGAAGGAGTTCGTTTTTGGATGTCTATGGGTTAGCATCCATGCCTGAGGCTATTCCTTTGTTTTCATCATGATTACCTAATGAACCTGTGGATTGTTACTGGACTGATCTATATGCTACTGGCCTTTTCTTTATGTTTTTCTATGGACTGTGCTTTAAGAACCTGATCAATAAATCAACTGTTTTTCTCTGAAGATTGTCTCTTTCATCATCAAAGAAATGCACACACACAAAGCCTCGCTACCCAGACCTCCCTTGTTTGCTCCAATGCCTGAGCATACTAAGAGTTCTCTTTAAGCAGACCGGCTCTTCCAGAAGCAGGTAAGGGCTAAGTTCCCGTAATGAGACAGCGATCTCAGGAACTGGAATGGAGGGGCCCTTAACTGGTACGGCCGGAGTCTGACAGGCCATTCAGCTCTCAAAGCTGACTGTGTGAGAGAGTGAGCCGGCCCCCCAGCTTGTAAAGCTTGGGAACCCCTGTCTTAATAGATTCACCCTTAGGGGGGAAAACTTTTCTTACCATTTTCTCTGTTCGTAGATCTAAGTTTTGGCATCCCTGCTTGGAACAAGCCCCCTAAACCAGGAGGTCCTCCTCCTCCACAACTACCACCATAGTGATTACTGCCACCACCGCCACCACTGGTGAAGCCACCGCCGCCTGATCCTTTAGGTTCTGTTGAGTCAAGAAAGAATAATTTCTTAAGGCACCATTCTTAAAATCACAACAGAGCTTTGCAGCCTTTTTATTATACTGTCTCAAATTGAACTACGACCACTCATCCCACCCCAAACAACGGTTTAATCTAGAATACAATTGAAGAAATATGATATTCCCTCCTAGGAAAACTGACCCACAGCGGGAACAGCAGCAGCAGCAACAACAATTCTTCCTCCATAGATGCTCGACTTCAATTTGCAAATCACAATAAACTGGAGAAAATCACAAAATATTGTGATTTGCAAATTGAAGTCGAGGGTCTATGGAGGAAGAAATCTGTTGTTCCCATAGTGATCAGAGCCCTTGGAGCAATACCTAAAGGACTCCCTAGATATTTGGAAATTTTGGACTTATCAGATTTGAACATCCTAATTCCCCCCCCCCACCTCCCCAAAAAACAACTCTACTAGGAACTGCATATATATTCAGATGTTACCTTAACAGTTCTTATGTCCTTGGTTAGGGCTTGAACTGTTAATTTTATTTCAGTCCTCGACTGTGAATCAAATGGTTGATTTGTATACTATGACGACGACAACGACTACGTGTCAGAAATTATTCTGGGATGAAAGGATTTTTGCTGGAGAAACTCCACTCAGGGCCCCCCGAATGAGGCTCCTTTCATGTCCCCAAGATCTTTTCCCACTGAAGTGGTCCCTATTTATCTACTTGCAATTTCTTGCTTTCGAACGACTAGGTTGCCAGGAGCCGGGACAGAGTTGGGGACTCAAATCGTTATGCAGTACCCGGGTCTTGAACTGCTGACTTGCTGGCCTTCCAGCTAACAAGGTGAACTTTTTAACCACTGAGCCACCACAGCGCCTAGTACTTCATTAAGCTGCAGGTTCCTCATCCCTGGTCTAGAATAAGCCGTGACTATTGGGGACATAAAAGGAGCCTCATTTGAAAGTTCCCTTAGCGGAGTTTCTTCTGCAAAAATCCTTTCAACACAGAATAAATTCTGACACAAAATTATTATTATTGGGGTCATGCAGTCCTAACCATAGAAAAACAATACATTCTACAACTTCAATAATTTTAATTCATTGCATAATAATTTTTGCACTTATTTTTGTGTCAATAATCCAATAAACAACATGTACTCACTATCAATGATCGGAGAACTCCTGTCATTGGTAACAGCCTTCTTAAGTTTTTTTCCTTTGGTAATATCTGACAGAAGAGCATTTCGTCCTGTCTGTTCAACCTTGCTTAAGGAGGGCTTTTCTGTATTGGCCTGCAAGAAATTAGATAGTATGTAGTATGTTGTAAAAAAGTCAAAGAATTTAAATTACTGTACAGTATTTCTTTAAAGCATTATATGGGAATTGACTTCCCCTTTACTCCAGAGCTACGTGACTTGCTGCAATGATGTTTTTCCTTTTGAGAAATTAGATCAGTGGTTCCCAACGTGGGCCCCAGGTTTCACAGGGGGACTTCTATTCCCAGAAGCGTAAGTCAGTACATTGGCTAAGGAGTGTTTTCGGGAATTGACTTAGGCTTCTGGGAATTGAAGTCCACAACTAAAGGTTGGGAAACATTGAATTAGATGAACCTTTAGCAACAGCTCCTTCAGCACTACAATAAGAGGTAACTACAAAGCCAAAGTTTTGTGCAAGAAGTCACATTTTCTATTTATTGTACTTTCAAAAGTTAATTTTAAAGGGGCATTTTAAATCATTTTAAAGGGATTTGTTGTCTTGTTTTATGCCATTCTCTGGAAGAAATGTACTGTTATGGTTTGACTTTTTTGTAATTTTCAAAGAATGTTCCAAGGTGCTGTATCAGAAATGGCCACAAAAGTGAGCTACAGAATGCTACATGTACTGTACATGTGAATGTGTTACTAGTACCACATATTAATGGCACAATAATGCAAAGATCCACAAACAGAGCAATGATAATTTCTCTTGCTCAGCTTGAATATACTGGCAGTAAGACTTCAGAACTTCATAAAAATGAATTTTTAAAGCCAAACTATTAACAAGAGAAAAGTAGAGGATGATTTTTGTTGTTGTTCAGTTGCACAGCCGATTCCGACCCTTTGCACCCCCATCGACCACTGTCCGCCAGGCACTTCTGTCCTCCACCATCCTCTTCAACTCGCTCAGCTCTGTGCCCATTGTGTCTACAATACCATCTAGCCATCTCATTTTGGGCCGCCCCCTTCTTCTTTTGCCCTCCACCCTTCCCAGCATCAAGGCTTTCTCAAGTGAATCCTCTCTTCTCATTTGATGTCCAAAGTACTTTAGCTTCATCTTTACTATTTGACCTTCTAAGGAGCAATCAGAATTGATTTCTAAGATCAACCTATGTTATTTATTTATTTATTTTAATTTCTATTCCGCCCTACTTTCCAGGGCGGCTCAGGGTGGATTACAAACACGTCATATAAAACATGTAAAATCACAAATTCAGGCATGAGGAAGCTACAAGTTGCTTCATGTCGTTATGTCAAATCACAAATTGTCTGCACTACTGTCAGGAAAACTTTAAAATCAAATATTGAACATTACCAAGGATAATGTTGGTGGTGGTGGAGGAGCCGGTGGAGGTGGGACAGGCATGGTCTATGCTTGAGCCTCTCTTCTGTCACTGTGAAACCTGTCAAAGAACATCATGTAAAACATTTTAAAAATTCACAGAGAGGAAGGATTTACCTGCTCTAGCCCCATGCCCCTCAGCCAATGTGTTACAGTTAATGGAATAGCTTTCCTACTATTACTGCCCCTTAGTGATGTTGCACAAAGGGACAATGCATCTGCTTCTTATAACTATCTTTTGTGTTTGTTCTAACTTAAATTATACTGTACTGTAATTCCATTTTCATTCTGTTTAGTACTGGTGGCAGTAGCAGCAAATCCTCTCTTCTTATTTGATGGGCAAAGTACCTTAGCTTCATCGTTACAATTTAACCTTCTAAGGAGCAGTCAGGGTTGATTTCTTCTAAGATTGACCTATTTGTTCTCCTTGCTGTCCAGGGGACTCTCAAAACTCTCCTCCAACACCACATCTCAAAGGCACCTATTCTTCTGCGCTCAGCTTTCCTAATGGTCCAGCTCTCACAACCATACATTGCCACAGGGAATACCATTGCTTTGACTATACGAATTTTTGTTTGCAATATGATGTCTCTACTTTTCACTATGCTCCCCAGGTTTCTCATTGCTTGCCTCCCAAGAATCAGCCGCCTTTTTATTTCATGGCTGCAATTGCCATCTGCAGTGAGCTTTGATCCCAAGAAAATAAAATCTGTCACTGCTTCTACTTCTTCCTCATCTATTTTCTGGGGACTGATAGGGCCTCTTGCCATTATCTTGGTTTTCTTTATATTGAGTCTCAAGCCAGCTATTGCACTTTCTTCTTTCAACCTAATCAGGAGCCTCTTTAAGTCCTCCTCACTTTCTGCCATTAGGGCATATCTCAAATTGTTGATGTTTCTCCCAGCAATTTTGATCCCAAATTGTGATTCCTCCATCCCTGCATTGTGCATTATGTGCTCTGTGTATAAGTTGAATAAGCAGGGTGACAAAATGCAGCCTTGTCTTACTCCTTTTCCTATTCCAAACCACTCCGTCCTTCCATATTCTGTCCTAACTGTTGGTTCTTGATTCATGTACAGATTTCTCATGAGGTATATAAGGTGTTCTGGTATTCCCATCTCTTTAATTACTTGCCACATGTTGTTGTGGTCTACACAATCAAAGGCCTTAGTGTAATCAATGAAACAGAAGTATTTATTTATTTATTTATTTATTCTTTAAATTTATACCCCGCCTCGCTCAGGCGAACCTGACTCTAGGCGGCTTCCATAGTAAACAAAAAACAATATAACAAAAGAACAATAAACAATATCCCACCAAAGCCCCCCCCCCCAGAGCCCTCAGTCTATCGCCACCCAAGACCCCCAGGTTCTCTCCCTTCGAGGCCGGCTGGCCGAGGGAGAGTCCAACAAAGTCCAACAAGACATTGGCGGCGTCTTGCGCGTCGGCGGCGGCGTTTTCGGGCCTCCCGAATAGTTTCTGCTATTCCTTTTTTTTTTCATGATCCAACGTATGTTGGCGATGTGATCTCTAGTTCCCCTGCCTCTTCTGAACCCTGCCTGCACTTCGGGTAATTCTCTCTCCACATGCTGCTGCAGTCTATCCTGTATTATCTTGAGCATCACCTTGCTAGCGTGTGGAATGAGCGCAATTGTTCGATAATTTGAACATTCTTTGGCATTTCCCTTTTTTGGGATTGGAACATATACTGATCTTTGCCAATCCTGTGGGCATTGTTGTGTTTTCCAAATCTGCTGGCATATAGAATGTAATAATTTGATTCCATTATCTGTTAGGGCTTTGAAAAGTTCAACCTGGATACCATCATCTCCACTGGCTTTGTTGTTTGCAGTGTTTTTTAGGGCCTTTCTGACTTCACTCTCTAGGATGTCTGGCTCGTGTTCAATGTTCTCATTATGATTATCAGGGGTGTTGAGGTCCGTTCTGTAGAGTTCCTCTGTGTACTCTTTCCATCTTTTCTTAATATCTTCTGCATCAGCTAATTCCTTGCCATCTTTGTCCTTTATCATGGTCATTTTTGCTTTAAACATTCCCTTGATTTCCCCAATTTTTTTGAAAAGATCTCTAGTCCTACCCCTGATATTGTTTTGCTCTATTTCTTTGCACTGTTCGTTCATGTAGGTTTCCTTATCTCTCCTTGCTTTTCTTTGAAATTCTGTATTCAAGTGATTGTATTTTCCCTTTCTCCTTTGCCTTTTGCATCCCTTCTTTCCTCTGCTATTTTAAAAGCCTCATCGGACAACCACTTAGCTTTCTTATGCTTCTTTTCTTTTGGTATGGTCTTCCTTGCTGCCTCCTGCATGATGTCCCACATCTCTGTCCATAATTCTTCTGGCACTCTGTCTATCTGGTCCAAGCCATTAAATCTGTTCCACACCTCCACTGTGTATTCCTTAAGGATGTTGTCTAGGTCATATCTGTCTGGCCTAGTTGTTTTCCCTATTTTCTTGAGTCTAAGCCTGAATTTTGCGATCAGTAGGTTGTGCTCTGAACCACAATCTGCTCCTGGTCTCGTTTTTGCTGACTGTGTGGAGGTTCTCCATCTTTGGCTGCAGAGTATGTAATCAATCTGGTTTCGATATTGGCCATCTGGTGATGTCCATGTGTAAAGTCTCCTTTTGTGTTGCTGGAAGAGAGTGTTTGCTATGACCAGTGCATTATCTTGGCAGAACTCTATCAGTCTTTGGCCTGCTTCATTCTGTGTTCCAAGACCAAACTTGCCTGTTATTCCATTTACTTTTTGATTTCCTACTTTGGCATTCCAGTCTCCTATGATGATGTGCACATCATTTCTTGGTGTCTGTTCTATGAGGTGTTCTAGAACTGGTCAATTGTGGCTTCATCTGCACTAGTTTATCTTATATTAAAAGCCATATCAGGTACACGCTAAGTTGGCTCCAACTTGACAGCATACAGTGATGGCTAACCTTGGCACTCCAGGTGTTACTGAACTTCAGTTCCCATAAGCCCTGATCAGCAGGAGTGCTGATTTGGGCTTCTGGGAATTGAAGTCCAAGAACAGCTGGAGTGCCAACGTTCGCCACCATGGGAATATAACAACAAAAAGTCTGTTTACAGAGATTAGCATTTATAACTGTTTACAAAGCTTCTGAGAAACGGAACATAAAATCAGCAGAACCATTATAGGCAGACATGCCAAAGTATATTTCCTTACTTAAAATAATAATTGCATGCCAGAACACTATAAAAAGTTTATAGTTTATAAAAAAATTCTCCCATGGGACCAGTGGGGACTAAAACTCCCAACCTCTTGCTCTGCAGCCAGGTCCCTAAACCACTGAGGTATCCAGCCAAGTGAGTACTTACGAGTCAGAATGTATTTTGTTTTGGGGAAATGGCACAGCATGGCAGGAAAAAAGAGCTACTCTCTTCCCCACTATCACCATCTGCTGCCCTGATCACTTTCTAATTGTTCCCTTTCCACACAAATACTGTCTGCTGAGACTGCGTTTTTTGCAATAGGAATTCCGATAGTAAACTTCCCATTGCCTCATACATTTATATAAATTTGGTTACAGACTCCACATACGTTGTTATGTTCTGGTCAGTGATTTGGGGTTCCTGGAGGCAGGGGGAACCTTAAGCCTTAAACGCACTGAGACCTGATTTAGCCTATTAGGCTTATACTTTATAAGAAAATCTAATTGGAAAAAGCTACTACAGTATATTAAATTTACATGTGTATGGGTGTGATATATCTTTAAGAAATTTTTCAGACATTAGACAGACTTGAACTTAAATACTTGATGAAGAGAAGTCGATTAAGTTTCTGTAATGTGCTTTAAATATTATATTAAAAATGAAAATCACATACAGGTACAGTAAAACTCCAGATAACGATTGGATCAGATAACACTAAAATCGCATAACATTAAGTAATCTGGGTAGGAGAATTGGATTGAATAACATTAAGGTCCTATGGGATGGATCGGATAACAACCGCTAAAGCCTGTGCGGTTACAATGTATCTCTATGGAGCTTTAACATTATCCAATCCATCCCATAGGATTTTAACATTTTTAACACTAAAAATCGGATAATACCAAGACTTGTGGAACCAAGTTTTAGCATTATCTGGTGTTTTACTGTACATCAATATGTGTTTCCTGGGTCATTTGGAAACATAGATATATCATAATGCATGCAGCAATCTTACACCCACGTAACATGGCCTGTTTAACCAGTGGTGTAGCATGGGCTTCAGCCACCCGGGGCGTAGGCCAAATTCGCCATCATGGACCGACTTCCCCGAAGGGACTTCCCCACACTGTATCCTAATTTGCAAGTGTTATTAGACAATACTGAACTCTATTCTTTATTTGAAAAAATTAATTCTCGTTGAATATTCGTTGTGAACAATCCAAGCACAAAATAAAACACGGGTAATTACCGCAAGTATAGATGGTGTTGCTACTCGCTAGAGCAAGCGAGATGACTACACTCATTTAAAGAAAGGGGATTCCCCGGTTCCGTCACAGATTAAGTAATAAAAAGTAATGTGCTCATTTTAATCAGTCCAAATTGTAGGTACAACAAAAATATGAAATGAAATGGTTCAAATTTTTAGTTCAGATTACAAGATATTATTATTATTTATTGTGAAATTTTGTTGCCCCCAAAAAGTGCTGCCTGGGGTGGGATGCCCCCACCACCACCGCTACACCATGCCACTGTGTTTAACTCAATGGAAATCATACATCCTCTCTCCACTTGGGATTTTAGAACAGAAGAATACATGCAGCTCACTAAACATATGCTCCACACTGCCTCTTTCTGTTTTCAAATGACAGCAACAATTGAAAGTGAAACCCAGTATATCTCTTGTCCACTCAGAAGTAAATCAATCCCTCTGTCTCCTCTTCTCTAACATAAAATTAAGTAGGCACACTGCTTGCCCACAGCATTCTTTACATAGGCTGGGGTCTATGTAAATCAAAGCAGATTCATCTTGTACAGAGAATGTAGGGTTTTGCAAAAACAAAACAAAAAAGTTTGCAAGTATGATCCAATGAAAATGTATGTTTTTTTTACCTGCAGTTGTTTGACAATTATGTTGAACTGGTTGAGATACAATAGGAATCTGTCATCATTATATTAGTAGCTGCTTGATCTAACTTTCCCTCTACCGTAATGTTGTGCTAGAGAAGTGTGGTTGGAAGGGGTGAATTGCCTGGTTATGAAGAAAAATAGACTGGCAAGTAGTGGAAAGAGTTAAACAGTTTTAATTTGCATTGTTAATAGCAATGAGTTGATTCTTCAGATTTTAACTACATTCTTTTAGTCTAGGAGTTCTCAACCTTTTTAAGTTGGGTGCCGGGTCACACTCCCTTAGACAGCTTCGATGGATGACCATTTTGCCCTTCCTCCACCTCATGACACTTCTTGGTGTGGTGGAGGCAGTGGGAAGTCACATGAAATGGAGCTGTGGGCTGCATTTGGCCCACGGGCCACAGGTTGAGCATCCCTGTTTTAGGCTAATGTTCCAAACTGTGCATCAGATATACAGATTCCTGCGTGTAGATCCCTGGAGGGAGGTGGCAGTGCTGCATTATTGGTTGTTACTAGGCAGGAACTGCTTGCTAGACTAAACAATCTAACCTTGTGTTCTTGAAGAAATGAAATCTAATTTGTGATAGACATGTAGTACTGTGTATGGGTCATTAGCTGGGATCCTTAAGAAGAAGGACCAGAAGTTGGAAGTTGTTGGAGAAGACAAAAAGGAAGGGAGGATGGTATTTTTGGTTCTTCACTCTTTCCATGCTGAGTAAGTCTATGGGAATGCTGTGAAATCAGCAAACATGTAGTTGCTTTCAAGCTAAGAGAGGGGGAAGGTCCTCAGGGCTTCCAAACTTAGAATAGGTTTTATTGTTTTTAATGTGCTTACTGAACTGAAAATGTTCCATTTGCCTAGAATTACATTTCCTTCATTTGCTTAAGAAATGTGTAAACTGTTTTGCTACAATATATACATTTTAAAAAGACATGAAGATGACTGGAGTTGTTTTTTTTTTTAATCCACTACCTTACTAACAGCCTGACTCAGGTCAGGACGCGTGAGAAAGCAAGCTAAAATCCTGCATTGCTTAGCCATAGGGTGTCAATTCAGGTGTGGTCCCACTTACAGTACTTGTAGGCCCAAGGATCTACTCGGGAGTAACGGGTCCATTACAGAGCTGTGCACCAACCACTAGAGTTGGATATGACTGGCTATCAAATAAGCAGCTGCAATGCTGGGGAAAGTCTCCTATAAGGAGTTTTTTCAATACTGTACTATTTCCCCCTCTTGGTCATAAAGCAAATACTTTAATTATTAATAACAATTATAGAGAAAAATGCCTATACACTTATATCAGATCATATTAGCTCAGGTTCCAAATATTCTGGAGCTATACATGTTGCCATCACCCTTCATCACTGCAGAACAGGCACTATCCATCTAGCAACCATTTTACCCCTAAAATGAAGCTGCCACACGGTAAGCAGAATTTGTTCAGCTTCCTGCTCAAAATGGTCAACAGGAAAACTATTTTTCAGAACAAACCACAACCATCCTGTTTAAAACTGCATCTTTTCCACAGCTTCGACAGCTTGCAGAGTTTTGTGTCAATACAGAATCTTTTCTTGCTGACAAAAAAGAATTCCTAGTTATTTTCAGACAGTTCTTTTGCCTGAGCTTAATTGTTCCAGCAATAAAAGACAAGAAGGACACACATAACTGAATGATTGCATCTATGTTTTCTGTCTGAATTTACAGAAAGACTGAATGACTTGAGCCAGAGCAACCATTATAGAGTAATTAGGTTTTGTTTCAGAAGATCTATTTTGGAAAAAAGAAAATCAAGGCTGAAGATGCAATACTTCATCTATGAGGTTTTTTAGATGATCACGTGCATGACAGATTACATTTTTGCCCCTCTTTCCCTCTTATGGCATGAGGTCAATGCTTCCCTCTTCCTACTTTTCGCTCACATCAATTCTGTTAGGTGGGTTACGTGAAATAATGTTATTCTACATTTTGAAACCAGGTCTCCCAAGTGCTAGCTCAATATTCCAAACACTAAATTACACCACATTTTGTGATGATAGAAAGTATTGTGGTGGTAGATATCCAGATATTCCCATACTTTTTCAAATTTTTGAATGATATACCAGTCTGGCCAGGCTATCCTGCTATGGTAATAGAGTAGGCGATACTGTCAGAGACTCTACGCTGAGTGTCAGGCAGTGGTAACTAATATGACAACCCTGAGGGCTAACGGCTTTGGGTGCCCATGTCCACAAGGAAGGGTAATGGTCCCCAAGTGGATTAAATCCCACTTGAATCCATCTTGATGGAAGGTAACAGCTTCATCAATACTGGCCTAGGGAAAATGAGGGCTTTGCGTGCCAAAAGGGCTCAGGACCAGAAAGTGACTTGTGGAACTTGATCAGTGGTATGGTGTCATGCTCCAATGCAGAAGGCAGATGAAAGACCACTGCATTATACTCTCAGGACAGTCTTCATGACTGATCACCATGGGGATCACCAATATTTGGATTTGGATACGGCAGAACAATGAGAAGAAGGATATGGTCTGTAATTTTTGCAATGTTATGCATGGGGTTCACCAGACAGGCATCACTTCCATATTTTTTTACACTGAGTTTGGTGTCAGATATTTTACTTAATATGCCAGGGATTTTGAACCAGGGCTAGTGGTTTTGTATAGATGACACAACCCAGGATCTACAGTTCTGTCCCCCAAACATCCATAAAACCCAGCCAGACTCCAGGCGTCTCAAAAGGTCCTGCTAAAACGCACTGGCTGCTATCCCAAATACCACAAACAGTTTCCATCCCTGACGTTTTAGAGGTCATACCCTAGCATTCTTGCTCACTGCTCATGCTGGCCAGCTTCTGTGAACTGAATCCAAAACACCTAGAAGGCCAAGTGTTCAGAAAAAGTGATATATGTTATTTAATAACAATTAATTGCCTGCAGGTTGATTCTGAATTTATGGTTACCCTTTCAATGGCATTCTAGGTATAGAGTAGTCAGTAGGTATAGAGTAGTTTCATTCCCTTCTGCAGGCACTGTGAGCTATGCAGCTTATCCAAAGCTACACAGGCTGGCTCTTTCCCTGAGAAGCACAGTAGGAGATCAAACCTTGAACTTCTGGCATACCTAACTACTGAACTACAGTAATACCTCATATAACAGTATCGAATAACACTAAAATCGTATAACATTAAGGAATCTGGGGGGAAGAATTGCATCAGATAACATTAAGATCCTATGGGATGCTTCAGATAACAACCGCTAAAGCCTGTGTGGTTACAATGTATCTCTATGGATCCCATAGGATTTTAACATGCATCAGATAACACTAAAAATCATATAACACCAAAACTTGTGGAACCAGGTTTTAGTGTTATATGAGGTTTTACTGTATCTGACTAGTTGATACACTAGTGATGGAAAACCTTTTAGAGACTGAGTGACCAAGGAGGCATTGGAGGTGTGCAGCAGGCAACACTCATGCCCTCCATCCTGCTCAAGCCCCCCTTCCTGTGCCCTCATGGGCAAGCCCATCTCTTGGGGGTGCTAGTCACTGGGGTGCACCGGGACTTATCTCGGTGTCTCAAATGGCCACCACGGGCCTGGTGGTAGAGCATGTGTGGGGTTATAGCTGTACTTGCTCATGCACGTGCACAAATACTATGCAATTAAAAGACTTTTTCACATCTCCCTGAAAATCAATATACTGTACAGTTGTACCTCGCTTAAAGAGCATAATGCGTTCCACAGGATTGCTCTTTAAACGAGTTTGCTCTTTAAGCGAAACACCGTTGTAAATGACTAATTGTGGGGGGATTGTGAACCCCAATTTATTTGTTAAGCGAGATTTTGGTTGGTTTTATTTGTTAAGCGAAGCGAACAGTCAGAGAAAATTCTGCTCTTTAAGCGAGTTACTCTTTAAACAAGGCGCTCTTTATGCGAGGTTTGACTGTACAATACAGGTACTGACAAGTGCCTATTATTGTTGGCAACTGTGAGAGATTTCAGAAAAATGACAGGCCCTATCAGTCCCTGGAAAATAGGTGGGGGAAAAGTAGAAGCAGTGACAGATTTTACTTTCTTAGGATCCAAGATCACTGCAGATGGTGATTGCAGCTATGAAAAAAAAGGCGACTGATTCTTGGGAGACAAGTGATGAGAAACCTGGGGAACATAATTAAAAGTAGAGACATCACCTTGCAAACAAAAATTTGCATAATCAAAGCAATGGTATTCCCAGTGGTAATGTATGTGAGAGCTGGACCATAAAGAAAGCTGAGCACAGAAGAAAAGATGCCTTTGAAATGTGGTGTTGGAGGAGAGTTTTGAGGGTCCCCTGGGCAGCGAGGAGAACAAATAGGTTAGTCTTAGAAAAACAAACGAACCTGACTGCTCCTTAGAAGGTCAAATAGTAAAGATGAAACTAAAGTACTCTGGGCATCAAATGAGAATAGAAGATTCACTTGAGAAAGCCTTGATGCTGGGAAAGGTGGTGGGCAGAATAAGAAAGGGCAGGCAAAAATGAGATGGCTAGATGGTATTGTAAATGAAATGGGCACAAAGCTAGGCAGGATGGGGATGATGGTGGAGGACAGAAGTGCCTGGGGGACAGTGGTCCATGGGGTTGCAAAGGGTTGAATCGACTGTGCGACTGAACAACAACAAAATTTCTTTATGCCTTCTCAATGCAATACTTAATAACTGAAACTTCAAACATCCCACCCACCTCAATGCTGACATTATTAACACACTCATAAATCCCCTGCTGTTCAATAGGTCTCTCAAATCTTTATTTTTCAAGATGGCAAACAAAGTGATCAGTGCATGCCTAATCAGCCATTGTAAAGTAGCTGTTCTAGAAATGCACTAAATACAGAGTACAGAGTCAAAAGCAGACAGCTCACTGGGGTTACTAATTTCCTGCATGATTAATCTCTAAGCAGAGAAAGAGGAAGATGGTGGAGGATTAGGCAAACCCCATAAAGCTAATACAACCTAGCAGGGGAGAAAATTAAGTCAATAGTCTAAGAGTTGCCATTTTGCCACCCACTATTTTGGCTTCTGGGCATAAGGAATGCAGAGGCAACAGTGAAATGGGAGAAGAGGGGGAAACAGGGACAAAATAAGAATGCTGAACTTCACAGAAAACAAGAAAAAAGAAAACAAGAAGGAACTCAATGAGGAAAAGGGAACTTAAGTTGTTTATCTCTTTTAAAAAGGAAGGGAGATAATTCATTGTTCTGAGAATACTACTGAAGCAACCACACTGAACTTTCATGGAGGTGCCGGCTGTGGTGAGGGAGGGAACATTCAGTGCCTCCTCTGCTCCAAAAGTCCACCTGTAACCCCTACAAGGGACACTGGGGTTTTGCCCATCCCAAAGAACCACAGTTCAGTGAAGCATTCAAAGATGCCCAAAATTCTCCAAAATGACTGCCTAGAAGCAATGTTTTAGAAAAAGGTATTGTTGACTTGTGTTTTGGAGGGAGACATCACTGCCCTTACCCCATTACCACCAAAGGTAAAGTACAGTACTACAAAGTACTCATCTACACTACTGAAATACTGTACTGTAAATTGGAATTTGGTTCGGTGGATTTGTTGCCTAAAATGGTCACTTCTGTGTTCCAACTGTTTCTCTCCTCATGTCCAAAAGCCAATTCAATATCAAATCTTTATTATTGCCCAAGACCAGCGTAAAACAGCAGAAGGAACAGAAGTTAAAATGGGGGAGCTAAAATCTATCAAGAGACAAGAGTTAAAATGAGGGTGCTTTAAAAAGGAGCATTTCTCCAGAGAGCACAGAGCAGCAGAGGGAACAGAAGTTAAAAGGGGGGAACTAAAATATATCAAGAGACAAAATATAAAATGAGGGGGCTTAAAGAGGAGCATTTCTGCTCATTGTTAAGGAGTAATAGTACACAGGTCACTAGAATTACAGTTATTACTAGCCTATGCTGTGGCGCAAGTATATTATTTGGTTGAAGGTCCTGCCAGGATTGTTCTTCTGTCCAAAAGCATATGGTCTCAATTGCTTTTGCAATATTTTTCATAGTTCTTCCATCCCTCCCCCCTCCTGCCTATTTTTTTAAAACTGGCATATTGCAACAGTGCTACCCTCAAAAGAGGTTTTTTTTTTTAAAAAAATACACAAATTTGGATTGCAAAGTCTCTGCAGTCAAAACCTTGGCAACAAAGATTTCCAAATCCACAATTTATTCTGACACAGACACATGCAAAAATTATTTAAAATAAACCATGACTGGAATCAATTTAAGATAAACAACCCTCACCAAGCTGTTTAAAATAAATTGTTTGCTGGCAGAAAAAAAAATACCCAGGTGAATACCATGTAGTTCCTGTATTTAAATTGATTTTAAACCTGCCAACTCTGACACAAATACAGCACAGGAGTATTTTAGTGTGTAAATGAGCCCATAGTTATTAGCATGCTGTTTATAAGACCTGTTCCTAATCCTTTCTTGGTCCTACCGCTGAGGTATACTAATGTGAAATTTATGGGGCCATTTCATGGTCATCTTGCCTATATATTAGGCTAAAGTATGCAGCTCTATTCTTCTACCACACAGATGCATCAATGGTTAATAGAAGATCTGACTTATAACTGCATCATTAAGAACTGAGTACCACTAGTTAAAGCCCATTTAGTTCTGTATCTTCTCATCCATTTATCCACCCACTAGCACAGGAAATGCCCTGGAAAACAACAGGGAGTATCAATACTTCAGCTAGAAAAATGCTCATTTGGAATCTCTAGTCAAGGGAAGTGTCTTCTCAGCCAAATCAATGGCTAGATGAGCAATCTAAGGAGAAAGTGTCCTGCTAAGGTGAAAGTAAAGCGGTTCAAAAGGAATTTATAAGATACATTTTTCTGAATTGCAATTCCCACGATCCCCCAGCCAGCATAGCTAGTCATGATGGCGAATATGAAGCAGGAATGTATTGTTTGTATGCTTTTATTATGGCAGAAGTAAAACAAGAAGTCAAGGAGAAAAGTGTAAAATAATGTAGGAAAGTAAGGGTGCTAGAGAAACAATGTGGAGCAACATGGAACAATTTGGCACAGAGAATACAGACTGCCTTGTCCTTTGAGCACTGCTGGGCAATAGAGACAGTGTTTAAGCCACCAAGAGTCTGATGTGGTACTTTAAGAATAACATACTCATTGTGGTATGTGTTTTTGTGATATACAGTCCATTTCCTCTGGTGCACAAAATACCATTTCAGATCTATATGTACGCTATACTCCACGTATCTCTCTAGCACTAGGATGAGGACCTTCTCTGTGTTCGCTCCAGGCCTTTGGAATTGCATCTCCAGACAGAGTTGCTGCCCTTTAGGAAGGGGGTGAAAACATGACTGGCGGGGCAGGTATGGGGTCCTGGGCATTTGATGACCCCAGCCTGTTGGCTGATCTGATCCACCCCTTAGTGTAACTTTAATCTTTTTAATCTTGGTTTTAACTTGTTGATTTTTAACTCTTTTAAATTCTTTTAATCTAAATTTTATGGGGCTTTATGGCCACGGATGAATTTCAATGTGGGATTCTTTTAGTGTTTTGTTATTGTTGTGAAACTGCCCTGAGTTGTTCGCAAATAGGGTGGTATAGAAATGCGAAAATGAAATAAATAAATAAAAGGATTACAATCTGTAAATGTTTATGTCAAAATAAATTTACTTTGACATAAACATTTACAGATTGTAATCCTTTTATTTAATTATTTATTTTATTTTTGCATTTGCATACCACCCTATTCGTGAACAACTCAGGTGGAATAAAACTCTTGGTAATCCTGTTGGAATAGGTTGGCACAGTCACACCTTTGAAAATGCCTAAACTCTTATTTTTTAAATTATTTTATATACCATCATCCCGAAAAAAAGGCATGATGGAACATAGGAAGAAACAAGTCCCCTTCCCCAAAGAGCTTACAATAAAAAATGACACCAAGGAAAACAAAAGGGAAAGAAGGAAAGTAGTGGGTTCACTGTCAGGTTTTAAAGGACCAGTGATACTTTGGAGCACTGAAGTAGCAAATCAGGTTCTGAAATGGCTGAATTTTAAGAACAGCAATGAAGTACAGCCAGTTCAGCCTTCCTAAGTTTTACCTAAAACTGCCATGATTACTGTGCATACAGTGAACATGTAAAGCAAAGCAAATCACACTTATATACCACTTAATAACATTTAGTGCACTCTCTGCATTTTGCCCCCAACGTGCTGGGTACTCATTTTACTCACTTCAGAAGGATGGAAGGCCGAGTCAACCTTGAGCCCTGCCCAGGATCGAACTCGCAACCTTTTGGTTGCAGTGCAGCAGTTTAACCCCTGTGCCACCAGGGCTCATTACTTTAAGCAAACTTTTTTTTAAATTGCTAAGAAGTGGCCATAGAAACCAAGGAAGCTTTCTCATGCCAAAGAAGGCCTCTAGTTTAGGGCCTCTGTGCCACTATAATATAATAATTTCGTGTCAGAAATTATTCTGGGTTGAAAAGCGTTTTAAGGGAGAAACTTCGCTCAAGGAACTTCCAAATGAGGCTCCTGTTATGTCCCCAAGAGCTAGAACAGAGACAGGTGCTCAATCTGTGATGCAGTACCCAAGTTTTGAACGGCCGACTTGCCGGCCTTCCAGCTACCAAGGCGAGCTTCTTAACCATGGATTAAAAACAACATAACAGAACTCTCGTACATCAAGATCTTTGCCTACATCAAGATCTTTATACTGTAAAGTGGAGATGCCAACATATACATGCAGCCAAAGAGTGCTGGCTCCTCCTAGAAATGTTTTAAAGAAATCTCCACATTTACTTACTTACTTACTTACTTACTTACTTACTTACTTACTTACTTACTTACTTACTTACTTACTTACTTACTTACTGGTCACATTTGTATGACACGCTACTTGCAGAGCGACTCAGGGTGGCTAACATAGTGTCATTAAACAATAATAAAACACAACAATCTCATCATAAAATTTGTCAACATAACCCTAACCAATACTTGAATTCAAAAGATTAAAAATTTAGCAAAGTTAAAAGATTAAGAGAGGGAGGGGAGTTGTCATATGAGCCAGCAGGCTGGGGTAACCGTGTGACCAGTACCCCACACCCGCAACACCAGCCATGTTCTGACACCCTTCCTAAAGGGCAACAGCTCTGTCTGGAGGCGCAACTCAGTTGGCAGAAAGTTCCATAGGACCGGTGCGGACACAGAGAAGGTCCTCCTTCTGGTGCTAGAGATATGCGCCTATCTATCTGATGGAACAACCAGAGAGCCTCTCTTGTCCGCTCTGGTGGGATGGACAGATGTTTTTGAAGTGACACGGTCTCTTAAGTATCCTGGCCCACTACCATGTAGGGCTTTAAAGGTAATAACCAGCACCTTGAATTGAACCCAAGGGCATAGTGGCAACCAGTGCAGTTCTCAGAGCAGTGGTGAGGCATGTGCATAAAGCTCGCACCCCAACACCACCCGGGCAACCGCATTCTGGACCAGTTGCAGCCTCCAAATGGTCACCAAGGGCAGCCCCATGTAGAGCGCATTACAATAGTCAAGTCTGGAGGTGACCAGAGTGGTGTGATCAGGAACAAGGAGTCCTGATCTAGGAGTGGGTGTAACTGACGGATAACATGAAGCAGTGCAAAAGCCCTCCTGGCCATGACTGCCACCTGCTCTTGAAACAGAAGTTGCGAGTACAGGAGGACCCCCAGGTTACGCACCTGGTCTGGTGGGATAAAACAGCCCCATCCACATGGAGGAAAAAATAGGATTTGAACCACACTGATGCCATGGCTGCCACATCAATTAAAATGCTGAACCTGAGATATCGGAGTAGTGCAACAAACAATTGCCATCACAGCCTTCCTTTTACAGCATTTCACCTTTGTATGTTAAATATTTTGTTAAAAAAACATTGAATTGCAGAAAACGGACTAATGCCATGTCACTCAGCATAAAGGAAGGGATCATGTACTGCCTAATGAGAAGCCAGATTTCAGAGGGGGGGGGGGGCGCAATCAAAATACAAAGACAGAGAGAAAAACACTTCAAGTCCATTTGTAAATGTAACTCAACTTTTTCTCCTTGGCCACTGAAATAGCACTTTTACTTCGGTGAGACAGAAGACATCAAATAAGTGCTATGTCTCAACATAATGTTTAGATCTGGGCTGAGCATCATTATAAAACTCCACAGCGACAGTATGTAGAATGTCAAGTATTTAATACCATTGTTGTTTCAGGTAACAGATTTGTAGATATGTAGGTAAAACACTAAAAATGCTAAACTGTAGAGAGACTTCAACCCAAATCCTATTTTAATTTGATGCTCCTAAAACAAGGGCAATGAGCCTGTGTTTCTCTGGATCTTGTTGACTTCTACTCCTATTATCTTTCATCACAGGATATATTGGCTAGGACTGATGGAAGTTGTATTCCAGCAACCTCTGGCATGCTACACATTTGCCATCAATGCTGATGTTTGCATGTGAGAAATCTTCCGTATGTGTCCACATCTGTCTGGGCAGATTATCCTACTATGGTAATAGAGAAGACCATACAGCCAGCAACTCAACGCCGAGTGTTGGCAGTTAACTAACCTGACAACCCTGAGGAGTAACAGCCAAAGTCCACAAGGAATGGTGATGGTCCCCAAGTGGATTAAATCCCACTTCAATCCATTTTGATGGAGGGCAGTAGCTTCATCAATACAGGCCTGGGGCTGATGAGGACTTTGTGTGCCAAAAGGACTCAGGACCAGAAAGTGACTCATGGAACTGGATCTGTGGTATGGGGGGTCATGCAGCAATACATAAGGCAGATGAACAGCCACTGTATTATATTATCAGGACAGTCTTCATGGCTGAGCGCCATGATGATCACCTATATTTAGATTCAGATATAGCAGAAGAAGAAGAAGATGCTTTCACAGTGGTGTGATGGAGATCCCAAGAGCACATTCTCATGTTGCAGGACAAAAGATTTTGGCTGAACATAAACACCTTGTGAATGAAACCCATAAGCTAGGAGTAGAAGTAGCTTCCTGTTCTCCAGAAATCTCCAAACAGAGGATGGACAACCCTTTTTCAGGGATGCTCCAGCTATGGACTTCCTGTGTTGAGCAGATGGTTGGACAGACAATCCAATTCTATGGTCCTATGAAACAGCAAGCTCAACAAGTTGATAGCTATTTAATGTACTGCAAAATTACCACTAGTTGGGTTGTTAAAGTCCATGGCAACACACACAGCGTGCTAGTCAACTACCTATTTGCATGCACAATTAAAACTCCAACAGATACGATGATGAGTGAATATAGCAAAAAGCAGATCCTGTTCTTTATTACTATCAAGAGTACACTTTGCTCTCCTGCAAGAATGATTCTGGCTGCCGTAGCAGGTGAAGCAAAACAGAGCAACCATCTCTCCAGCTATGTTCCAGCTGTGACCTTGTATTGGGGACATCAAATTGAAGCACAAGTTACAACTTCCCTTGCAATGTGGGGCTAAGATTTAAAAGGGAGAACTTATGTCCTTGGGACATATAGTCTCTCTTCTGTTGACATTTGTACAAAGACCAATTCTGCAGGCAATATTGCATGTAAAATGACACTTCCATGTATTCTACAGAGCACAATGATTTCCAATGGTATATATGCCAACACATTTTGATTTACCAGCATTTGCATGTGAACAAAATGGCTTGAAGAGTCTTATTCTTCTAATGTGCACCCGTTTTGCAGTTTAAGGGGTCAGCTAAACTTGCAGTATGAGGTGTTTTTTTTTTAAACCTTTCATTAAAACTCATTGGTTGTTCTGCTTCTACCAGACAAGGGAAATGTCACCATGAACCCACGTCCTCTGCTATTGATTACTTCATTTTTGGTAATTGTTGGAGTTTTGTGGCCAATGGGAGAGAGAGGGTTTTTTGTAGGCTCTTCTGACTAAGGTGTCAAAACAACTTGACTATGTCAGGGTAGGATTTGTGACCTGCTGTAGCCTCATCCAAGATGGAGATTTCCATGCAGGGAAGACCCTTTAGCACATACTGTACCTTAGAGAGATTGGAATGTGTAAACATGTTGGCCTAGTGGGCTGAAACAAATGAAACCTAATGTGTGATGGACATGTTATACTGTATGATCATTGGCTGGATTCCTTTGGGGGGGGGGTTGCAAGGAGGTGGACCCTGAGGGAAGAGACAAGACGCTCTCATGATCCAATGCTTGGAGTAAATTTGTTCCTGACAGACAATT
This sequence comes from Furcifer pardalis, assembly GCA_030440675.1. NCBI lineage: Eukaryota > Metazoa > Chordata > Lepidosauria > Squamata > Chamaeleonidae > Furcifer > Furcifer pardalis. The sequence goes on along the minus strand of CP126894.1, from coordinate 153,662,030 downwards.
CCTTAAAGAGAAATACTGTATCAAGCAACACATGAAATTGCTTTTACCAACTTCAATGTGAACAACTGTCCTCAAATGACCTCACAGCAGCTACAGTCAGGACTACAGGAAGATCATGCAAACCTCAGAACTTTCCCTCCTGCAATGGAGTCAAATGTCTGCCAAATATTATGAATAACTATCCCTAAACCACATTTTAAGACATATTTCCAAACATCTTTATGGTGTCCACCCCACCCACCCCCAGTCTTCATATCTTCTCTGTGGGTTTTACTTCCAAACATCCTCTGCTCAACTTGTTATTCAATTCGTACAGTGCAATTGGGAGGGGGAGAATTCCACAGCTTGCAGAAAAATAACCTCTTCAAGAGTAGGGTTACAACTTAAACAAAAACATGCCAGTGAAGGCTGGGCACCCTCAGTAATAAAAGAAAGGAGACTGATGGGAAGGAGGTGTATTGAACGTAGATATTTTATTCTACCTTATTTGTTTGTTTTACTCAAGGTGGGTCACAATATTAAAACAATCAAATTAAAACACAATTTGTTATACAATTAACAAATCAATTAGAAAGACTAATAATTAAAATGCATTAAATAGTTACGGAATTGAGGAACTAGACAAAATGAGACACAAAAAAATGATGGAGGGAGACTACCCCATTGTCTGGAGGTGTATATTCACACTGGGTGAACTCTTGTTGCTTAGTGTAGTAAGTTGCAATTAGAGTAGGCCCATTACAACCAATGGAACTTACAAGGGAGTTGATTTGACAAAAAAAGCCCAGGATTTTCATAGAGCTGTGGTTGGAAATGTAGTCACCATCTCCTTGACTCTCCCAAAAAGGCAAAGCAAAGAAACAAGTTTTTCCTCTTTGACATACAGCAGTCCCTGCCTGCCTCATAGGAAAGCCTAGATTGTCACAAGTCACTTAGCCCACACCGGTAAAAAATAAATAAAAAAATTAAGTGTGTTTGGACAGCTTGTCCAATCATGCATGGGTTAAAACCATTTATTGTTCCTAGGTAAATGTCTGGTCAAACATCCTGCTACGGTAATGGAGTAGACCGTACAGCTAGTGACTCAACGCTAAGTGTTGGGTGGTGGTAAATAACCTGATTCCCTAAAGCACTGGTGCCCAAACTAAGGCCTGGGGGCCGGGGGCATCCCCTGACACCAATTAATCCGGTCCACAAAGCCCTCGTCGCTCCTGGAAGTGGAAGTAAAATGTGCCCGTACAGGCATGTTTTACTTCCGCTTCCCGGAACGACGAGGGCTTCGTGGGCCGGATGAATTGGCATCGGGGGCCGCACCTGGCCCCTGGGCCTTAGTGATGGGCTCCCTGAACCACATGATCAGCCCATGGCCCAAAAAGTTTGGGCACCCCTGTCCTAAAGGGTCCAATGGCTATGGGCAGATGAGCCCCTTTAGGTGGGGTGATGGTCCCCCTCAGTGGAGGAAATGCTACTGGAGGAAATGCCAGTGGAAAACATCAGATTGGGTCCAACAGCAAAATGAGTGGAGAAGGATCCACTTCGCTATTCTAATTCCAATGGTCATGGAGGCGGAAGAGGCCATGCCAGATGGATTGGCTGTGAAGGTGCACCTTCTCAATATTCCCAAGGATCTGGCAGTCCATTGCAGTCCTGGTGTCAAATTCTGCATGCCTCATTTCATACGTGTCACAGGAGATGGCTCTGTGATCCTAGTGTGTGGGTCACATCATGGCAAGCTGGGATCCACTTTAAACAATTCACATCAATGGCATTTTTCCTGAAAATGATTTTCATGAACCCCGGAGAGGCTGGAGTGGGTAAATTTTGAGGGATATTATTTAAACAATATTGCTAAACTTGGCACAGTGACTCCCTCTCCATCATCCAGTTCAAATTCCATACTCCTCCAAAATTGTGCATCTCCTTAATTATACTAAAGAGGCAAAATCAAAAGGAACAAAAGGCTATCTCGAGGTTTTTTTAAAAAAAGGAAGAGCCTGTGAATTCCAATACAGTATATTGGTATAGAACACAGGAAAAAAAAACCAGGCAAAGTTTCACAATGGATATGCACATCAAGCACTATGTGACCTTACATTGATTCCACAAGAAACCAATTGATACTGATTTATTTGACACTCAGGATACACCTGGGTCCACAAAAACCAGAATCCCTCCTAAACTTGGTATCCAGCTTCAGTTCCATAGAATCAATTCCACAAAAATAAACTCAATATCCATGCTGATAGGAGGATTCTGGGAATTATAATTTCAAATTCTAATGGAAGTACCCTGAATTTTGTCTCTCTCTTGGTGTATGTGTGTATGTTTGTAAGAAATACAAGTTACGACATGGGGGGAAATATTTCAGACTGCAAAGTTTGGAATGCTAGGTTGGAAATTAATTAGACATTAGCATTAAATCAACTTGTGTTTAAAAATAACAATATTCATCTCATTAAATTAATGCTGTTAACACATACATTGAAATTCTACTGACTACCTCAAATTATATTTCCTTAGCAAAACAGTACAAGAAGCTTTGTTTAAATTACAGCCATGAGTCGAAGATTAGGACTTTTCTAACCAAATTGCAATTCCGTTTCCATCAGGAATTAAGTTGCTGTGATCAGATTATCTGACTGCTGAGGCTCAGTTTTACCAAAGCTGAAATCAAGACTACACTTTCTGTCAGTGCTTCTTCTGGTGTTATTAATGAAGAACAACCATCTGTGATCAGTTGCCACTTTGTATAGCAATGGTTCATCCATTGTGGAGTCTCTTGATGTTGTTAGACTGCAACTCCCAGAACTTCCAAGAAACACACAGCTTCTTGACCGTGTTAATTAATGCATGTATATTTATTGGGCTTTTTAAAAAAATTGTGTCAGAAATAATTCTGGGTTGAAAGGATTTTGAGGAAAAAACTCCATTCGGGGACACCTGGATGAAGCTCCTTTCATGTCCCAAAGAACTGGGACAGAGACAGGCACTCAATCTGTCATGCAGTACTCGGGTCTCGAACTGCCGACTTGCCAGCCTTCCAGCTTACAAGGCGAGCTTCTTAACCACTAAGACACTGCAGCCCCTTATTTATTGTGCTGAGGCTGGGCTACCTAATATAATTCTTATTTCAGAAGATAAATATAGGTGATTTTTCTTTTGAGGAACATGGACTAATGTTTGCTTTCTTTGGAGGGCACAAAATACTAAGCCCCCCCTCTTTTTTTATAAGATTAGTTTTTAACAGCCTTTTTGTGGTGTTGGTCTAAAATGTAACATGTTTAATGCTAATGCATTAATTTAATTCTAACATGTTTCTAAACTCTGCAGATTATTCTCCTATTTCCTAGGCATGTGACTCCAGTTTTAATTCAAAGGTAGAGGGAGAAGGGGAGAAAAAGATAATGTCAGGAGTGATAAATTTGGAGAAATACTGGTACAGAAACAGTTTAATACAAGAAGAACTTTCAACACCCACTAAAAACACAAGCACCAAATGAGAAAGCCACTCCTCTCAAAACATTATATTTTATTCTAAGTGTTAGCTAAATTGTCAGATCTCATAATCTGGAGGGAAAAATATGTTGTCTGTTAAAAGAAAAGAAGAAATTGTTTGAAATTTGTCTCTGACACAAGTTAACCTTATGTTTATTCAGTTTCAGTCACCATGAGCTTTTGGTGTTACAGGGGTTTTTCTTGATTATTCTGGTGCTACTCTAGGAACCAGTTCGATAACAGTGTGTGTAATTTCTGTCTAAGAGAATTTTTTTGTGGTACATTGAGGTTTAAGGTGAGGGTAAGGGTTAGTGTTACTATGTGCTTTACGTTTACAGATTTATTATTACAGTATTATTATTCTGGATCTACTTCGGCACTAGTTCACATAACATTGTGTAATTTCTGTCTAATGGAATATTTTGCAATACTGATTGGATTATTGTGAGTGTTAAGTGTATGACTAGTTTGCTACCAGTTTAGATCTACTACTACTACTTTATTCTAGGTTTACTAAAAATAACTTCTACTTTACTAAAGGTTCACTAACAGGTTACTATTACTTTATTATAGGCTTACTACTAATTTTCAACAAGTTAACTACTGGTTTATTATTAGTTTACTACTAGTTTATTATTACTATTAGTCACTATTAGGGTTACTATTTGTATGGAACTGCCTTAACCCTAAACCTTATCCTAACACTAGCCCTCACTTTTAACACTAAATGCATCACACACAAAAATCCACTACAGAACTTGTACAATGTTATGTGAAGTAGTTTGTGTAGTATCTCCAGAATAAACTACTAGAAAGCTGCATTTCCAAAGATCTTGGAAAAACCTCTTTCTTGCCACAAGAAAACTGGAGTTCTGATTCCTTCTTAAACTTTGGCCCGTACATCTGTGTATGCTTATGACTGGCTAAAATCTCGTTGCTTAGTCTAGTAAATCATACTATAGTAGAGCTACTGAATCAATAGAGATTTGGTGAGTCAACTCCTCCATAAATTGCATTGGTTCAAATGAGCCTACTCTGGGTATACAGTAATTTACTTTAGCATAGGTGCAACTACAATAGGCCAATTTGAAGCAGTGAATCAAATGGAGGAATTGGCTCACCAAACTGCCTCTATTCTAGGGCAATTTACTAGCCTAAGCAGCAGGACTTCAGCAAATCTGTTTAGGTTCTTAGTTTGGATAATAATCCAAAAACAAATCAGGAAGCCCCTTCATAAATTTCTGTTCTGCATACATATCATTCATAGGCACTAGTCTAGAATTAGTCACCTGTAATTTTTGAACTACCTTTCTAACTTGGGACAGAGAGGGAACCCTACCTTACTTTTACTTCAGTAGTATAGCAAAGAAAATATATTTCCCCTAGCTAGTAGGAAAAAAACAAGTAATAATATGCAGGCAAAAGAAAGCTAAAATATCAGTCTTGAATTAAAAGTGGTTCCCCATTTTCTAAGATCACACATAAGCTTCTATGTGAAAAGACAAAACACAGACCTTTGGGGTCCACCTATTAGCAATTGCAGCTATCCCAGTAGAAGAGATAGAAGCGTGTAGAAAACCAAAATAAATTAACAATATTTGACTAAAAACAGCCAACTTGCTCTGGTTTACAATACATTATGCAGTTACCTTTGTTGAGAAATCCAATGTCTGCCTCTAATTGGTTCAGAGCATTTGCTCCTATGCTGTCTAGCAGCTTCGGCCATAGTTCAGCAAGAACTAGGTAGGGGATGGGTGGTGAAAATCAGCCCCGTGGAATCTTGTGCAAGAATAAGAATATTGCTTATCAGCAATAAAACTACTATTTTACTATAGCTTCACCATCAGTTTTCTATAGGCTTACTATTACTTTACTCGAGGCTTACTACCAGGTTACTATAGGTTTACTCCATATTTACTACCAGGTTACTATAGGTTTACTCCATATTTACTACCAGGTTACTACTATACTATAGGTTTGCTACAAGACAACTACTTTATTGCAGGTTTACTACTTTATTATAGGTTTACTACCAGGTTACTACTATTTAGCTCCAGTTTATTATCAGTTTACTACTAGCTTAATACTACTATGGTTACTATTTGCATGAAACTGCCTGTAAAATCTAACAGACTATAGTGTGAGACTTTGTGACCTATGAAGCATGTTTCATCAGAAGCAATAAATGTACTGTATTACATATCATTGTGGGGTGGAGCCATAGACAGGAAAAGCACAGAGAAATTGCCCACAGAAAGTGTTGACTGAGATATTTTCACTGTTAGCATTGACCTTTCCTGTTGGTGATATTACAGGAATCCTGAAACTGCAATAAATCAGATCACACATACTGTGTGATAACAAACAACTGTAGTGGTAAGTCATTCAGACTCTGTTTGGTTTCTGTAGGGTTCCCAAACAAAATTATTACAGGTACTGTATTTTTAAAATGTGAAAATGTGACAGGAAAGTCACATTGCAAATGTCACTCCACAGGAGGGGGAGCAACAATGCTTATGTACTCATAGGGACACTCTAAAACAGGAGTTCTCAACCTTTTCACGTTGTGGGATGGTCACGTGGTTGAGTGGACTGGTCATGTGGTTCCTCCTGCCAGAAACAGAAGTAAAACGCACCAACACATTCGCAAACACTGCTGTAAAACGTGTCCACGTGGGTGCGTTTATGGCAGTGTTTGCACATGTGCAGACACATTTTACTTGTGCTTCCAGTAACGGCACAGGCAGCGTGGGCTGGATGATTTGGTGCTGTGGGCCAGGTCTGGCCTGCAGGCCGTAGTTAGCCCACCCTTGATGTAAAATAAGAGAAACCACAGCCTGAACCTTTTAAAGCCAACAAAATAGTGTGAACGATGTGAATAATTAATGATTGTGTGTCTTCATGTGAATTCCAACTTACAGCAACCCTTCCTAGGGTTTTCTAAATAGAGAATACAGCACACAGGGAAGGGATTTTCATAATTAAAGGACTCTCAGGCCCATGATTTGTCAGAGATCCCCCAATCCAAATTATGGGACTGGGAGCCCTCCATGGGAGCAGCAGTGTGGGAACCGCGTGGAGGGTGAGGGGGTGGTTCTTACTTCCTGTCAGTTTGTGGGTTCCATGTCATATCAATCGTCCTGGAAAGTCCCATCTGAATTATGGGACTGAGAGCTCTTTTAATCTGAAAAGTCCATCTCTAGGAGAGCAGCTTCATCTGGAACAATCATCCATATAATTCTTGGACAAAACCACAGTTTTTATTTTATATATTTTTAAAAATCAATTCAATTTTTAAAAACCCCACTGCATTCATTTTCTCTTTTCCTTCTGCTTAGACTGAACAGTTTCTCTATTCTTCCATGTTTTATGTGGGAAATTAACTATGCCGTTTATGATCCTTCTTTCCCCGCCAAGAACTTTTTTCCTTTTTTAAAAAAAAGACAGCACCATCTCTGTATAATCCTCTTCTTGTTTCTTCTGCCTCGGCCACAATATCCTGACGCCCCCACTTCCTCTTAGCTAACTTCTCTGTTCTTCTTATCAAGCAACATTATTCAATTTTAATACAAGCTGCTCATGTGCTGTTTTGCCTTTGAACGAGTCCTGAAGTTCTTACAAATATTGTCTGTTCATTCTATGCTTCATACAAGAAACACACATGCACCATACACTCAAAAGAATTAGCAGTGTACAGTATTGTATATCAATGTGAAAAATCTAAAGCAAAGGAATTAGCTAGTCACTTGAAATCAATGTGAGATTCAGACCCTTCTTATACACTGATGTTTCAACCCTTGTGTCTTCTTTACAGCTGCCATGTGACAACGCTGTGTAGAGCAACAGCAACCACCACAAGGGCAAGAGTCTTCTTCTGTGCAAGACTCTGCGGTTGTACCTACACATATACTGTAAACTTTGGTCCCATTGGAAGGTCACCTCTTAGCCTATTCTGGGAATTTGCTTATCTCTTCCTTCTTTACAACAATGTCTACTCTTTTTCCAGATCTGGCCAGAGAAATTTTGCTGCCTGACAGAAGAGACAAGATGGTGCCTTAATGTACAGAGCCTGACTGGACTGGCAGGAGCAATGGGTTGTTGTGGGTTTCATTGCAGTTGTGGGCAGCATATCAGTGTACCTAAAACATTCACATTTCTATACTGACCTCTATATGTCTATTTTTGATCTAATTTGGCAGGCTAATACTTTTGTTACATTTTAATTTAAGATGGGGACCTCTTTAGGAACTGGACACACCCCATGTCTTAGAAAGTTGAAGACCACTAGTGTCAAGAACAGAGGACAGAGTTGCATGAATGACATAGCTCTGTATTCCAAGAGAAGGTAATGGTCCAGATGAAAAGCTAATTAGTTATGTTACCTGTCCCCCTAGCACTTCTTGCATCACTCTGCCTAATAGTAGAGCCAGCTGATCCTATGCACATCTCAATCCCTCCTGCTCTTTTGTCCACCCTGCTTAAACCCCTCTCTTTCTCTGCCAGCCACCACACATCCCTTCATACTAAGTATGCAATGCACAGTTGTAACAGCTTCATTCGATGGCTCCACCCTATGGAATAGTAGGAGATAATAGTGGGATGTGTAGATACTTAAGACTTCTGACTAAACATACATAGAATTGCATTATATGGCAGCATTCTTATGCCCTCTTACTGCAAGTAAGCATCCTTGTACTGAGTGAGCCACATAAACTGCACAGCCAGCATGTGTGTGGCTCTCAAGGTTGCGGGTGCAGATTCTGCCAAAAATTCACCATTATTATTAAAGCTTGGAAGAAGTTTTAGTTTCACTTCAGCCAACTCCTGAAGGATATTGCAATTTTGCATTACAGCAGGAAATGCTGCTTATTCATTGGGGTACATACATCAAAACTCAAAGATGGTTTGTGTTTCTCTCCTTGTTGGTGGTCCTATCAAAGTAAGAGGTTTGGGGAGGAAGCAAGAGAAAACTACTAACCAAGCTTTAGTAACAAAAATCAGCATATTATAAAATAAACTTTTTAAACCTTAAACGCAGATGTTTGGAACAGACCTCATTACAAGAAAAACATGGCAGATCAAAATGCATGTCACACTAAGTATGCATCTGGCAAATGTGTGTGACCTTTTCCTTCTTTAAACTAAGTGTGCACAACCCAACTCTGGATTAAGAATTGGTGATTTAAACTCACCCTATCTATCCATTAGGGATTTAAAACTCCCCATCTGTTTTAATTTAATCCTCCGGCTTGGAGGTGGGGATTTAAACTTCTCCCATTTCTGCTGGGTTCCAGTCTAGATAACTAATGCACACACTCATTCTAGAGTAGATGTCAAGCTACAAATTGCAAATATGCAAAGGTGAGAATCCAAATTAAACTGGTCTTATGACTCTCCCAATGTCCTATAACCCGTGTTTCCCTGAAATAAGAAACTCCTGGCAATGACAAATGATAGCGGAAGATTTTGGTGTCTAAAAAATAATAAACAGTGGCTAAGGTGTCAGAGATATCTGTTCAAAATGGGAACTAAGCAGCTCTAGGACTCCAGAAGAAAGCAACCACACTTTGAACATGAGGAGGCTTAGGATGAAGACAGCAGAGAAGGAGAAAGGGAAAATTGGATAGTCTAATATTTCAGAACAAGTCTTGAGTGTTGCCCCATTAGACTGCCCAATCACATTGGTAATGAAAGCTAATTCCCAGCTACACTGTTTGAGATTACAACACTGCAGGAAAAATATTTTATGCTTATCCAGAAATATATCTCACCCAGTTCAAGGATACTTACTTGCAGTAAGAGGGCATAAGAATGCTGCCATATACAGTAATGCAATTCTATGTACGTTTACTCAAAAGTCGTTTTATTCCTAAGGGGGCTTTACTTCACAGGCAACATGTACACAAGTACAGGCTCAAGTGCAATACAGTATTTTCAGTGTTATAAAGCTCAGATGCCTTTTTATTGCGTCTCTAGAGCCCAACTGCAGGATGGAATGAGCTCCCATCTCTGTCCCAGCTCCTGCCAACCTAGCAGTTCGAAAGCAAGAAATTGCAAGTAGATAAATAGGGACCACTTCGGTGGGAAGGTAACAGAGTTCCATGCGCTCCGGTGTCTAGTCATGCCTGCCACATGACCATGGAAACGTCTGCAAAAGCAGACAGCGCTGGCTCTTCGGCTTAGAAACAGAGATGAGCACTGACCCCTGGAGTCAGATATGACTGGCTTTCGAGCAAGGGAAACCTTTACCTTTAGAGCCCAACAATTAAAAAGTTTAACACACAGGAAGGGTACACCATGACCACTGACACCCTCTCAGACCGACCAATCTGAATGGTAATTCTACCAATTTTCACGTAAATTATCTCAGGATATTGTACATTTTTTTTGGATGAACTTGGGCTCAGAAAGCTTTTCTATCAAAAGTCTTATGCTACCAATCATAAGCTACACCAGCTGTAACAGCATAAACACACACACAACATTCTTCTTCAGAGAAGACATAAGAGTTGCAGCATAAAACACAGACCTGTGATGTCTTCTGCAGCAAGAGATTTCTACCTTCTGAAGCTCCCTTCAGCTTTCCACTTGTTTCCTGTGACAGTACCCTGTGACACTGCACTTCCGCAGGGTTCCTTGTTTTGTTTTATTTTTTTCTCTAAAAGAAGCAAATTCAGAAACCTTGCTTCATCTATTTTGCTTCTCACAAACAATGCTGATAGTCCAGACTAGTATACATCTCAATATTTTACTTTAATTATTTATTTATTTAGCAAAATGCCACCAACTACATTTTGTTTTGCTTCTTTGGGGTTCACAAAAGCTAACAAGTAAAGAGAATTGTACAACTAGGAGGGTATACAAATGCCTCTTGTACCATCACCACCACCACCACCAGTACTAGTAGCAACAGCAGCAGCACTTTCTCATGCTTTAGTCTGTGAGCACCTGTGTGCTGAAACCTTTTGCTATCCCATCACTGATTCACACGAAGGATGTTGTTGTTTCAGCCATGAGTGGGCCACAGGGAAAGAACTATACAAAAGTGAGTAAGTGTGAACGCAATACAGTGGAAACTCAAGTTACAAATGGTTTGAGTTTCAAAAATTTCACAATACGAATGAAAATCAATTGAAAATAATGGCTCAAGTTACAAATTTTTCCAGAACAGATTAATTGGTTTTCAATGCATTCCTATGGGAAATTCGAATTACAATTTTTTCATAACATGAAAAATACCTTTGAATGCATTAAATTTGTAACTTGAGGTACCACTGTATACATTCCTTCCTCTTATTAAACCGAACCTCTCTCCAAAATTTTCCCACCTCTAGAGTTCATTTTTTCCTCTTTCTCACATTAGAGTGGCCACCAGGTTTTTACACACAGGAATACAACTACCGCATTACTGTATTATGGATCTGGCAACAGTTCTTGTACCACAGGAAAGTTTGAAAACCACAGGAAGTTTTGAAAGAGATCACTGCAATAGGAAGAATCAGCAAATGTTCATAAACAGGCTCAGTTCTTAAAGAACAAAGAAACAGTTCCAGTTCTTAGAAGAGAGTGATAGAGGAAAAGTCCAGTTTTGATAAGCAGGCAGAGCAGAGACAATATCAAATAAAATAATCTGCAATAAAAGAGGGATGAGGCTGTGATGTAATATCAGTTGAGAGATGTCACACAATTACCTGTAGTTTGCATTTTTCAGTCACTGAGGCTGGGGGAAATTTATAAAATCTATGGAGCACAGTGCATAGAGTCACTAAAACCTACATTCACTTTCCTTTTCGGCTACAAAATTCCCAGAGTTACCTGTGGCCGGTCTGTTAACCTCAAACAAATCTAACTCTTTATGTGTGTGGATAAACTGGGAGTTAAAGGACCACGTGGGCTTTTGTATGATCACTGTCAGAAAAAGAGACGTTTGTGACAACGATAATGCTAAAGACAAAATACAGCAGCTACAATAAATGTAGGTTTCTTGATCAAAAGTGGTCCCCATGCTCTTCAAAAATGCTATCTCAAGCATCACTCTCCCAATGGCCACACCTGCCATGAGTTCACTTAAGTAAACAAGAGAGAGATCAGGGCTGTGTAGTCGTGTGCATTCATGTCTGAGGACACACAACCTTGTCGGAAAGTTATGCTAAAAGCGGAGTATGCAAATGCTGGTAATTTGTATTGGAATCCATCTACCTGTATTTTGCACCAGCTGTTCAACTGATCATTTTCAGTCCGCAAGAAAAAGCTTTCTGTTGTAGACCACCCCCCACCCAAGTACCAAAGAAGCAGAAGAAGCAGAAGGGAAGTTGAAGAGTTCAGGAAATTGCTTGATGTTTGCTCAAGTGACACTACCCCATTGTCTCTGCCATCAGCTCAGAACTGATCTAATGTTAAAAAACTTGGGTGGTGGGGGGAGATAGAGCAGCAGGCCTCGCCTGAGAAAAAGTCAACAGGGCTATACACAACACCACATGTAGCCACAGCTTAAGACAGCTAAGGCAGGAAAGAAGGAACATCAACACAACTTGGCTCCTGCAGTTCCACAACCACTCACTTGACTAAACAAAGCCTTTGCAGCTCCTTTGCAAAGAGTCATCTCTCACTACAGGGGATGAGTGTACGGGAAGCTGTTAAGCGTCCAATTCTGAATGGGATCCGGAAGTGCGGGGAATAGGTTGCCCAACAGCCCTTGGTGATGGCTCTCCCCATGTGTTCTGTAATATTCAAGCTTCTTTGTTGACGTTAAGGCAAAACACATGGCATGAAACAGAAGGCAGGACACATTTATGGAGGATAACACTACCAATGGCTACTAAATGAACATAGCTGCTTACAACTTTTAGGCTAAAAGGCATCTGGGAGACAAAAAAGGGCTGAGGGCTTCATGTTCTGCTTTGTGGATTTCCCAGTCTTCCAAATGTTGAACTCAGCCAGCATTGACAGTAAAGACAGATGACAGATATTATAGCTCAACAGCTAGAAAAGATAAAAAAAAATCCTCTCATGCTTTCATGGGGAATATCTATAGTAAGCAATACAGGATTTGAAGCTATTTCCTTACCAAACTACACATGGGTTGTAAAATAAATACACTAGTTGGTTTCACTTGCTCAGGCAGAACTAGGAGAAGCCCTGTTTTAATTCTCCAAAACTCTTTATTGTTGGGTGCTCCTCAAAGTACTACAGTGTCTCCCACAGCAGAGCCCTAACAGGAGTTTTACTAAGGATGTGAGGAAGGGAGCAGCTCTTGAGGCAAGAGAGAGGCCACACAAGGACTGTAGGCCAATTCAGCTCCAAACAGGCCACAACTGTCTGTTTTGTATGGGTGGAGTGCACCATACAGTGGGAGGAATGAATGGGTGCATTTACACAAGGGGGACTGATATGTGCCACTACCCATTTAGAGAAATATGACTCAGTAGCCCAGCAATGGGTTTCTGCCAGGGGCCATTTTCCATACAGTGTCAACCAGATGATGTTAGCAAATCTGCAGACCTTAAATGCTGAGGATGGGTGGAAAGAGTGGTGTACAGTATTCTGAAATTCCTATTTGTCCTAAGCAGATCTGGGATGCTCCAGGCAGCCCACACAGGAAGATGGTTTCTACATACTGAACTAGACAATAGACAACCACTCTCCACTATGACCTGCAATATTGTGGGTAGCCCAGCAATTTAACTGCTGTGAGTTTGATTCCCCACTGTGCCTCCCAAGAGGGTAGCCAGCCTATAAAGTCTTGGACAAGCTGTGCAGTCCCATAGCATCCGCCAGAAGAAGAAAGAGTAAATCAATTCTAAGTACTTTATACCTAGACAACCCTGAGAAGGGTTGCCCTAAGTTAGAACTGACATTACAACATGCAATTACTATTATTATTACTGTATTATCATTCAGGGAATGAGGAATATTAACAGGCACATGTGTGATATCTTGACCAATGGGAAGCAAACATATCAGTATTGGAGGAGAAGGTGTCCTAAAAGCATCACCAAGCATGACTAACAATAACTGGTTGATAGTGAGCCAACTGTAACAACCTACCATTTGAACCCTCCTAAAATTCAATTTTGTAAATTTATTTTCTCTTTCAAATGTTATCTGGTTTTTTAAAAAAATAAAAATGTTTAACAAGAAGATTAATTACACCAATGTAGATATTTTGGCCAGAGAACAAAAGAAATATAATTTAGAAGTAACACAAAGTTTTTCACCATAAAGAAAAATGAGCTTTCAGAGGATATAATTAAGAAAGGTTTTTAAATATCTATTGTCAGGTAAATTTTAATGTTGGAAATAAGATATTGTAAAGCCCCTACAGTAGTTTATTTACAACATTAGAAGCAATAAACAATTCAAATCAAGGTGCATTTTGAAGTACAGACATGATGTGCTATATCACAAAACTTGGGTTTCTGTTGCCATCCCCATGACCCCTGTGGCTTTTTTAATTGCATTTTGTTAATTATCAGCACCTTAGGTTGCTGCAAATTACTAAACAGTGGGTGTTTTTTTTATCAGAGGTGAACTAGAGCATGTGTGATATAGGCCAAGTCTCCCATTGGCATGAGTATTTAATGCATACCTAAAGGAACTGTTGTAAAGTTTCAAATAATCTTAAGTCACTGGTAACCAGAAAGCCTATTTTCATAAGACCTCTTTCAAGCCACTACCGTATTTTAAAAACAGCCATTTCGCCAAAGCAACAAAGTTCTTCAAGAAAGTTCCTTTCTCATACATTTGACATGTAGAGTAAGGTGTGCCTGGACTGATGCAGATTACTTTGATTTCAGCTTTATTGCCTCCTTAGATATGCAGTGGTGAAGCCCCTACAATGGTTTATTTCCAACATTAGAAGCGAACTTAGAGACACCTTATCATGTTTCAGGGACTGGAGCAGCTAGTCCATTTCCACTCTTTAATTATTAATTACATTTTTTTTTTGAAAACAGCAAAACAGAAAAAAACCCATATCCTACTGAAGATAGAAAGGGGTAGTGTGTAGAAGTACAAGTGAGTCCTTTGTTCATCTCCATTAGGGAAGGCCACTTAACAGGTTGACTTAGATGCCTAGAACTGAAATGGCAGAAGCCATATTCACTATCTTCCATCCCCATGACAGTCCTTTTAATGACTGCACACCAAGGTATACAGTACTCAACAGTGGTTTACTGTTCCCTTTTTCCGAGGGTGTCCTGGGACTGTGCAGCTTGGGCAAAGATAGGCAAAGTGTATCTTCTCCTGGGACAGCCAATGGGGAACTCAGTGAGAGTTACCCAAATCACTGAGCTATTCAGCCAATATGGGACCCTAGAAATGTTAGGTAAAGGTTGCCCTTGCTTGGAAGCCAGTTGTATCCGACTCTAGGGTTCAGTGTTCATCTCTGTTTATAGCCAAAGAGCCAACACTGTCTGAGTTTGCAGGCATTTCCGTGGACACGTGGGAGGCATGCCTAGACACTAGATGGAGTGCACGGAACACTGTTTACCTCTCTCCCCCTCCCCCCGAAATGGTACCTCTTTATCTACTTGTAATTTCTTGCTTTCGAACTGCTAGGTTAGAAGAAGCTGGGACACTCCATTGTGCAGTACTCGGGTCTTGAACACTGACCGTTCAGTCTTCATGTTCAGCATCTTAACCACTAAGCCATCGCATTCCCCTAGAAATGTTGGGCAGATGCAAATGGAACAAGCCTGGAATACAAATGAGAGACTAGAAAAGCGGGCAGAATTCGCCTGCCACAAGCTGGGCCTACAACCTCAGAAAGCAGGCCCTGAATCTAACCCAGTGCCTATAATTCAGCTCCTCTGTGTGACAAATCTGTGGAGAGGGAAAAGTTCTCAAAAGCATATATTAAGTAGCAGAATAAGAGGAAAAGGAAAGCATTCTGGAACTTTATTGTGTACATATGTATCACTGCTAGTGGTCTGTTCCGTGCCAGTAGAAGAAATCATATGTATTTGATTTGAAAACATCAAAGCAAACAAGAATCAGTATCAGGTTTGAAGGCAAGGAGGGATAAAGTCTGGCAGTAGAAATGAGCGCCTTCTACATCTGCAAACTTTTGAAGTTTTTAAACAAAAACTCATGCTTTCCGAACCACACACCACCTCTTCCGCAAGCTCATTGGTTGGCCTTCAGCAGGCCACTCATTCTCAGCCTCACCCTCTTTCCTGCAAATTGGGCATACCAGAGAGAGGCCTTTAAAGCACTTCGAACACTTCCCACTGTTACTATAAATATTAAATATTCTCACTAGGTTTCTGAAACCCTTGATTCAACCTGTGCTATGACAGTAAGGATGGCTGGAATTTCAATCAGCATGTAGGAATGAGTCCCCAAATATGGGCCAAAATTAACTGAAAGAAGGCCAGATGGTTGGCTCCTATTTCAAGTAAATTAGCATTAGGATATCTGGAATTTGCAGTACAACGTTGTATGGAATACTGTAGCGCTATTTGCTGGCCAGTAAACATCCAAGTGTGTTTTTATCTGAAAAGGAAAGGGGGTGGGCAAGCAAGATGTTCAACGCAGAAGAAAAGAACTTATGATGAAGTTAACATAAGCCATGGAACCATCTGGTTATGTATCAGCAGTGGAAAGTCTTGTTCATGTATCATTATTTGAAGCTAAGTTGTCCGAGACATCTTTGTAGGATAAACTGACATTCCACTCAGAAAAATGCAACTGAATCAAATACAACCTTTTTTTAAAAACTAACTCCAGAGGTCATGCTTCATTTGGGAATAATTGATCCTATTTCACCAAATCAAAAAGGTTATGGTAAGGCTGTGCTTTGGTACTGGACAAATTTTGACTTCATTCAGGCTGTCATCCGATTCTACCAAGAAACAAAGTTGTTATTATTGGTGGTCTCCTTAGGAAAAAAGCCAAGCCACAAGCAAACTGGAGCAGTTCACCAAAGAACCTGAGTAGCTTAGATCTCAGCTGCCACTGAGGTTGCACTAGATCAGTGATGGCGAACCTTTTAGAGACTGAGTGCCCAAACTACAACCCAAACCCCACTTATTTAGTGTCAAGTGCCAACACAGAAACAGGGGAGTAAGGAAACACTCCCATTGGGCTGCTGGGCAGAGGGGCAGGGCAAAATCTATGCTGGGGGAGGGAGGAAGTGCTTCCATTGAGCTGCTGGGCAGAGAGGTGGGGTGAACTCTATGCTGGGGGAGGGAGGAAGCACTCCCATTGGGCTGCTGGGCAGAGAGGTGGGCCAAACTCTGTGCTGGGGTGACTGTATGGGTGTTGTTGACAGAAAGTGCTCTGAGTGCCACTTCTGGCACACATGCCATAGGTTTGCCACCACTGCACTAAATCCTGTGTGTCAGAAGTGTAGCTTGCCCCAAATGTGACTATCGCCAGCCAGCTAGCCAGCTAGCATGAGAAGGAAAGTCACCTTTGAGCAGATTTAGCATTTTCTGTCAGAGGGAAAGAACCACACCAAGTTGAAAGCAAACTGCTAAGAAGAAAAGTTGCAGGAAGCACCACAAGTAGGCATCTGGAAGGGAGAATTGACTCAGCATGGGCTCCCTAAGTGAGTCATTTTCAGAGGAAGAGGAGACAACTGAGTTGCCTGAGGACTGGCCAGTGGCCATCATCTGCCTTGATTACTCAACACAGTTTTGAAGAAGGTGGTGGCGGTGGTGGTGTGAGTCTTCACAGGCCTTGAAGTAATTTGAGCAACTGGTTCATCACAGCCTCAACTCCAGTAATCTCCACCTTTGTGATCCGCAAGGATCCTCCTGAGATCCATCTTGCTCACTACATTAGAGAACAGGTTTTGGATTCACATTATCCAAAGCCTTTTGCCTTTTCAAGCCTGAAGCTTCAATGAAAAGGAGAAGAAGAGAAAAAATGAGAACAGTAAAAGTTCTTTTGAAAACTTGATGAGTAGAGAACACGGTATTTATGAGGGTAGTACATAGAGCCAGTTAAGTAACATGTCGAACACACGTTCTCAACCTATGGCCTGTGGGCCAGATTCAACCCATGGCACCATTTCATGTGGCCCTCCACCCTCACTCCCACTGCCGCCAGAAGAGACAGAAGCAGTAGAAACAGCCATATCCACATTTACGTCTGTTGTAAACACACAACACACCCGGCTGTTGTAAACAAATTTTACGGCAGCATTTATGCTGGGGGGAACCACCGATCTGGCCTGCTCAGCTGTCTGTGGAAACGTGACCCAGCCCACAGCTTGAAAAGGATGAAAACCCCAATGTAGAGGAACTAGACCTCCAAAGAGGAGGAAGCAAAACAGAGTACCTGTACTGTACAATAAGACATTCCACAACGAATGTCTCACAGTGAGAAGGTCACAGTAAGGCTTAACTTAATGCTATAACCTAGTGATGGAACCACATTGCTCTGCTAATCTATCGATACTCAGGCTTTGCAGCCAGTCTCACCAAACATCTCTGTTCAGCTAGCAGGACATCCTCCTGAGCAAAGGAACTCACAAAATTTCAAACAAGGCACATTCCCAAGGAACTATTCTTGATTATAGCTATCTCAGAGTGCTAGTTCTCTGAGGGAGTGCCAAAATCAGAGACAATTCCATTCCACAGAGGAAATGCTAAATGTTATTAGTTAGATAAGTGGGGGTAGTTTAATGATGTGCGCGCACAAGGCTATTTTAGATCAAAATCACACTGATTCTCTTTAATAAGATGACTGTTGGCTGTGACCCCACGAAGAAGAGGGAGGGCCATAAATCCAAACAAAATACTTGTAGGAAAAACAACCAGTTTCCTTTTATTAGTCTCAGAGCATAAAGGTTTCTTTAGGGCTCACAGAAAGAGGGGGAAAAGATTTCTGGGAATTGGTACAGATGCTATTTAAAGACCTCCTGCTACACAAGGGCTCATGTGATATTGCCAGACTAAAAAACAGGCTCAGCATTGCTGTCATTGCACATGGGGGAAAAACAAGTAAATGGCAGCTGGTAGGAAATGCTGCTCAATGAAAAAAGAAACACTACGATGGACTTATATCACTGGACTCTGAAACTGACCTTTGGGGAAAGACAATCTACCAGTTCCAACCTTGCAAGGAGAATGGTTTAGCCTCCTCAAGCCCACATTCCAAAGACTTGTGTTCAAATAAGGCCCTGTTCTGAGCTGCGAAAGTAATGGGGGGGCTCTCAACTCTTTGAGGGAACATAATATGGAGGTCACAGATAGGAACAGATATACAGTAAAACATCGGATAATGCTAAAACTTGGTTCCACAAGTCTTGGTGTTATCCGATTTATAGTATCCGATCCATGTTAAAATCTTATGGGATGGATCGGATAACGTTAAAGCTCCATAGAGATACATTGTAACCACACAGGCTTTAGCGGTTGTTATCCGATCCATCCCATAGGACCTTAACGTTATTTGATCCAATTCTCTTCCCCAGATTACTTAACGTTATGCGATTTTAGCGTTATCTGATCCAATTGTTATCCGGTGTTTTACTGTAGATAGGACAGCCAAGCAACAATGGTTGCAGAAGTCAAGGAACCAGATGACACCTCATATCACAGGCAGAGTTTGGAAGCAGCTAGTCACCCATAACAAGTTATTTATGATGAGTTCTTTACACTAGTAATGAAAGTATAACTAAGTTGTATTACAATTATAACTTGCTAAGTGATAACTTTGCTCCAATATTTATTTATCTACAGTAATACCTTGCATAACAAATTTAATTCATTATCCAAGGTTGCTCGCTATGCGAGTTTTTCCCATAGAAATGCTCATTGTGCAAGTTTTTCCATAGGGAAAGTCCGACTCGCATAACGAAAATTTTCGTTATGCGAGTCAGACTGCTTAGCAAAAAACTTGCTCATTATGCGAGTTTTTTGCTAAGCGAAACACTCGTTATGCGAGGTTTGACTGTATTTAATTTATGTCCTGCCAACAATTGGTACTAGGCACTCCAGAGTTGTAACAGTAACAGTTTTTGTTATATTGATAGTTACAGGGGTGGAGAAAATTGGGCATAGTTTGGTTGACAGTGCTATTTTAATTACTTCTGACAAGCAGAAAATATATGTTCTTTAAAGATTGCAACTAACTATAATTTTTTGGAATAGTTGCCGTGTTAGTCTGTGATTCAGGCATATCAGAAAACAATAAAATAAACAAAACAAAATAAAAAACAGTTAGTCTTTAAAGTGCTATAGTGTTTTTTTGTTTTGTTTTGTTTAACCAACTATAAGTTACTTTTGTCAGAATCACACCTGTAACTAAGTTGACAATTAAGTGCCTTTTAAACTTACTTTTGACTGACAGATGGGGAACTTCTGGCTTATGGTTGGATACAGCTGTAGTGATTTCTCAAGTGACTGGTAATTTCTCCTGATATTGTGCCTAATTTTTGATCAAAAAAATTATACACTATTAAACCTTATAAAGCTATTGCGTGGAACTGAAGCCTGGTATGTACACCAGGAAACTATGACTTAGCCCTGCCCCACATGTTTAGCAATGTCTTCTATGATTAGAACATGTTCCCTCAAACTCTTCTCACATTGGCATTTGGTACACAAACTGAAGAAGATTCTGTACTCTGTTCTGAAGGAACAGTGTAAACACCCAATTAATGGAAGGAATTCCAGCCAGTAAGTAACATTCCAGAAAGCAATCTCAAACTACATGCACACCATTGCTTGGGTGTTTATGTCCCATTAAGGAGAAGAAAGGCAAAGGTGGTCATATTACCAGAGGAATTCTGGGAGCTGTAGTCCCAAAGCACCCATCTGTACAGATCTGGTACAAACCAAATTTAAAAATGAATAAATAAGAATATTTTCACTTTCTAAGCAACCTCTGGAAGCTTATAAGCAGACCTACCTTGTTGTTTGCTGTCAAATGTTTGGTATTTGAAGACATAGTGCCTTTCAACAGGAAATTTATCAACTACCAAATATCTCTTCAGTCTGTTGGCTCCTGTAACTGCCTGCCCTTGTCTTTAAGGCAACCTGAGTACATGATACATATGCATGATTTCAATGTTCATTTTTCAGTAAATGCAGAAGGTGCCTCAGCAGCACTGAATAGACAGTGTATTGACTTATGATGGTAAAAAAGCTCACTCTCCAAAGCTCGATGTCTTCATGTGCAACCTCAGCTTTATCTGTGTTTCTCCACCTATGATTTTCAGCTGAGCTCAGCTCCTTCCTTTACTTCTAGGCTCTCTTCCCAAGGCACAGTGAGCATGATGCTGCACTCAGCTGCCACATCCTGCGGGGTGGGGATGTCTGTATTCCTTTCCTTCCTTGTTATCCTTGGAAGCAAACGACAGGGCGAAGCAAAATACTGCACTACTTTGGAGACTAATAATTTTATTTCAGTGAGAATTTTCATGTATCAAAATCCACTTCTTCAGATATAGGGAGTATATACTTGTTCCATAGTGGTAAGATTCATGTCTAGGTGAAGAAACCGCTAACAGACAAGGTGACATTGGTTCACTAACACAAACTAATTAGTAGATCCTAGCTAGGATGGCAAGCTAGACAGAAGAGCTAGGAGTCGTTCTCCTCTTATCTTTTTATGGAGGGGCTTGTGCCCATTCCTCTTGGAAGAGGCAGTGTGAGACAGTACTACTTCTCCTGGGTGCCAAATTTGGTAGTCACAGCACTGCAAAGAGTATCAGGTATAATCCAGCTTTGTGGGGATAGATCCTATCTTGATTTTTCTTTTCCATCACTTTCAGGCATCCTCCTGTCCATCCCACTAGAGCGGACCGGAGAGGTTCTCTGGTCGTACCTTCAGCTAGAGAGGCTCATCTCTCTAGCACGAGATGGAGGGCCTTTTCTGTGTCCGCTCCAGTCCTATGGAATCTCCTGCCAATGGAGTTACGTCTCCAGACGGAGTTGCTGCCCTTTAGGAAAGGAGTGAAGACCTGGCTGGCGGGGCATGTGTGGGGAGTGGGCCAGATGGCCAACTCGGTCGCCTGGCTCTTTTAAATATCCCACCTCTCTCCTCTGTGTTTTTAACTTGAATTTTAATTTTTATGTATGTGTTTTAATTGTTTTTAGTTGTAAAGCCGCCCTGAGTCTTCGGAGGAGGGCGGGCTACAAATGAAATGAAATAAAATAAAATGAATATTATATGTCATTCGATCTTTACTATTCACACCTGAGAAAGGGTAACCATTGGACAGAGTAGAGCAGTGCTGGAGGAAACAATGGCAGCCTCCTTCTGAGAGTTCTCTTCTGTTGGTGGTCAGATCTACATAAACCACACAACTGTCTATATAGCCCCTTAAATAAACCTGCTGCTCAAGTTAAGGCAGTTAAAGTTACTGAGTGGTAAGCAAGTTTCCAAAAACAGCAATTTTGCTATAAAACTGAGAGCCCTAAACAAAGTCATAAAGACTGTCCCGAGAATATAATGGAGCAGCCTTTCATTTGCCTTATGAATCACAGCATGACCCCCGTACCACTGATTCAGTTTCACAAGTCACTTTCTGGTCCTGAGCCCTTTTGGCACGCAAAGTTCCCCTCAGCTCCAGGCCAGTACAGTAGTGGTGAAGCTGCTGCCCTCCATCAAGATGGATTCAAGTGGGATTTAATCCACTTGGGGACCATCACCCTTCCCTATGGACTTTGGCACCCAAGGCCATGAGTCCTCTGGATTGTCAGGTTAATTAACCACCACCTGACAATCGGTGTTGAGTTACTAGCAGTATGGTCTACTCCAGGGGTGGTGAACCTGCAACCTCAAGGCCACATGTCCTTAAATGTGGCTGTTTGCCTGAACCCACATTTTCCAGAGCATTTTTGTTAGTCTTTTATAATTTTCTTTTCGTTTAGTAACCTTAAAATTAAGTTCTAAATACAAAATTTATTAAGTATATGCAATCTTCCAACAGGAAATTATTCTTCAACTCTGGTTACCTATTATAGCAGGATAACCTGGGCAGGTTGGAAGTTTACAAGTTTAATCACAAAAAAGGAACATGTTTGCTTATAAGAACTTCCCGTTTTAGAAGTCACATAATTACACAGTAATGCAAATATCGTAGCTTGTCTTTTCTTGTGCCAATTAAAAGTCAAGAGCAATCGAATTTAGAGATGACCAAGCTAAACATTCGGTCTAAAGTTACAAGGAGTTAAAAGAGAACAAAGATGAGTTTTAGAATGTATTATGGTTGTTAGCGATTGTCTCAAGAGTTGGAGACAGCTATTTTTTCCCCTCCAGTGACTAAGAACTTAACGTACAACATGGGAGCAGTGGGAATTTTCAAATCTTTTGATGCTTCTTCGTATTTAATTGACATGATTGTTTTAAACTGTTGTTGCTGGTTATTGACTTCAACCAAGGGTGGAAGGGTACAATCTGACTAAATACCAAGCTGAAATTTGGGGGGAGGGGATTGTGTGGTATTTGAGCTGAGCGTGTGTCCATACCGATCTTCCTTGAACAGAAGAAGAAACTGTGATCTGGCCTGTCAAGAGGAAATGGGCTCCAGCTGATTCGGGAAGACTGTCCTCTGTTAACCTGCTACATCTCTGCTGCTGTGAATCCCGGTGTAGATTCCCTGCCAATCAGCTGCCTGGCGATGGGGAAATGCTGCAAGCCGGGTGATTGGCAGAGGAGAACCATAGCGGTAGTGAAAATGCACTGAATCAACCAGTCTCTTTCATCAGCTTGAGCCTGTCTCCACTGCTAATGGTGATCCCCCCTCAATATTTATATACTGTATTTGCCAGTGTATAAGATGCATCCAAGTACAGTATAAGATGCACCCTGTTATTACCAAAACAGCCCACTAGGTAAAGGTAAATGCTTCCCTTGCTCGAAAGCCAGACATATCTAACTCTAGGGTTCAGTGCTCATCTCTGTTTCAAAGCTGAAGAGCCAGGACTGTCTACGTTTGCAGAGATTTCCATGGTCATGTGGCAGGCATGACTAAACACCGAAGCACATAGGATGCTATTTACCTTCCAACTGAAGTGGTCCCTATTTATCTACTTGCAATTTCTTGCTTTCAAACTGCTAGGTTGGCAGGAGCTGGGGCAAAGACAGGTGCTCACTCCGTCCTGCAGTACTTGAGAATTGAGCTGCTGACCTCCCACCTTCCAGTCAGTGTCTTATCCACTTGAGCCACTGCAGTCTCTATAGGCCACTATATACAGTACAAGATGCACTTAATTTTTCCAGTGTATTTTAAGGAGAAAAAAGTGGGTCTTATATGCCAGAAAATATGGTATTTATTCAAAGTCATAGTGCTATGGCACTTCCAGTAATGTTTTTAAAACTGATCAATCGGCTGGAGCCTGTGTCTCCTCTCATTGCATGTTTAATCTGGTGAAGCTCCAGATAAACATCAACTGAAGTGAGTACAAAGTTCAAATAAATTTATTTTACATTAATATAAGTACTGGTATAAAATAAACAACCACCCCCAGCCAGCAGTTTCAGATAAACTGCTTGGCAGACAAAATAAATCGTTTAATTCCAGATCTTTAAATTGATTGGGTACTAATGTACATATGAAGGGTTTTAGAACTGTAGAGGCACTCTTAGGAAAACAAAGCAAATTAGAAAGAAGAGTCACTATTCTTAAATAATCAAAACCCAATTAAAAAGGGATGTTTTCATTTTAAGAACAATATTTATTTCACACCAGCAGCTTGTTCTTTGTTTTCTAGCCAAACTGCACTCCGGGAAGCAGTCTCTTTGCCTATTCAACATTTCACATCTGCTTCTGTTCCCTCATTTGTATCCATGATACTATCAAGATAATCTAATTGGTTCACAAATTTTAGGGTGTGGCCTCCTACACTTAATGGGGGGCTGTCTACCAGCCCCCATGAGCTTGCATTAGTTTGGTCTTATCTTCACTAACTTTAAAATCCACTGTACATGCCTCTATTTCAAGTGCCAATGTCATGTCTCTCAGCGATGTCTTAGCACTTGCAAGTCAAGCAATGCCATCAGTGAAATCCAGATCGATCAAGTCAACTTGTTCCATCCACAGAATACAGAAGTCTATGTTCTTCACTGCTTTTTTCATGGTATAATCTAGTGATGGCAAACCTTGGCACTTCAGCATTTCTTGAACTCCAGTTCCCAAAAGCATTGATCAGCAGGAGTGCTGACTTAGACTTTTGGTAATTGAAGTCCAAGAACATCTGGAGTGCCAAGGTTCGCCATCACTGGTATAATCCATGATGATCAAAAAGAAAAATGGGGATACAATACAGCCCTGTCTGACATTGGTATAAGTCATAAAAAAAAGAATTCAGTGGTGCTATTTCCAGTTCTCACATCTAGAATTGTTATAAGGGCTTCTGAAAATGTTAACATATTTCTTAGAAATACCATATATTTGTGATATGTTCCATAATGATTCCTTGTTAACAGAGTCAAATGCTCTCTTACAATCCTTAAATTAATTATTACTGGTTTTTTGGTACTCAATGCTCTGTTCAATAATATTTTGCAGGGAGAAAATCTGCTCACTACACGAGACGCCTCGTCTGATTCCAATTTACTCTTCACACAACATAACTCCTATTTTTAAAATGGCCAGTGGCCATGCTGGCTAGAAGACCCTTGGTCTACAGTCCAAGAAAAGGAAGTTTTGGAAGTTCTGAGCTATAGTTTGGTGTCACCGGAGCCTGAGGCTGATATATGCCCACTTACATTCTTTCACAGCAAACAATATAAAATCATAGTTTGTCGTTAGTATTTTACAACAACTGCAAACCATAGTTTGCCTATTTAGAAGGGATAGTTGCTACAAAAGGGGATGAACTAGAATGGTCAGAAGGAGGATTAATTAGTGCTATTGAATACAACCAAGAAAATCATCGGCTGGTGTATTCCTTTATTCAGTGTTTGGGGTATTAAAGATCCTGCTAACCCTCAACTTAGCTAATATTTTTATTGTCTTATTAATTGGGTTTTTTTTACTGGTTTTAAGTTTTTTATCGTTCTCTAGTGGGATTTATGTAGCTCATGATGTAATTGTTGTACACCGCCCAGAGTCGCTTGCCGAGTGGGCGGCAATACAAATGTGACTAATAAATAAATAATGAGGAAAAACCCAAGTCCTTGGAGAGCTGCCATCAGTCAGGGCAAACCAGGAATGGAAAACCCAGCCACTTGGACTAGGAACAGGGATGAACGGCATAGCAGATTGGTGACATCTACAAGGCCACAGGTTGCATGCAATTAATTCCTTTTTTCCAATAATGTTTTAAATTATACAGGATAAATGTACTCCTTTTGCAGTGTAATCTTTTAGTTATTTTACTATTACAAGTTATGGAGTTACTAAAGTAGCAGCAGGAAGTATTGCTGCCTCATGCTGCTGAATAATAAAGCCTGGTTTTTTAAAAAAGCAACTAGAAATGACAAGTTTAATTACATCTCAGAAATTGGCACTGCTTTTTACAACTGTAATTGTAAAAGGAACTAACAAAGAATGGATCTATAACTACAACTAATTCCTTTTAATCTTTGCTCATTCAACTTGTTGCTTTTGCATGCTGTCACTCCATCAGCCTGGCTGAAAGGAAGGAACTGTGTTCTTTCTCTTTTATCGCAAGCATAGTAGTTTGGCTTAAAACTCCAGGTTCATCTTCCATGCCAAGCTATCCAGACAATTGGGCTTTTAGCAATGCACACAGCTGTCAGAGAATACTGCAGAGACACAGAACCTTCTCTATCTCCTCTCACTGCAATATGTTTTCTGACCCACATTGCAGCTGGGGCATTCCCACTGTTATAGCCCATCTCAAGGGTTTAATGGATTAGGGCTTCTTCCTGTCATAGCAACTGTTTTAATGCCATTCTTTTAAGACTTGCTTATTCCATAACAGTTTAGATGCTTCGAACTGTCTTAAATTGCATTTGACATTTTGTTATATCCACTGAATAAGATGTGAATTATTTCAAATTAGATATGGGTAGGCTTGACTTGAGCCATGACTACATTTCTTGTTTTACTAGTTGCCCTAGAATAAAAAAAACTTTTTATTCCATGAGCATAAATTTAAGTGATGCAAGTTTTTAGACTGTGGGACCATTCTTATGAAACATAACTGGATTATATAACTGCTAGCAACTAGCAGATGACCTGTGTAAGTATATGCTATGTTATTTAGTAAACCATTTTTTAAAAACTGCATCTTGCAAGGCAAAAGAAAAGCAACAATGACTCTCTCGCGCGTTTGTTATTCCCTGGAAACAAGTCATGCCTGTGAATTTCAATCCTAGAACTGATGTATAGCAGGTAGAATGTTTTGAGGAAGCTTGGTCAGTACATCATTTCTGTATTTATACTGGAATCCCATTGCATCCTACATGCTAATACCTGAGAAGAGAGGAGGACATTGTTTCATTGCAGGGAAAAGTGGAAGGCCGCAGGAAAAGAGGAAGGCCAAGCATGAGATGGATTGACTCTGAGAGGGAACCACGGGCTTGAGTTTATGAGAAAGAGCTGAGGAGATCTTTTATTCAATATGCCCCCATCTCAGGATGGCATTTAGTTTGGGGCTTAAGCCACAACTGGACCAAGACATTTTGTTGCCAGAGCTGAATCAGGATAAGATGACAGCCTTCATGTTATTCCATGGGCAAACTCCAATCAGATTGGCAGTCGACCCTCACTTTGGTCCTGGGAAAACTACAGCCATTGCAGCCAAAAGCAGCACATTAGAAATAGCAAGACCCAAGGCAGGCTGCTTTGCCTTTCAACCCACGGCAAGTACTCCCTGCTCATCAGAAGCTGAATACAGCTGCCTCACTCTGCCAAAGAGAAGGGCCAGAAGGAGCTTATTACCAAATAAAGTGTGGCTTACTCTCAAGACAAAATCCTCCAACCAGTGATGGGTTATTATCAGTTCGGACCGGTTCGCCCAAACCAGTAGCGCCCATCACGAGGTGGTCGCTGGGGTGGTGGTAAACACCCAGGTGGCTGGTTCAGTCACCTCTCCGGCCCCCCTCCGGAAGTGTATTTCCGGGCAGCCATTCTGCGCATGCGTCAAACCTCTATTTGACGCATGTGCACTAAAAAATAGAACTGTGCATGAGTCAAATGGAGGTTTGACACATACACAGTTCTATTTTTTAGAACTGTAGAGGTTTGACACATGCGCAGTTCCGGGCAGCCATTTTGGCTGCCCGGAAAGGAATCACATCTACAAGCAGCAGCAGCGGCCTTTCCTTGCCGCACCGGTTTGCTGCCGCGACACCGCGGTTCCTGCCTGCCTGCGGCCTGCCTGCCTGCCTAGCTAGGTAAGTTACTGGTTTTTTGTTTTGTTTGGGGTGGGTGGGTTGAGGGGTGTGTGTATGTGTGTGTGTTCATTTTTATTATTTATTTATTTTATTTTTCTTTGGCTCCGCCCACAGCATCATGATGTTGGCCCCACCCATGACGTCATGACATCACGGTGGGGTAGTAAAAAATTTGACATCCCACCACTGCCTCCAACCATAATTAGGAGTACAACCCCCCCCCCCCACCAAAAGAGGCATCCTGTGTTTGGAGGCAGCTCCCCCTCCCTCTGGGAAATTGCCATTTTCTCTGCCACTCTGTAGGTTTTTATGTTGTGTGTACACAGTGTGGGCTCAAAAAATTTTTACTACCACACTGTGGGCGTGGCCAGGGGAAAGCCCTGTGTTGCACCTGAATTAGGATTATTTAATTTCAAAACTTGGATGGGCAGGGCCAGCCAGAATTTCTGCTACCGTGAGAACCACTGTGTGTGCATTCTGGCATTTCCATATATGCATCATAGAGAGATGCCCCTGTTGCCATTGAGCATTCATGGTAGGGGCTGCAACTAACTTGATGGCAGCTGCCAAGTTTCTACAGTAGCCACACAGCCCCTGGTCAACTTCAGAGGTCCAGAGCAGTCCCCATCCCTATTGTGCGTACCTAGTCTAGGTTAGTGGTTAAGACACTGAACTTGATGACTGGAAAGTCGGCAGGTCAGAAGTTTGAGACCTGAGACGGAGTGAGCTCCCATCTCTTCTCAGTGGGAAGGTAAACAGCGTTCCGTGCACTCCAGTGTCTAGTCATGTCTGCCACATGTCCATGGAAATGTCTGGAGGCACAGACAGCGCTGGCTCTTTGACGATAAACAGAGATGAGCACTGAACCCTAGAGTCAGACACGACTGGCTTTACCTTTACTGTAGTCTAGGTTCTACGCTGGGAATATTCCAGGCAGAGGAAAGACCCTCCACCCTCTCATGGGTCTTGGAGTCTGATTTAATAAAAGAGCCACTTTTCCAAGCTGAACATCAGAAGCACATTTCTTTACTTCTTGTGGCGTGGTAGGGCTAAGGCCAGTGGTGCTAAGTGTCAAAGCAAAAGGAAAACAACCCTGCCCATTTTCGTTCAAGAAAAAAAAAAATACACCCCTGTACTTCATCAGTCTCCTTATATGCATTAAAGTTTCCCCACTAAGGCTGCTTCCTGTTTGCAGTTCTGCTTTTACAGTTTCTCAGCAGCGGCCAAACCGCTGACATTTTCACAGAGGTTTCCATTATTCAATTACCCAGTGCCGAACACAAAGACTACTATGATCCAAACACTCCTCTCATTGTTTAATTTCCTGGAAGAAGCATCCCGACATAACGACCACTTCAGCTCAATAATGAAACGGTATCTGGTCAGTTTCTCCCTAAGCTGTTACTAAGCCTTCTCATGCTGCACTGAGAGCTGTGCAGAACAATGACAGAACCATGCGTAGCAAAAGAAGCCAACTTTGTGAGCACTCACAGCAGAAATGCAGCCTCCCATCTTGGGCAGTGAACTGCAGAAAGTCACTCGCAGCAAAGACGTTCAAGGTTCAAAGCCCACTTCATGCCCTTCATCACTGAATTCATTAAAAGCGGGACAGCACGCTCTTCCACAGCTGCAAATTCTCTCCATGGGGTTTAATTCTGGGCAGGAGTCTGCCTTAGGCAAAGGTAAGGTCTCCCTTGCTTGAAAGCCAGTCATAGATTCTAGGGGGCTAGTGTTCATCTCTGTTTACAGCCAAAGAGTCAGCACTGTCTGCATCTGCAGACATTTCTGTGGTTCTGTGCCAGGCATGAATAGACACAGAGTGCACAGAACCTTTCCCACCAAAGTGGAACCTATTTATTTACTTGCAATTTCTTGCTTTTGAACTGCTAGATAGGCAGGAGCTGGGATAGACAACAGGACCTCACTCCATCATGCAGCACTTGGGTCTTGAATTGCTGACCTGCCGCCCTTCCAGTTGTCAAGTTCACCATCTAAACCACTAAGCCACCACAGTCCCCGAGTATGAAGCTGAGGTTTTTGGAGTCAAAAGGTCAGGCCTTTTTTCCTCAGCCAGGCTGAGGGGCACAACTGCCAGTTGACTCAGGCTTCCCCATTCCTTCTAAGCTTTAGCTGCAGGCCTTTATACTGGCTGGAGTGCAATGGTGACAAGGAAAGGACTTTTATCACCACAGCTTTTTAAAAAGTTATTCCTGTTGTGTCAAGTCTTTTGGTGTAGGTTTCACCTGAGTGAGCAATGAAAAACCATTAGGTTTTACAAAAGCCATCCTTCTGGAGGAGAACCAACCTGCTGAAAAGTGGTTTGTTGGTATGGATCTACACCAGGGATTCTCAACCTGTGGCCCATGGGCTGAATGCGGCCTGTGCAGTGGCGTAGTATGGGCGGGCAGGGGGGCAGCCTGCCCCGGGCGGCACTTTCCAGGAGGCGGCAAGATGTCCCAGCAGGAGGTGAGGCGATGAGGGTACTCCTTCCCGGGTCTGCAGCAAATGTGCCGTCACAGCACCAGCCTTGGTTCTGGAATGGCTGGGAGGAGACAGAGCCAGGAGACCTGGGCTGAACAGAGGGGGAAGGAGAGTGGACTGGAAGGTTGAGGAGCACCAAGCTGGGGCACTGGGACTGACTTTGCAGTTAAGCTGTTCCTACGTCCGCGCCTCCTCCTTCTCCTGCTGCCTCTCCTCCCTGCCATGCAGCGCCGCTGGGCACATGCGGGTCCCCCAGGTCCTTCCCACCTGTCCCAGCTCCTGCCATCCTAGCAGTTTGAAGGCAAGAAATTGCAAGTCAATAAATATGGGACCAGGGGGGTAGCGAGCCTAAAAGGGGGGGGAGTTTGGCCTGAGCTCCGGGCAGCTGAAACCTGTCCTATGCCACTGGGCCTGTGGCACCATTTCATGTGGCCCTTCACCGCCTCCACTACACCAGGAAGTGCCATGTGGTGGAGGAAGGACAAAATGGCCATCTGGCCCCCAAAGCTGTATGAGGGAGCGTGACCCGGCCCCTGGCTTTAAAAGGTTGAGAACTCCTGATTTACACACTTACCTTGTATTTTAGGGGAAATGGTTTTCAAGATGGCTCTGCAGAGTGCCTGCCTTTCTGTATTTATCACCATCATAACATTTTTTTTGGTTATAGCTAATGTTCATGAGCTTAAGGAGAAGGAGCCAGCCAGTCTCAACATGAGGTTTTAAATGCTGCTTAAGAGGGGTTCTTTGCTGTTCATGGTGATGTAATGTTCAGTTGTAGTTTAATTTGAAAGTGACATGATGGGAATCAATATCCAAGGTTAAAGAGCGAAAGGTATATGCGTTCTGGTCACCCATTATTTTGATCTCCAAATAATTAGCCATGTTAGTTTGTCTCAGTAGTTGATTGAATCAAAGCGGAGGGGGAAGGGAGGGGGGGGAGAGAGAGAGAGAACACTCGGCAAAACTTTGTGGCACTTGAAAGACTAACAGGTGTGTTTCAGTGTAAACTTTTATGCAAAAAAAATCCTCCTTCAGACACAAAGAAAGCAAATACTGTACATATTTTCTATAGAGTACCTATATATAGCCCAGTGGTGGTGAGAATCATAACCAAAATAAGATACTGTATTATAGAAAACAAGTAAAGTGGCTATGCTTCATTAACTCACTTCGGTTATAAGGGCGGTGGAGAAATGTGAACAAACAAACAAATAAAATGCTAATTAACTTGTGAACTGCCCAGAGATTGCACTAAGTGCCATGGGGGGCGGTAAATAAGTGTCGTTGCTTTTGCTTTGTGAGTTGTATGAGTTACACAAGGGTCTTCAGTAATCCTTCTGGAATTTTGTTCTTTATATTTATTCAGCAATCTTGCAAGTGTCATAATTTTCAGAGCCAAGATTTAAGAAAGAAATAAAATTGAGAGAAAAGGTTAAACTCCAAGGAATTAAGGGGAAAGGTGTTTAATACCCTCTGTATTTTCCACAAGGGAACTAATACTCCTGTGCCAATAAGAGTTTCAAAAGACTGTGCTGAGTGGATCATGCCTTCTAGGCAGTGGTGGGCTGTCAAAATTTTTGCTAGCCCACCGTAGGCGGAGCTGACATCATGGGCAGAGCCAACATCATGACATCATGACAACATGGGCGGAACCAATGTCATGCGCATTTTTATTTTTTAGTGTGCATGTGTCAAATAAAGGTTTGATGCATGCGCAGTTCCAGGCAGCCAGAATGGAAAAACACTTCCGGAGGGTGGCTGGAGAGCCGACCAAACCGGTCACTCGGGGGTTCTCTACCTCCCCCCTGGCGATCCCCTCCGGAAAGCTGCTACCGGTTCGGGCGAATTGGTCCAAACCGGTATCAGCCCATCACTGCTTCTAGGTAACTTCTAGTGGCATCATTTAAGCACTACATGACCACCATTTAAGAAGCCCTCTCCCAGTTGTTTCAAATGGTTATGTACAAAGAGTTTAGTATGGCCCAAATAACTAGTCAGTAGTATATCATTACTTCCCTGGAAATGCTCCATTTGCTTGATGTTTATCTGAAAACCGAAGCACCAGAGAAGCATTAGCAACCACAGAAAATAGCAAAGAGAGCAAAAAATAGTTAAACTGCACATGTTCCCAATTTCCCAGCACATCCTAAACCAGGGGTGTCCAAACTATGGCCCACGAGCCAGATCCGCCCCTGGAAGTGGAAATAAAATGCACCTATGCATGCACAGAACACTGCCATAAATGCACTCGTGGCTGTCATAAATGCATTTACGATAGCTGTGGGTGCATTTATGGCAGCATTCTGCACATGTCCGGGTGCATTTTACTTCTGCTTCCAGTGGAAGGAACCACATGACCGGCCCACTGAGCCCTGTAACTGGCCCACGGCCCAAAAAGTTTGGGCACCCTGTCCTAGACACAAAGGGTTGTTCTTTTTTTCTTTTTTGCTACCCATGACAGTTTATTAGTATAAAAGCATTTGTCCTTACATTCTTTCATTGCCAGTTTCTTCCCTGCCCCAACTACTCCCAGATGTTTTTTTTGGGGAGGGGAGGGGTCAACAACTCAATAACAGAAGAGTTGATTTAGTCCACATTGCACATTTTATCACTCTCTCAAAAACCTATGCAGCTCTTAACAGAAGAAACTGAATGTGTGCCTAGAACCTACAGTGTATATCTGCCCTACACAAATAATACCTAGGTTGCTTTGCTTCCAATACAACTCAGGTTTGCATTTCACCCTTATGACATGTGGAGAGGACCTTGTAATGTTCCTCCTCCGGTGGGTCAATCCAGGAAAAGAACCTTCCAACAGAATATGCAATGCTACCTCTAGAAGAAGCAGTCTTCTAAATGTTGTAGGACCCCAGATCCCAGCTGCTCTTGCCATTTATTATGCTAGCTATGCCTGACCAGAATTGAAGTCCAACAAAATTTGGAGTATCACACCATCTCCAACCCTGATCTGTGTTTTGTAGAGAGACAAGTTGAACTGCAAGTACACAAGGTTGCATCTTGTCATGTCTAATGTTGAACAGAGTCCAAGTTTTTCAGAGCAGCAAATCAGGACAGCCACATATATGGTTGGAACTGGCACCCGTACTTTTAGGTTCAGTAAGGGCACAGCCCTATATTCAGAGTGCAAGGAATAAGCCCATCTGAGTTCCTGCCTCCACAGGGTGGGGAAGTGGGCCAAAAGTGACATCAGTTTCAACAGAGAAATATACAATTCTGCATTTAGGTAGGCAGAAGATTCGGTTTTATATAAATACAGGGCAGGGATTGGCTTGACAGTAGTGAACATAAGCGGGGAAAGTCTAGAGATTTTAGTAAATCACAGACTAAATGTGAATCACTGGCTAAAAAGGCAAAGGCAATCCTGAATTACATAACCATAAATATAGTGTTCATGCTGCAAAATTTTGTACCACACTGTTTTGTTTTGGTCAGTTCTTGCTTGGAGCAATGTTTCCAGTTTGGGGCACAACAATATGAGGATACAGGTAAACTAGAGCCCGTCCGTAGCAAGTGTTGGGATAATATCAATCTTACAAGCACCAACACTGCATATTGGTGGGAGGGGGCTTTGGAGCCTAATGTGATTATCCTTTCCCACTAACAAACTAACAACAAAAAGGAGGGGCTCCTCTGCATGCTGGAGACTCATTTTTCCCCTTCTGTCTGTAACTACAGATGGTAACGGCAAGTAAAGATGCAGTACTTTTTTTCTACTTTAAATGTTTTAGTGTGGTTTTATCATACAAAGTGCTAGTTTGTGTGCAAAAAAATCAAAGGGGAGGGCTGATGAGACTGATCTGATCTGTCCATGTTTTTCTGTTCGGTCGTTCTTTTTCTACCTCATACTCTATTCTTCTTCCATGTCTTGGCCAGAAGTGTACCTGCCAAAATGAAAGCACCTTTTGGTGAGTTCATTCCGCAGTTCCTTTCACCCAATCTAATGTGAGAAAGATTAACCAGCAACACAAGGCTGCCAATACCAGGGTATGCCCTGACTATGGTTTTAAAATACCACAATCTTAGAGGAAGCTCTTTCTATGTACCCCCTCATACTGCTAATTAGAGGGAATAATTAAAAATTACTAAAGCAAGGTGACTACTATGATGAGGGAGCTAGAGAGCAATTCCATGGAGGAATGGTCAAATCATTGGGGTATGTTTAGTCAGGACAGGAAAGGACTGCAGTGGCTCAGTGGTTAAGAAGCTTGCCTTGTTAGCTGGAAAGCTGACAAGTTGGCAATTCATGACCTGAGTACTGCATGACGGAATGAGCTCCCGTCTCTGTCCCAGCTCCTGCCAATCTAGCAGTTTGAAAGCAAGAAATTGCAAGTAGATAAATAGGGACCACTTCAGTTGGAAAAGATCTTGGGGACATGAAAGGAGCCTCATCCTGGCGTCCCCTGAGCGGAGTTCCTCCAGCAAAAATTCTTTCAACCCAGAAAGCACCTTTGTGTGCTTTTGACATGATTTTTTTTTAAAAAAAAAAGGGACTTTAACAGGTGATAGATACTGTATAGCCTTTAAGATATCTTGAGGTGGCTGGTACATGGAGAAATAATAAAATATTTTCATTTTCTTAAATTTCATTTTTTAAATTATTTGCTCTAAGAGGATAGGCCTTGATCAAATTACAATCACACACACACACACACACACACACACACACACACACACACACACACACACACACACACACACACACCGTGGAGACACAGCAGACTCAGAAGAAGGAAATAAATTTAATGGATTCCAGACAACTACCCTCTGGGGCTTGCATACTTGACACCTTTATAATTTCTCTAAGAATAAAAAGCTGAACATTTTTGTGCTCTGCCCAGTTTGATCCGTGCTCCAGATCTGAACCAATCTGTAAATTCATTTCCTTTTCCCCTGGAAATAATTCTGGCCATTTTGCTTTGATCCATCTCATCATACAAACTGGTCCAAGTCAGCTTGTGTTTTGGCGACCGTAATAAATTATGTTCCTTGCAAACTCCTGATAAAACAAATTTGCTAGTCTTAAAGATGCTACGCAATCCCTGATGTAGATGCAATGCTATAAGAAAGTGTGATAAAGCTTCTGTTTCACTCCATCATGGAATTCAGAGACTAGAGAGATACAGATCTTTCTTCTGCTGTTATGCAAGTCTTTTAGCTAAGCTGGATATGAATCAGGATGTTACTTTAATTTACCAGAACCTTAACATGAATGCTTACTGTAGCTTGGTTGACAAAAGCATACAAAAACAGATGGCTACTCATAAATCTTAGGAAGTTTGACTGTGGTGTTTGCTCCTAGATATGGCAAGAGCTAAGATGTCAAACAAAGGGAGCCCAAGAGTGGAGGTTTTGAAAGTCAAGAAACACAAACCAACTCCTTAATGAACAGCGGTACGTAGTCTTTTCTTCTCCTGGCCACAGTGTCTGTCTGTGCATTTATCATCAAGAGAATTCAGGGGGGAAAAGCAAACTAGGCCAGATACAGAGAAAGACAGAGAAATGATGTATGAATACAAGTGTCAACCTTGTTCATCACACAAAGAGGACTTGGGAAAACTAGGTTTTGATTATTAACTCAAAACATACACACATACATCTCAACCTGACTATGGGATTTTGGAAACTGGTGAAGTGGACTTGATCCACAAAAGCTCACATTGAAATATAACAGTTAGCTTTTAAAGTGCCACAGTGTTTTTGTTTTGCTTATTCTCTGATATTTTTCCACAAACTCTGAAAACAGAGATATTTATATCCAGCATTTCCTACAACTCATTCAATACGATGGGCATGGAGTTGGGTAAAGCAAAATGTGTCAGCCACTCAGCAGGGAATCCAGAGAACTGATGGCCCTGGAGGTCCAGATGTAAGACTGGGGATGATTGTGCGTCATTCTTGTTTTAAAATGAATTACTTAACAACTTTTCTATGTTGCTCATTCATTGCTTGGGGGAAGGGGGCGCGCGGAATCATCCTCAGAATGAAAGCAATATGCAACATGATCCTATAGGCCAGGGGTTCTCAACCTACATCCTGCGGGCCAGACCCAGCTCGCGCCGCCATTCCAACTGGCCCACTGTTGTCTCTCCTGTACCTAAAAGTAGAAGCGGGCAAATTTGTGTCAACCATAAAATGCATCCATACATGTGCAAACATGCACACAGCTGATGTAAACGTTGAAGTGAGTGGGCACATTTACATCAGCCGTAAATGTGCCTGCTTCTCCTTCAGGGGGCATGGTCCAGCCCGCTCAGCTGTTTTGGGTCTGTGATCAGACCTGCGGCACAAAAAGGTTGGCCACCCATGCTATAGGCATAAGCATTGAGAGCAGAGATGGAGAATCATTTTCCAAGAATACAATTCCCAGAAGAGTCCAGTCACTACATTGGCACAAGCAGTACAAGGTTTTTTTAAAAAAGTAACTCCTCCAATCTCTCTGTTTCAGCACTAGAAAACTAAGGCTGCAAATCTAAACACATTGAATGCACTGGTACTTACTTCAGAGCGAATATGTATGTAACCGCATTACAACTTACTTCCTCTTCAACAACTCTAAATCTGTACCATGTGGTCTTCATCTGTTAAAACACACATGCACACGCTTAGCTCCCACATCACTTTATGCACTCCTGCTTACCTCCCCTTTACATTTATGCACAACACATGTACATAGCTCAGTGTAAGAAAAGAAGCTAAGACAGACTAGAGGCAGAGACTCACAAAACCAGAGACAGAACCAGAAAAGGAACGGGAGAAGGAGTGGGAAAAGGACATGGAACAAAGCACAAAGAAATAGCTTGCACACCAACTGTCTTACTAGAGTCGGTTACATCACTGATTTGTTCCACTTTTGTCTGCTGCTGCTTTCCCTCCTCTTATATCCTGTTTTAAAATCACATGATTATTTCAATCAGGGTTGCTTCCAACTGTAACAAGAGCATAATTCTGCAGTGTCCTTGTTAATGCTCTGCATTTGGTATATCTTCTCGCTACTTCTTTAGAGTTTAGGAGCAAAATCTCTCCCTGACTAATCGGAGAAAATTGCACCCTGTTAGCAGTGAGGGGCCTTGCCCATTTCATGAGTTGGAATAGACAGCTGACCATGTGGCTGCCTTTTCTACTTTAGAACCCTTCCCAATTTGTGCCCATGAGACTAAACACTTTAAAGCCTTACAGCACAAACTACATATTGCTCTAAATCAAAATGGCTATGCCACTGCCAAAAAACAGGCCATCAGTGGAGAACCTTTCCTTTTCTCAGCCATGCAAAGCAGCAACATATTGTTATTTATTAAACTATATTGTATCATGTCAGTCAGTTACGCTAGCTGATGCTTTGGCTACAGTGCACAGCTGGAAACGACTCAAGATTCCCTCACTGCATATAGCCTCAAATAAGCACAGTGGAATTTGCACTAGAAGAATGACACCACTGGGTACTCACCAAAACCTGTATTTTTATTACAGAGGAGAAGTAACAAGGGATGAAGCCCCTGCTCTGTCGAGTTCAGCAGTACCTCTTTGTAACCTCCAGACATTGTTGGACTGCAACACAATCTCTGACTACTGATCATGCTGGCTACTGCTGAACTGGGAAAGGGTCCACATATACATCTCCCACCTGTTTGAGACAGAAACTTCTCTTTGCCTCAACTGGGCATACCCAGGACCTTCTTCATACAATTAATATTGTTGAGCTATGCTCCTAACATTTAAACCAACACCCTTACAAACAGGAACACATTTCACTTTTGCTTTGAAAGTTTTTTTAAAATTGTACAGTTGTACAGTTCCACAGGATTGCTCTTTAAGCGAGTTTGCTCTTTAAGTGAAACACCATTGTAAGTGACCAATTGTGTGTGTGGGATTGTGAACCCCGATTTATTTGTTAAGCGAGTTTTTTTGTTGGTTTTATCTGTTAAGCGAAGCGAACATTCAGATAAAATTCTGCTCTTTAAGGAAGTTACTCTTTAAGCGAGGCACTCTTTGACTGTAGTTCCTAGATAGTTTTCAGTTTTTCATTGATGGCACAGTTGCTATCCTCTGGTCATGAAAAGCAAACGAGAGGGAAAAAAACAATGGAAGGCAGTGGCAGGGGTTTCATACAATAGAATCACATTTAACAGGGACAAATGCAAAGTTCTACACCAAGATGCACAGTTACCAGATTGGGGGTGGGGATACTAGACTGAATAATACGACAAGTGCGAAGAATCTTGGACTTGTTATTGATCACGAGCTGAATGAGAGCCAACCATGTGGCATGGCTGCAAAAAAGGCAAATGCTATTTTAGGCTGCATTAACAGGAGTATAGTCTCCAAAACCTGTGAGGAACAAGTCCCCCTCTATTAGCCGTTAGTTAGGCCTGATCTAGGCTACCATTTCCAGTTCTTTGTCCACTTCAAGAAGGATGCCAACAAATTGGAAGAAGTTAAGAGAAGGGCAACAAGAATGATCAGGAGACTGGTAATCAAATCCTACGATGAAAGACTGGAAGAACTTGGCATGTTTAGCCTTGAGACAAAGAGATTGAGAGGGGATATGATAGCACTTTTCAAATGTTTGAAAAATTGTCACACAGAAGGCGAGGCAGGATCTTTTCTTAATCACCCTAGAGTGCAGAACACATAATCATGGGTTAAAACTACTGGAACCCAGATATATCAGGGGAAATGTCTTAATTGTTAAAGCAATACAACAATGGAACCAATTACCTTGAGAGGTGGCGAGTGCTCAAAAGCTGAAGGCATTCAAGAGAAAGTTGGACAACCATCTGGTCATATCTACTTTCATTTGGATTCCTGCATTGGGGCTGGACTTGAGGGCTTCAGAGCCTCCTTCCCACTCAATTATTTTATGATTCTATAGTAACAGAAAACCTTAGATGTTTGAATAGGACCAGGTGGGGAAAGCCTAGGCTTAAAATTTAGGAGAGCATGCTTGAAGAGCAACATAATAATAATAATAATAATAATAATAATAATAATAATAATAATAATAATAATAATAATAATAATAATAATAATAATAATAATAATAATAATAATAATAATAATAATAATAATAATAATAATAATAATAATAATGAGGAACTTCCAATTCCTTTTACTGAACAGAGAAAAATTAAGGCATGTTCAAACAATAAGTTAAACTCTACAAAATGTGTACAGCAGCTTGGCATTCCAGCAAATTTGTTTTCTCTTGTTTTTTTAAGGAATTTATGGTTCACTCAATTGCACTGGACTTGAGAGAGAGCCAAGTTCAGATTTTTGTCTGCAGTATTGTTGGCCTTCTAACTTAAGCAGGGAATTATTTTCTGAGGAGAAAAAGGCAGTCAGAATCAATTGAAAGTGAAATGCAATACCTGAGTTGACTCGTCTCTCTGGTCTCTCAAGACATCTTTTCCTGACATCTACAGCTGCCGATCTGGAGAAAATCTCAGAAAGAGCCTCTTTCTAAATAGGCACATGGTAACCTTTCCTTGATTAATGAGACCACTTACTTTACAGTGAAACAACAGATTGGGACAACCTGTACTGGAAAGGCTTTAGTCACAGCAATGATGACAGTGGCGATCCTCTTCAACCACCTCATTGCAGCATGGAGGGAAAGATGGCATGAAGGGATTCTCAAAGGCTACGACCATGGTGAGTTCTACCTGACTGGGCAGGCTTAGCCTTTCCAGTTCATAGAATCACTGAGTTGGAAGGGGCCTTTTAGGCCACCTGCTCAGTGCAGGAATCCAAATCAAAGCAGATCTAACAGATGGTTGTCCAATTCTTCCCTGAATGTTTCCAGTGTTGGAGGAGCACTCACTACCTCTTGAGACAGCTGCAGAAGAGTAGCGTGCCTTGGCAGGGCCCCGTATAAAAATCTTTTGGGGGCCCTTAGGAAGGGTAAAGATTTGTTTTGTTTACGCACGTTGGGGGCCCCCGTGACCCGGGGCCCCCGTATAATTGATACGGCAGATACGGCGGTAGCTACGCCTCTGGACAGCTGGTTCCACTATCATACTGCTCTAACAGTTAAGGAGTTTCCCCTGATATTCAGCTTGTATCTGGAATCTGTATCATCAGTTCCCCTGATGAACAACAGCATGTATGCCCACAGAAGATCAGGCTAAGGATGTACAGAGCACGGATTCTCAACCTGTGGCCCATGGGCTGGGTGCGGCGCATGGCACCCGAAGCTGCTAACCTCCAGCTTTAAAAGCTCGAGAGCTCCTGGTATAGAGAGATGCCTTTACCACAGGAGCTCTCAACCTTTTTAAGCCAGGGGCCGGGTCACACTCCCTTAGACAGTTTCAGGGGCAAGATGGCCATTTTGCCCTTCCTCCACTGCACAACACTTCCTGGTGAGGTGGAGGCAGCAGGGGCCCACATGAAATGGTTCCATGGGCCGCATCTGGCCCGCAGACTGAGAATCCCTGCTTTACCAGATGATTGGCCACCAGGTCATCCACCTGGCCACTACCAGTCTCATGCACAAGAGTTCAGCAAACAACACCAATGTTCTGAACATTGAAGAAGAGGCCACCCATCTAGAAGACATCACAGATGCTCAAAAGTCTGACGAGGTTCATGCCAATGACAGCAATAATTAACTTTAAGCAGATATGCTACCAAGAGATCGAGCTCACTCCAGCCCTGCCTTCTCTCCCGCTCCGTTGCCGGAGATGCCTTATTATTCGCTTTCCAATCCAAGCCTCTCGGGTGAGGTGGGGTGGGGGGCCTGGAAGACAGGCAGGGACCTCGGGAGCGGCGACCGCAAGCAGGGACCCCGGAGACGCCTCACGGGGAGACCGGGCAAGGGGGATGCATTGGGGGGGGGGTCTGTCGTCCCTACAACCCAGGCAAGGGGGGGGCCCTCCTCCAAGCTCCAGTTTGGGGGTGAGCAGATGGTGCCGAGAGAAGCCGGACTTGTCCCTTCCCCAATCCAGTCTCGAACTTACCGCATACTAAGCACGAGTTAGGCGGCGCTGGGGATGGCGTGGCAGCGGCGGCCGTACGTGGTGAAAACAAGCGTCAGAGCTCCCAGCCCCAACTTCTCTTCCTGCCGCCCTCCGGAGGTTGCCCCCTGGCCAAGCGGAGAACAGCTGAGAGCCCTCCCCGGATCCAGATGTTGATGGAAAAGCCAGCGGGGCTGACGTTGTCAGCTGTTAACCCTTTAGGCAAATATAGCCCGGGGCCCCCGAGAATAACAGCGAGGAAAAGGATGAAGGCGGAGGCCAGGGACCCACAAAGCACCCTTTCCCTTTGGGGTGCTTAGATTTGGGGGTCAACCAAAAAAACTAGCGCGGGGGTGGGGGATCAAGGACCCCCTAATAAGGGAAAGGGAGGGAAATGTGGGAGAGAGCACCACCTCCGGGCACTTTTCCTCGTGGGCCGGAATGAGTGGGTGCCCCCCCCCAGATCTATTTATAGCGCCTGCTCGCCTCCCCTCGGGGGGGGGGGCAAGATTGGGAAATAAAGAGCCAGACCTATTTCAATTGTACTTTCTGGGCTTGCACTCACCAGTCCTGCCCCCCCCCCTTGGAAACTTTTTAAAATTTTAATTTATACACATCCGAGTCCTGCCCTGCCCCCTCTTCTCCTTCTCTTCCTCCCCCCCCCCGCCAACGGGCATGCGCACAAGGTGCCGTTCGGAAGCCCCTGCGCCCGCTGCTCTTGGCTCGAAAGCAGCAGCAGCAGCAAAAGAACCGGACCTCCAGTTGCGCCCCTTGCGGGTCTGGTCAGTCCACCAGAGCCCACAGAAAAAGAACTCTTGTCTGGGGCTGAATAGGCTGTAAATGCAACCATCATTAATCCTGGTTCTAATTTAGGGCTGCTTGATATTCAGTTTAAGAGGCTGGGGCAGGGCCGTAGCCTTTGAAATGTGGGGTTGGGAGGAGAATTTTAAGAGAACCCTGGACAGCAAGGAGAACCTATAGATCGCTCTATAGCCAGGATTCAAGAGTGGGGGTGAGGGGCGAACTTTTTTTTCTAGAGGGGCAACAATGTCACACGCACATATAACATTGGCATCCCGGGGTGGGTATGGCAGGCGAGCTGTTAGCTCAGGAGGGTGTGTGTGCCCCCCCCCTTTTACGGCCCTGCTTAAAATAAATCAACCTGGACTTCTCCTTTTAAAGTCAAATATTGAAGATGAAGCTAAAGTACTTTGGACATCAAATGAGAAGAGAAGACTCACTTGAGAATGCCTTGATGCTAGGAAAGGTCTAGGCAGGGCCATAGCCAGGATTCTAGATGGGGGGGGGAATTTCGGGAGGGGGGAATTTTCAGGCAGGGCAACAATGTCACACTCACATATATAACATTGGCACGGTGGGGTGGGGGCCGGGCTGTTAGTTCAGGAGGGTTTTCGCACCCCCTGGCTACGGCCCTGGGTCAAGGGCAAAAGAAAAAGAGGGCAGCAGAGATGGAGATGGTATTGTAGACACAATGGGCACAGAGCTGGGCAGGTTGAGGAGGATGGTGGAGGACAGAGGTGCCTGGAGGGCAATGGCCCATGGGGTTGCAAAGGGTTGAAATCGACTATGCCACTGAACATTAGTACGGTTAGCGACACCATTTCCCTTACCAAATTTAACCCTACTTCCTTTCCCCTTTTCTGCAGTCCTCACAGAAGGGAAAGTAGACTTTCCCAGGCAACAGAGCTTTGGAAAAGTTACTTTTTTATACTACAGGTCCCAGAAGTTGTTAGTCAGGTTTGGGTCATGTAGTCAAAAGAACTTGACTACTATTTCTTTTGTGTCTAGGTCAGAGTTTAAACTGCCAGAATGAAGCCACCTTTTGATGAATCCATTCTGTAGATATCCTGGGTTGACCATGTGACTAATGTAAATGTGTTGCACCGGATGGATAAAGAACAAAAACTAAAACCATTACGCAAAGAAAGCTCCAATACCTTGCCCATATCATGAAGAACAACATAAAAGTATAGAATACTCTAACTCACTCTGCAAGGAAAGATCCCAGGGAAGAGGAGGACCTGGATGTAGATGGACTTAATGGCTAAATAACCTGAAAGGCTGGCATGGCGTGTGTTTGGAAGAACTGTTAGGAGTTAAGAACAAGAAGACTATTGCCATGATGATAGCCAATATCCAGAACAGACACCTGAAGAAGACGTTCCTTTCACCTGATCTAGTGTGAGAAAGATTAACTGGCACAACAAAGTTCCTAGGGGATGCCTGACTGTGTTTCAAAAATACCACAATCTTCGAGGAGGCAACAATACATCAGTATTAGTTGCAACAGGAGTGTTTCTTAATTACCTACTTAAGTACTTAAGGTCTCAAGACTCTCCAGGTACTGTATATGTCCCTCATTTATCCTAACAACAGCCCTAGCATAAGACGTGGCAAGAGAGTGACCATCTTTTGATCTGAACCAGGCTTCAATTGAGCCCATCTCTGATTGTCACCACTGCTGCATTTTTGCAAACTCTTAAAATGGTCACAAATCTACACTCAAAAAACTGTTACACACTGAAATCTGATGTTTTGCAAATTTAAACACACACCAATAGCTGCATTCTATTTTTGCTGACCAAGGAGATAACTTTCACCAAGAGGCATTGAACAGCTGCACGGCGGATGGAAATTTAACAGCTGCAGCTCTTTCTGTGGTACAGGGCTAGGAAATGTAACCTGTGGCTTTGTTATTACTCCCTCAGCTGTTAACGACAAAAGATGGCTGCCAAAAGACCAAAATAAAGAGTAGCAATGTTTGTCCCCAGCTGTCTCTGTCACTGACCAAGGGCTGGTCATGTATAAGGGAAATGTAATTCTCATTGTTTTCCGTTAGCTACAGTCTTATGCAACAGGGCAGAACCTTTAACACTTCAATGTAACCATATACCACCTTGGTTTGTTTTTATTTTATTAAAATGTGTATTCCAGTTTGTATGTGAAATGCACATTCAGGGTGCCTGAAAATATCTTCTTGTTCAGTTGTACAGTTGAGTCTGACTCTTTGCAACCCCATGGACCACCGCAAGCCAGGCTCCGTTGTCCTCTGCCATCCTCCACAGCCCAGTCAATATCTATGGCCATTGCATCAATGATTCCATCCATCCACTTCATCCTCTGCTGCCCCCTTTTTCTTTTGCCTTCGATC
The DNA here is from genome assembly GCA_030440675.1 of Furcifer pardalis. Taxonomy (NCBI): domain Eukaryota; kingdom Metazoa; phylum Chordata; class Lepidosauria; order Squamata; family Chamaeleonidae; genus Furcifer; species Furcifer pardalis. The sequence continues at coordinate 153,617,645 of CP126894.1, read as the reverse complement.
TTTCCCAGCATCAAGGCCTTCTCAAGTGAGTCCTCTTGTCTCATTTGGTGGCCAAAGTACTTAAATGTCTTAGGCCGATGTCAACAATAAAACAAGGAAATCCTTTAAAGACAGAATTGCTTCCGTCAGCAGAAGTTAACCCTATCCGCCCTGCAATTCCTCTGAAACCCCAAAGAGGCTTTGAAAGGCTGGGTAGTAGCAAGGCGGGGGGGGGGGGGATTATGCCAGTAGTTGGGCTTTTTGTTTATACTATTTTAAACAGAACACATTAATAGCAATTGGACTGGATAGCTGAATGGGCATCATGCTGTGGAATCAGGGGTCTGGAATTTGATTCCTCGCTGTGCTTACACGGAAACATGCCAGCCTGTGTGGAATTGAGCAAGCTGCACAGTCCCAGCACCTTCCGAAGAAGGGAAGGATAAACCACTTCTAAGTATTCTCTACCGTAAGTCAGAATTGACTTGAAGGCACATAATTATCGAACTAATAATATCTTAAAGGAAACTTGTGATTTAGATAAAAAGAGCAATCTCCCCATGCACTTGCACTGGGAAGGTTATTGGTTATCAATGGAAGAAGAAATATGACCTCAGTTTCGTCCCCAGGGCCCCCAGGGCCAGCATTTGATGAATTATGTAGCCCATTAGGAGAAGAATACTGTATACTTGTGAAGCTGCAAATAATTAAGTAAAAGAGGTTTTATGTTAGTTGTTTTTGATGGGGGGGGGGAGAGGAGGAATAGAGCAGCCAGTGATATTTCAGAAGGATGAATGTGTTTGTTCATACAGAAAAGAGTCCCCCATGGGAGGAGAGGGATTATTCTCTACATCTTCCAATCCTTCATTGTGTATTAAATTACTTAAGGAAAATCATATACACAATACAGTTAAACCCAGTATAATGAAGGGCTCTTATAACCAAAACCTCGTATAACAAAAGGAATTTGAAGGAAAATGTTGCTTTGTATAGCAAACATTTTTGATATACAAAGCAATGTTTCTCCCAGGGTGGTTCTCAATGCATCCCTATGGAGATTTTTGTTATATGAAGCATCCCATAGGAAATTTCATCCTATGAAGCATGCTTTGTATAACAAAAAAAATCACATAGCGAAAAGCCTTGCAGAACTGATTATTTTTGTTATACGACGTACCACTGTAAATCCTTCCCCAAAGCACTAGAATTTCTCATAAAACATTTCCAAGGATCTGCTACTCAGTCACCAATGCCATCTCTCCTCCACTTCTAGAACTTGAAGAGGTTATTTCGGAATCTCATAGCCAGCCTAGCTATGATGATTGGGGGATTATGGGAATGACAGTACAGAGAGAGAGAGAGAGAGAAATAATACCAGGAGAGTTTCCCATCTTCAGTTTGCCTCCTCTGCCCTACTGAAAACATGCCCTACTGAAAACATGCCTAGAACCTGAAGCTCCCACAAGGCTGTGGCTGGGTCAGGATCCGGCATGATTAGTGCTCTGCGGTGGTTGGGATGGAGGCAGTCCACTTCACATCAGACAGCGCCCAGAACCAACCCGAACCAGTTTTGAAAATCCCATAACTATAACATAGTTTATGTCTAGGAAGCACTGAGACTGTGTTTCTTTTCTAGTTACATCATTGCATTGTGGTTTGGATAATGTATGTTTATCTGTAGCAAAAATGCTAAAGGTGTGGTCATCTAGGTGATGGTAGGCTCCTTCTTTCATGCTCACTCAGTTGTTGTAGCCCTACAACATTTTGGGAGCCACGGTCTCCCCATCCATAGCAAGTTGGGGCTGTGGTAGCCGAGTGGTTAAGAAGCTCACCTTGTTAGCTGGAAGGCTGGCAAGTCAGCAGATTGAGACCCAGTACTACATGATGGATTGAGCACGGGTCTCTGTCCCAGCTCTTGGGGACATGAAAGGAGCCTCATTTGGGCATTCTCTGAGCAGAGCTTCTTCCGCAAAAATCCTCTCAACCCAGAATAATTTCTGACATGGAATTATTATTTATAGCAGGTTGATGGGCAAAGGGTGAGAAGCTGGAGAAATCAGCTTTGGTCTCTCCTCCACCTCTGTGCAGTTTTGGGTTTTGAAACATGGAAAGCCATATCCACGACTCTGAGGTTTATTAGGTGTTAAACATTGCACGTCCAGGACATGCCTTCTTGCTTCTTTTTTCATAGGCTTCAATTGGACTTTTAAAACACATTCGCTTCAAAGTCTGTTGTACAGCCATCCTTGAAAAAGTGTTTCCAGTCTATCCAAGGCAAAGAGCCTGTGGAAGTTCCTGATGGTGTCTACCCACTGACCTCCTGAGAGTGTATTGCCTCTATCCCACCTCTAATGGCCTAGATTACTGTGATTGGTAGGGTGGGAGAAGAAAAGAGAAGCTCTCGGGCTACAAATACTGGAAGCAAAGGGTGCAGAAGAGGGAACCATTAAACAGTAGGAAGGAGCAGCGTCTGCTAGACTTCTCAAGTTGCAATATGTGCAGAAATGTGGAAAAGTCAATTACTTTATCCAAATGATGCCCGGAAGCATCCTATCTTAGTTCACATAAAAATGACATTAATAGGCAACCTGCACAGTCTGCCTGGGATACTCAGAAAGAGCCTCCTCAAAGACTTGAATTTTTTGGAATAGTAGCTGTGTTAGTCTGTGGTTCAGGCATATCAGAAGACAAAATAAAAAACCACTGTAGCACTTTAAAGACTAACTGTTATATTTTTATTGTTCGCTTTCATGGATCAAGTCCACTTCTTCAGACAAGGAGTGAAACTTACAGGCATGGTTTATTCTGCCTGAGCAGGTTCTTCTCCTGTTGACCCCTAAATTTGGTGTACATAAACAATGCCTGTAAATTTCACTCCTTGTCTGAAGAAGTGGACTTGATCTACGAAAGGTAACAATAAAAATACAGCAGTTAGTCTTTAAAGTGCTACAGTGTTTTGTTTTGTTTTTTGGTGTTTTTTTTTCTTCTGAACCACAATCAGACATATCCCAGGCAAAGGCAACTTTGTGCTGGCTAATCTTTCTCACACTAGGTCAGGCAAAAGGAATTACAGAATGGGCTCACCAAAATGTGGCTTTGTTTTGGCAGTTTCGTGTCTGGCCTAGACCCGGAAGAAGAAGAAGAGCTTTCTGTTTGGACGTGCTTTTTCTTCCCACCAGACTTAGTTCTGTGTTAGGAAACAAAAGCCAGATTGAAAGCTTTTTTAAAAAAAGTCAGGAAAGAAAGAGTCCATGTGCCATCATTGTGTGCCTGCTTTGGATGGGATGTGGTTGCTTGTTAGAAAACAAGATGTTACATTGTTCAGTAGTTGAGGCATGACAGCTTTTTGGTTAGCTTTGTGGTAATGATAGTTACAATGACACAAGATGATGATGACAGCAAAGATAATGGATTTTGCTACCTTCACTTCTGGGTGTCTCTGTTACTTTCTGAGTTTAGCTGTAGTACTTGTAACAATTGGAAGAGGGGAAAAGTTTTTCCTAGCAAGAATACATATTGTTTAAACTTTAGAGCTATCCTTGTCCCAATGCAAAGTATTCTGGAGTGTGTTCTTTTGTAGATCTGTTATTTTGTTTCACCATGGCTCCCAGAATCACCCAGCTAGTTGAATACTTTCATATTAAGCAATGCTACTTTAGTGCTTAACTGCTCTATCAACAGAGGTAAACATGCATTGCAACAGGAACACTTAGAAATGGAAACAGGCTAGAAGCCCCTCCAGCTGTTATCAGAAGACGACTTCCATTATTTCTTGGTTTAGACTTGGCTTTTATTTAGCCAATGGCATGTTCTCCATTTGAGTATTAGAATTTGGGAGGATAGAGGTCTGAATTTCACCAAAATAAAAAGCCAAAATGTATATTTTAGTTTCAATCTGCAACTTATCCAAACCAAACCAAATTCTAGCTCAGTTTCTTGGAATCTGCTGCTTGGAGTATCTGGCTTTATTAGGTCACAAGCTGTCGGCTGTGCCTTTTAAACATTCCCTGTGGTGTCATTTCCTTTATTTGGACTGAACTTCTCCATATTCTTTCCCTTTGAGTTTATATTTATCTTCTTTGCTGTGGTTTCCTCTCTCCTGCAGAGGCAATATGAGTTCCATGCTGATGCTGACTAAGCAGTTCCTGTTTCCACATTTACAAGAAGTTAAGGAGCTGATGTGGAAAACTGGGCTTAGAGCAGTGTGGTTTGAGCCTTCTTCTGACTTGGTTCAACCTTCGAGTATTACAAAGTTCTCCACTCTTTATTGAGCTTGTAATCAGGAGCTGGGGATAAGTGGCTCTCGAAATGTTAGTGGACAACAACAACTCCCATTGTTTCCCAGGATCATCTGTGCAGGCTAGGTTTGATGAGAGCTGCAGTCCTCTAACCTTTGAAAAGTAGCAAGTGGCCCACTTTTGAAGCTCCTGATTAGGTTGAAAGAAGAAAGTGCAAAAGCTGGCTTGAGACTCAATATAAAGAAAACAAAGATCATGGCAACAGGCCCTATCAGTCCCTGGAAAATAGATGGGGAAGAAGTAGAAGCAGTGACAGATTTTACTTTCCTAGGATCAAAGCTCACTGCAGATGGAGATTGCAGCCATGAAATCAAAAGGTGTCTGATTCTTGGGAGGCAAGCGGTGAGAAACCTGGGGAACATAGTGAAAAGTAGAGACATCAAATTGCAAACAAAAATTCGCATAGTCAAGGCAATGGTATTCCCGGTGGCAATGTATGGTTGTGAGAGCTGGACCATTAGGAAAGCTGAGCGCAGAAGAATAGACACCTTTGAGGAGGAGAGTTTTGAGAGTCCCCTGGACAGTGAGGAGAACAAATAGGTCAATCTTAGAAGAAATCAACCCTGACTGCTCCTTAGAAGGTCAAATAATAAAGATGAAGCTAAAGTACTTTGGACATCAAATGAGAAGAGATTCACTTGAGAAAGCCTTGATGCTTGGAAAGGTCGAAGGCAAAAGAAGAAGGGGGCGGCCAAAAAGGAGATGGCTAGATGGTATTCTAGACACAATGGGCAAAGAGCTGAGCGAGTTGAGGAGGATGGTGGAGGACAGAAGTGCCTGGCGGACAGTGGTCCATGGGGTCGCACAGGGTCAGAATTGACTGTGCGACTGAACAACAAAATGGCCCCTAAATATCCCACTCAGTAATCTCCACAATATAAGTAGGTATTACCTGAAGATATAGGTTAGGGCAGTGTGATTGGACAGGGTTGATTGGCTTCCTAGCCATCTTTCTCCCTGTCTTAGTTGATGGAAGTGGTCTTAAGAGGTGGTGTTGATTTCTTTCAATTTGATTGTGCTTGGTGATTTTAACATTTGAGTAGGTACCCCCCCTGTTCAGAGGAACTCAGGATTTCATGGCAATCATGAGGGTGTTTCAGTATCTAGCCCTACACAGGTTGCCTGTGTGTGTGTCTAGACCTGTTTTTTACTGGCTGAAATAAAGGTTATCAGTGGGTATGTGGGGGAATCTGAAATAATCCCTTGCTATGGGCAGATCACTAATTGATAAGGTTTCAACTTGTTGTGACCTTTAGTTTCTTCTAGGTTGGGGACTCACAAAAATAGTCCACCCTCAGAGACTGAGGATATGACCAGACTGGGATTTATCCTGTGCTTTGGGAACAGTCTGGCTCCCTCCTTGTCTGGCAACTGTATGATAGAGGATCAGTGAACAGCCATTTTGGGTCCTTGTCAGGGGTCACTTTTGTTTTTGTTTTGGTACAGGTAAGATTACTCTGTTTTGGTTTGGTTCCAGAATGTTTGATCACCAGGATTTAACCAAAATGGATGTCTTAAGCTGCCACTTTGCTCAAGCTGGTTCACAATGCAGTTCTCTATTGGGGAAATTGAAAACCCCTGTAATTAAACAACAACAACAACCTGCTTTTCTCCCTATGGTTGTGTGAATAAAGAACTGCCCTGAAGTGAGCTTGCTCAATTCAGTGCATTGAAACAGGGACTCTCAGATGTCTCCCCACACTTAGAGCTATAGACATCTGTTCTGTATTTTTAATCCTTACTGGATTCTATTTTTGGGAATGAAAAAATATATAAAAGAAATGATGGGACAAAAATCTATCAGTTTCACATTCTTCTGCTTTCATCCCCACCCCCAAGTCTACATTCCTTCAATCCCGAATATGATGAAACTTGTGAATGTTAGTATATTCTTTACAACTGAAACCAAAACAAAATTCTCCTCTATCCATGTTGGCCAAATCAAACCAATGTAACAGATAGAGAAATGTATGCCTGTCTGACATGCTGCTGTTAAAGATGAGCATTCTTTCATTAAGAAGTAAGTAAGTAAGAAGTGGCAACCTTAATTTGGTATTAATACAGGGAGGCCCGTAAGTTGCTACCCGGCCACAAAGAGACTAGGGCTGTGCTGGGGGAGGGAGGAAGCACTCCCATTGGCCTGCAGGCAGAGGGATGGGGCGAACTCTATGCTGGGAGGAGGGAGGAAGCACTCCCATTGGGCTGCCAGGCATAGAGGCAGGACACATGCCCACGGAGAGGGCAGGTAGGGACTTATGGGCTGGGTAGGGACTTATGGGCCACCCTGTATATTGACTCATACCCAGAGTTTTAAAGATGTATTCTTCCAAAGCCCCAGGCCTGGATGGACAAATCTGTCAGTTTGGTTTCTCTTGCCTTATTTTTTTAAAAAAGTTGTCCAAAATAACAAATTCAAAAATGTTAAATATACAGTAATACCTCAGATAACATTAGTATCGAATAACACTAAAATCGCATAACATTAAGCAATCTGGGGGGAAGAATTGCATCGGATAACATTAAGATCCTATGGGATGCATCAGATAACAACCGCTAAAGCAGTGATGGGATGACAAAAATTCTACTACCACGCCATGACGTCACGGACGTCATGGGCGTGGCCAATGGCATGACGTCATGACGTCACGGCCGACGTCATGACGTCATGACGTTGTGGGCGGGGCCAAAATAAAAATAAATAAAAAATAAAAATAAACATACACACACACCCCTCCCTCTCAGCCCACCCACCCAGACACAAATAAATAAATAAAATAAAAACAACCACCCACCCAAAACACAAATAAATTACCCACCCACCCCAAATAAAAACCCCTCGCTTACCTTTCTTGGGACCCGCCGCCGCCGGAGCTGCCTGCACCCCTGTGGCGTCCTCCTTGGGCCGGTACCTTTTTAGCCCGGCTCCGGCCATGGCGAGGGGCGACGGGCAGCCACGGCTGCCGCGCCTCCCTGGGCCGTCCCCATGCCGCACCGCCGCCGCCTACAGCTTCCTCCTCTGCAGCGCGCGGCAGCCGAGCTCAAAAGGGACCGACCCAAGAAGGAGTCCACAGGGATTCAGGCAGCGGCAGCTCCGGCGGCGGCGGGCGGCGGCTGTGGACGGCGGGTGCAGGCACCCGGCCCACAGGCGCCCGGCGGAGGCGGCGGCAGCGGTGTACCCCGCCGGGCGTCCCCAGGGCATGGGGCTTGTCAGCAGCGGACGGCCGAGGCAGCCCTCAACGTGCCGCGGGGAGGCGCCCCCCTCAGAGGGCTGCTGCCGCCGCCGCTGCCCTGAAAGTTCTAAATGTTTTGAAAATCGGAGCGAAAATGGCTCTAATTGACTGCGCATGCGCAGAAACTCAATCTGACGCATGTGCAATGCGTCAGATTGAGTTTCTGCGCATGCGCAGTCAATTAGAGCCATTTTCGCTCCGATTTTAATTTTTTTTTTCTTTCGGTCAGGCGTCCGGAACCGGACGCCCCAAAAGTGGACTTCCCCTCACGGAGAACCCTTCGGGATTGGTCTTACCGGTTCCAGAGATCCGTCTGGAACCGGTGACATCCCATCACTGCGCTAAAGCCTGTGTGGTTACAATGTATCTCTATGGATCCCATAGGATTTTAACATGCATTGGATAACACTAAAAATCGTATAACACCAAGACTTGTGGAACCAGGTTTTAGTGTTATCTGAGGTTTTACTGTATATTGAAACAATGCATTGAAATAAGTTATCATGCAACAACTTATATTATTACTCTGAAATTGTTCTTTTCTGTTATTAAAGTCCTCATCTTTGAATGCTGGTGTTAAATACAGACAGAAGTAAAGCAGATATATGTTCCAAAATCCATATTGTCACACTACCTTTTTATTAGACCAATTAAAAAGGCACAAACGTCTCTGTGGAAGTTTTCAAGACCTACACGGTCCCATTTTGAGGCAAGTATGGTATGACAAGCAGGCAAGGGGGAAATGGGAAAGGGTGACTAGACGTCTGGTTTTAGATTGTTACGTTGCCCGTTGTTAATATTGAAGAATTATCTCAGTAAAAAGTGGAAAGCAGTTAACTAAGGTTCAACAGGTATAAGATTTCACCTCAAATGGCCCATGGGTTATTTTTTAGAATAAGAAAGGCCATAAACCAACGTTTGGATCTCCATTTTGAAAATACAGTATGAGCAATACAGGAATTATGCTTTATCGAAATTTTAAAGCTGAAACTATAGAAATTTAACATTCAGCCACAAGAGGGAGTTTGTGACTCACAGATTTGACCACTACAGTATCGGTATTTGCTGGGGGTGGGTGGGGAGGGGAGTGGGTGCTAAATTTTTCTTTTTTTGAAAAATGAATCATTTAGGGCTCTCTCTCTTTCTCTCTCTCTCTTTTTAAAGGTGGGCATTTGATCCCTTCTTCGTATTACAGAAAAATGAGTGGTTAGATATCTCAGCATATATTCTGAAAGCTTCCAGTAAGAGTAAGCTAAACAATCGCTAATGCTTTAGTGTGGCACGTGGGTTAGTTTAGGTTTGAAACCATAGTTCATCCATCAGTTTATCTCACATGTGGGCATATGGATGGGAGAGATCCACGTACGCCCATCCCAGCTTGCTCTATCCCTGACTGATGGAGGATAGTGCAAAGAAGATCAAGAGATTTGTCAGTTTTATTGCCTCTGAAAATAAATCCCCACATGGAACGTAGACCAAAGATTTGTCTTATTACTGTATCTTTAAAATCTTGATTTGCATTTCTCCCAGTAGAACACCAATTAGATAGTAAAGATTGGCAATATGTAATGGTGTGCTGTACTTCAAAAATAAAGCCATTGTGAACCTATGTCACTATTTCACATGGCTGGGTGCTCAGTGTCAGAGCCAGGAGCTCCTCCGGTAGCTTAGTGGTTAAGACGCCTGAGCTTAGAGACTGGAAGGTTGGGTTTCGATACCCAAGGGCTGCACTTGGGGACATGAAAGGAGCCTCTTTTGGGCGTCCCCTGAGCAGAGATTCTCCAGCAAAAATCCTTTCAACCAAGAGTAATCTCAGACACAAAATTATTATTAACGGCAGAGCCATGGCTAAGGATTTTTAAGAGTACACTGTTGGAACACACATAACTGACAGTTTTTGAACTCAATACGTGGTTCCAGTAAGCATGATTTAGAGGGGTCTGTAAGCAGAAACCTCAGAAGAGAAGAACACAGAGTCTGGTTTAACTGACTTCTGTGACATCACAGCAGCAGGGCCATTGTCATTCTCAGGAACCACGTGATGCCTCTGATGCCATATCCTAAGCAACAGAAGCATCTGAATGTAGGCAAATTTCACCCATCTTAGAATGAAGTACTAAGAATTGTTTTGCCAGTCCCCTCTTGTGGTGCTGGTTTGTGACAACTTATCTGAGGCCACTCCAGTAGCAGGGCACATAACCCATCAGCTCCATACATTCTTGATCTTGCTGGTTTTAACTGGCGGTTCTCTGAGAAGCACAAAGTCCTAGTCCATCCTACTCCAACTCACAGAACTATACCAGCACTACACAAAATAATAATAATCATAGTGTGCCTTCAAATTAATTCTGAGCAATGTCTTACCATTCCCTTCTTCTGGAGGCACCATGGGACTGTGCATCTGACTCGTGACTACACAGGCTGGCTCTTCTCCCGAGAGGCACAGCAGGGAATCGAACTCCCAACAAGATACCTAAACCACTAAGTTATTCTGCCAGCTCCATATCACCTAGCTGTCTCCATTTACCTCCCCAGAAGAAGAAAAAAATGTTTTATTATTTTAATTGTCCTGCACTTAAGAAAAACAAAAGAATACCAAAATAAAACAAACAAGAATATCCAGCTGAAGTTAACAATACTTGTTTTTTTTAATGGATTTTCAGCAATGAAGCAAGCCAAATGTTCAAGAAGGGGTTTGAAATGTCTTGGAGAGGGCTACTGCCCAAATACTTGTGGCTACAGGCCCTGTTGGAGAAACACCAATTATATGGATTAGTCTAGACCAGGGTTCCTCAAACTTGCCTCTCCAGCTGTTCTTGAACTTCAATTACCAGGAGCCCAAGTCAGCACACCTCCTGATCAGGGCTTCTAGGTGAAGCAATTAGCACAAAGTGAAAAGGCTGGCTCACTTTGCAGATGCTGATTACTGATGATGTTGTTGGAAATAAGACCTGCCCTCCAGACATTGGTCCTGAGTTCAGTGCTGCCCTCAAGTAAGCATTTACCTATCTTTCTTTGTCTTTTTCATCTCAGAAAGCAAAATTGCTTTGGCTAACCCTGAGAACAGTGCCCACATATGGAATCTATACACACTGCCGTCAAGACCCATATTGTGGAGGATCAAGAATTGATGCCATAATTGAGCAAATTGGAGTAGTTATGTAGAAAAAGAGATAGTTATGAGTGGGTGGAGAGAATACACATAGAGGTTGGACCCAGTCTCAACCTAAAGACCTTATGCTTCTCTCTTCCCTTTCTGGAAGCCACAGCATCTCCTTTACAATTACTTTGCTCATTGCAGAAGCGTACCAAGGGGCGGCGGCGAGGGGGCGGCCTGCCCAGGGCACCACTTTGCGGGGATGGCAACGCCACTGCCCAGGACTTCCTGGCAGCCGGGACGGGCACCAGGACCCTCTGTCACTGCTGGGCTGGAGGGTGCGGACCCAACGGTCCAGTGGAGACCAGGGGCCGCCCCTCCCCTTCTCCGTCCCCCTCCTCCCCAGGCGCCCAGGCACAAGGCTACCCGCCTGTGCCTGAAGAGGTTTTTAAAAGATTTCTCTCCTATGGCTAGTAGATTTTTTTTTCATCTTGTCCATTTCCAAATTTGATCCCCTGTTGGTTTAGAGCTTTTATAGTCAGTTTTACTTATAAAGCATTGCCACCGCTGGTTGGGTGCATCTAATTTATTGTTACTGTTTTAATATATGTTTATTTTGAGTTGTTGTGGGCAACTGACCAGAGTGGAGATTCCTTTCCAGACAGGTGTTATCTAAAGATCAAACAAACAACAAAAACATAACTATTGTTCAGCCAGCTTTTGAGTCATAATAGCACTACTTGCTGCTGGTACTTTCTACACCCTGACTTACATGGGTGGGTGTTATTTCCTGCTCTTCTGGCTCAGTCAACAAAATATTATAGGCTGGCTTGATTAAAGGCAGAAGAGGGTGTGCATTGGATTACTGCCTTCGAGTAACATCTTATTTTCTTTGCCATGTAGTTCTTTGTTTCTTGACCATGCTTATACACAGTTTTAATACGGGGGCGTAGTATGTTTCGTATGATTGTAACTGAAGTTTTACTATATTGTATTTCACCAAATCAATACACATTTCCTGCTCCATCATAACAGTTTATTACATAAATTGTGTTCCACAGAAACCAGACCCAAACATCTGGAGGAAAAAATGTGTTTTAACCACAAGAGGGAGCGTTAGATTCACACATTAACCATGGGAGTTTGCTTTGGGATTTGCATTTGAGTTAAAAATGTCTGGCCTTTGAGAACCAAATGTAACTACAAAAACCTTCAATATTGTTCAGTAATGTGGACCCTGTATTCTCAAAAATGTCAGCAAAAGTACAGAAGGTTACAATCTGGCATTTACTTTACTTGAGGATGTCCCATGGACTTACTCCTTGAGTAGACATTTGTCCTTCCCTCCACAAATTTGCTTTTCCTATCTGACTTTACCTTCCCTGTTTTTCCATTTCTCTTCCCTACCCCTGTCCCCAACCCCTTTTGCCTTGTGCCAGATTTGCTCCATCTACTCCATTCTTCATTCCCACTCTTCTAAAATTTGGAAACAATTATTCTGTTTTTTAACACTTCCTCTGCTCTTCTGGCCACTGGAAGGAATTTTGGCAGCAAGACTTGATTTTAGTTTATTTCCAGTGACTGCACTTGCTGGGAACAGACTAAACAAGACAAAATAATAAAAAAAAAATCCAAGAAAGTTCACATTTAAATATAGCAGTTAATCTTTAAGGGTGTGACAATCTTTTTTTTTTGTCTCTCCTCCCCCCCTTTAATTTTGTTTTGTCTTGTTTCGTGTCTTATATGCCTTCACGGGGTACCACAGCTACCACTCTCTAAGGAATAAACTAAAGCATACCAACCCACACCAAACTAAGTAGAAACTCCTGAACAGGGATTCAAAAATGTGGGTTAAAGTGCCATGAGGGCAAAGTAGTCCGTTCCAGCAATTAGTGAAGAGATGTGAGGGTGGTTGTTGTTTGATGGCAACATACACTTGATAGAGGAAGTTGAGGTGAGGTGGGTAGAAACCACTAGAGAGTTGCATCAAAAGAGAAATCTTATTTGTAGGTTTTTTCAATTTGTGTCATGCAGGCAGCAAAAAATACTTCAAATTCACCCACTCCATAAGAGACACAAATCCCGTGGTATAAGAGAAGCAAATCCTGGCCTCTAGTCTGCTACTCTATCCTCTAGTCTACACCACTCAGGGTTAATCATGCTAAGGTAAAGGTTGACCTTACTCAAAATCCAGTTGTATCCAACTCTAGGGTGTGCTGCTCATCTCCGTTTACAGTCAAAGGGCCAGTGCTGTCTGTGTCTGCAGATGTTTCCACGGTCATGTGGCAGGCATTTCTAGATACCAGTGTGCATGGAATGCTGTTACCTTTCCCACTGAAGCAGTACCTATTTATCTACTTGCAATTTCTTGCTTTTGAACAGCTAGGTTGGCCGGAGCTGGGACAGGCAACAGGAGATCACTCTGTTGTGCAGCACTCAGGACCTGTTGACTTTCTAGTTGTCAAGGTCAGTGTCTTAACCACTAAGTCACTGCAGTCCATGCTTACTAAGCTGCAAACAGCCATATTTTAGTATAAATCTTCCAGTGGAACTGGTATGAACTAGAATGCAGAGGTTCACTACTGCATCGATTTAAAAAGCATACTCTTTCTCTTAATGGCCAGGAGGGGGAGATTCCATTTGTGGATATCACTGTTGTGTTTAAAGGATGTAGATGTTTCTCTCATAGAAAATAAATCTCCTACTTCTTTGACAGACTAGAAAGGCTTCCCATTCCATAGGGCACTGGTGGTGAACCTTGGCACTCCATATGTTCTTGAACTTTAATTCTCAGAAGTCCTCATCAGCAGGAGTGCTGAGTTGGGTTTTTGATAATTGAAGTCCAAGGATGCCTGGAGTGACAAGGTTCACCATAATACGTGGAAGAGGTCCAATAGACTTATGACGAATCCTTGCATAGCAGATGTAATTGTCAGCAAGCACAGCTTTCCCATCATTGTTCTGTACAAAGAAAAGGCATAGAAGGCTGTAGTGAAGATGAGGTGTGGGGAAATTTTCCTTTTGTGAACTTCCTTGAGATAACACTCTGGGCTCCAAGGCATTCTTCCCTATTGGGCTCCCTCCTTTTCACCCTTGCTGTTGCAATTCAATAAGACGCCCAGCAAAGACAGCCAGAGTTCCAATGATGCAAACTAGCATGAAGATTCCAAGAAGAAGGTGGTCAACCACCATCGCAACAAACTTCCATTCTTCTGCAGCCTGAGAATGGGGAACAAAAATAAAAAGGAAAGAAATCAGAATGCTCTTTGGCCACATGGATGCCGATGACCCTAATTTTGGGAAAAGAAAGAGGAATCTGCTTTCCTCTATTGAATCTTTTTGGCTAGCTAGCTGAAATTTTGCATTCTACACCAAGAATTGGTTTAGCACTTTGGGTATCTCTAAAAACCAGGGTGGATTCACCTTCTCTATGAAACCAGACTTCCTCTTTGACTTAGAGCTCGAAATGATTCACACCCCCCAAAAAGGTATACTTACACTGTTGGATTCTTGGTCTGACTTCATTGTTTCAGCAATATATTTGATGCCTTCAATTGCACTTTTCACATCAGGGTTTTTTGTGAGGGAGGAGTGGAAATTCACAGAAGCTGGCTCCTGTTTTCCTGAGATCTCAGAAATGTCTATGTCTTCAGTAAAAATCCTTTTCTCTTGCTTATTTCTGGAAGGCCGTTTCATTGTTGAGAAGAACATGATGTTTGGAATTGTGTGGATAAAAATCTGGAAGGGGGAAGAGGAAACCATCCATATTCATCTTGAGAACAATGGCTTTATGAGAAAGAAAATGAGAATTTATTCTGAGAATTGTGAAGAAGATTGAGAGTGGAGTTTCTCGAGTGCAGAACAGGGGTTTCCTCTGCATTATTTTTGAGCCTCCATCCAAGTGTTGTTATCTGCCCTCCCCACTTCTGAAATGTTGGGATATCCTATCAAAATGTCTAATACTGTCAGCCCAAGACTATCAATGTGACCGAGGTTTTGCTCTTAACATCTTTTTCCAGATTAGTTTTGGCCTACAAATTGTATCAACTATGGCCAGCATTGCCAATAGTGAGAGACGATGGAACCTGAAGTTTGAAAATATCTGGGTTCCCCACATTTGCCTACCATGTGTTTTGCATAAGTATTTGTGGCTATGGTTTATTTTACCTTTCGCACCCACTGGGGCATAGTGTGGGTGCTTGGAGAGCGATGATGTGTGTTAATCACAACCACGGTGATGATGATGGAGGCAATGACAAGCACCATGGTGAACAACATATATTTGCCAATCAGAGGCACGGCACTGGATGTTGAGGGAATCAGCTCTACAATGACCAGGAGGAAGACAGTCAAAGAAAGAAGGATAGAGATGCTCAATGTCATCTTCTCACCTGTTAAAAGGAAATAGAAGCCAAAAAATATATATAGGTTGAAGCAGACGGGTGTTGAAGAAGGGAGAGGAGCTCTCTGATGTAAAATCTACCCTCCAATAGGAACATAAAGGAGCACCATATTAGATGTAAAATTTTGGCTGAAATCCCGTTGCTTAGGTAACAAGGGGCAACTAGAGCAGGCCCATTGAATCTGTGGAACATGACTCATTAAACCCCCAATGTGATAAAGAGTATTCTTTGGAGTCACACAAAGAAAAGAACACACCATTCCTTCTTTACTTGACCTTCTATTGTGTTAAACTCTTTCTTTTCCTGCCTGTTGAAATCCTGTGAAAAACTTTCTTTTCTAAAGATTATACAGCCGTACCTCGCTTAAAGAGCATAATGCGTTCCACAGGATTGCTCTTTAAGTGAGTTTGCTCTTTAAGCGAAACACCATTGGAAGTGACCCATTGTGGGGGGGATTGTGAACCCCAATTTATTTGTTAAGTGACTTTTTGGTTGGTTTTATTTGTTAAGCGAAATGAACATTCAGAGAAAATGCTGCTCTTTAAGCGAGTTACTCCCTATGCGAGGCACTCTTTATGCGAGGTTTGACTGTACTGTATTTGCCTTTGCAGGGAGAGTAATTTAACTTTCTGGTCATGACCAAAGAACAGGTGGCTACAAATCCCATCATCCCCAGCCATGCTGACTAGGGGTGTGGGCAGTGCAGCCCAATATGCGGAGCCCACCCAATTCAGGCCTGCATTACCACCTGAGAAGTACAAATTCACCTGATAACCTAGATAAGTTTCTGAGCATGACTGTGTGAATCTGTCTTCCTAGCAGTGGCATGTTTTTGATGCAACTGTCTGCACCCCTCTCAAGAGAAATCTACTTCCAGGCTCAATCACTTTTTTATTTTTAGATATTCAGACTCAGATATTTAAGTCATTATTTACCTCAGCTAATTTTCTAGGGTAGGCTTGAGAGATATTATGGTGGCAATGCAGTGGTGTGCAGCAAAAAATTTCTCTACCATACTATGGGCGGAGCCTACATCATGGGTGGAGCCTACATTGTGGGCGATCTAGTCATGCCTGCCATATGGCCATGTAGGCATCTGCAAACACAGGCAGCACTGGCTCTTTGGCTGTAAATGGAAATGAGCACTGCACCCTAGAGTCAGATATGACTGACTTTTGAGCAAGGGAGACCTTGAACCACTTGCAGGGACAAGGCAGGGAGGTGGGCATGGCCACCCAATTTTGCTACCCCCCACACAGCTGAAGGCCACCCAATTTAGCCACCCCACTGCCCAGAGGCCACCCAATGTTGCTAACACCCCCCCCCCCGGGTGTGTGTGAACCTGTTGCTGCCCACCACTGTGGCAATGCCACAGCAATAAACATTAATACAATTTAAATGCAACCACAAGGAGGCAGTCTGTAGCTCCTGCTAAGAGAAGCAATAGGTAAATAAATAAGCGTAGGTACCTGAATCTGTGGGCAGGTAAAACACTAATCCGGTTAAGAATGAGAAGAGGAGGCAAGGAATAATGACATTGACAATGAAGTACAGGGGCAACCGCTGCATCACAAAGTGATAGGTGATATCCAGGTATGGTGTCTCGCCGCAACAGGCATAATTCACCTCATGCTTCCAGCCTCGGACCTCTTTCATGATCCACTCCCCACTTTCCATGTAGTTGCTCATGTCTGGACGTTCGCTTTCCTGAGGAGAGGAATGTGAGCCTCTAATGAACATAATGCCCAAGGCCAGATACTACTTTACAATCCTTTCTGTAATTTCTTTATGATTTGCCTCTCTGCTGATGAGCTAAGATATAGCACATAGGAGTTCTTGTTTCCACTCCTCATCCTCAGAACATTTCTGAGTGTTTCTGTGAGAAAGCGACTGGCCTCAGGTCACTCAGTGTGTTTCGTGGCTGAGTTAAGGGTTTAAATTTGGACTTCTTAAGCCCCTGTGGAACATGTTAACTACCCTGTTCTGATTTATTTAATCCAACGGAAGGTTGAGTGCTGTAAGGAAATACGTTTTTCTTTGTTGTAATACTGTTTTGCCTACTCCCCTCCGGCTATGGCCCTGCAGCCAAGGGCCTTCACTCTACCAGATAGATAGCCAGCAGTTTAAGAGAGAGTCCATATTCAGGTTTCAGTGTCTCACCCTGTCCAAAACTTAATCCTCTCCCCCACGCCCCACATAACTTCCTAAACTGAGGGGTGGGTAAAGATGTAGTTGTTTTGCTCTCTTTTGTAATTGTTTTGTCAAACTTGAGTATCGGGTCCTATTTCAAATCTGAGGGTCACACAAGGTAAAGGTTGCCCTTGCTCGAAAGCCAGTCGTAGCTGACTCTAGGTTTCAGTGCTCATCTTTGTTTATAGTCAGATGCTGTCTGCATATGCAGACGTTTCTGTGGTCATGTAGCAGGCATGCCTCAACACTGTGGTTCCTATTTATCTACTTGAAATGTCTTGCTTTCGAACTGCTAGGTTGGCAGGAGCTGGGACAGAGATGGGAGCTCACTCCGTCATGCAGTACCTGGGAATCGAACTCTGACCTTCCAGTCAGCGAGTTCAGCATCTTAACCACTTGAGCCACCAGAGTCCCTGGTCACACAAGATGTTATGGGAAATGTTTACTCCCTCGGATTAACATGTTTGTCTGAAGTAAGGCACCCTAGAGCAGTGATGGCAACCCTTGGCACTCCAGGTGTTCTGGAACTTCAACTACCAGAAGCCCAAGTCAGCACTCGTACTGAACAAGGCTTCTGGGAATTGAAGTTCGAAAACATCTGGAGTCCCAAGGTTTGCCATCACTGCCCTAGAGTGTCAAACTTGACATTAACATGCATTTCCTCTGGTTAATACATTTTCCCTCTGAGAAATACATGCTTCGGCAATCAGACTTGCAGATTAAGCTTATGTTTATCTTCCAGTGACCAATGACAACTCAAAACTTGTTAAATGTAAACTATACATTTGAGAACAAACAAATATCTTCACCCTCTCCTAATGTTTGTGTTCAGCCCCAGGTTCAGGTTATTTTCTAGATCCTCAAATCAAGAAAGAAATATTAATCTGAATTAGCAGGATATTGCATCTCTTACACACTCTTGTAGTATAGAATGTAACTACTGGGCTAATATTGACAAAATTTGCTTCCAAGTGAGGTCTGTATTTTATCCAGCAGAAGAAAATTTAAATCAATATATAGAAAATTAGAACTTTAATTCTTCTGCCATATCTGAATATTGGTGATCCTCATGGCAATCAGCCATGAAGACTGTCCTGCGAATTTAATGCAATGGCTTTTCATCTGCCTTCCACATCGCAGCATGACCCCTGTACCACTGATCCAGTTCTGTGAGTCACTTTCTGGTCCTGAGTCCTTTTTGCACACAAAGTCCTCATCGACCCCAGACCAGTAATGATGAAGCTGCTGCCCTCCGTCAAGATGGATCCAAGTGGGATTTAGTATATTTGGGGACTATTACCCTTCTTTGTGGACTTTGGCACCCAAGGCCGTTAGTCCTTAGGGTTGTCAGGTTAGAGAACTTTAATAGCGCCCCTCCAAAAATCAAAACAAAAGAACACCCTTTATTACCCAGTCCCACTTTATTTCTAACAAAATGAACAGAACTTGGCTTAAACATCCCAAAGTGAGCACAAACATCTGTGAATCTAGTCAGATCCATACAACAGTGCTTTGTGATTCTTGGACAGCATCCCATCTCTACTCCTACCCAGTACAACAGGAAGGCAAAATGTTTTTGAAATTTCATGCCAAGGTGTTTTTATCTGTGATGTAGAGAACACAGTTAACCTCATGTCCCTTTAGATACATGTACAGAATTGAATTAGAATGCCATTCCTTGCTCCCACACTGGCGACAGGACTGTTTCTCCCATGGCAGTGGGGTAAGCAAGATATGTGGGACAGGCAGCACAGCATGGCTGGTTCTGTCCTCCAAACCAGTGAAACAAGCAGTGGGTCCAAAGGGATAGAAGGGAGTACTACTTCTGCCTGTCAGCACCTAGTCCTAATGATGTTCCTATTCGCTAATCAGTAAGAGACCAAACCTCACACATTGGTGACCCATAAAGAAGGATTCTGATGAAGGCTCCCACCTGGAACAGAATTGTATAAAGACCTTGGGATCCTAGATTCTTTCTTAACTGTAACTTACCGGGTTGATGACAACCACGGTGCCATCATAGGTCCAAGTACCCAACTTCATACTGCAGTTCTGCTCATCAAATGGAAAGTGAGTGACTATGATTTCGCAGTAGCTTTTAAAGATGGCTGGAGGCTTCCATGTGATATGGCCTGTATAGTTCAAGAGGACTTTGGTAAACTGCTCAATAGCAAAATCTCCATCTGCGCTATAGAAGGAAAGAGAGCAAACTCAATCACATTAAATTGTTTGCAGCCTAATGGAGTCTTGTAGTATCCAGGGGTACACATGCCAATCATTTGGGCCAGACCAGGGAAAACTTAACTTATAAGACTTTGCTTGCGTATTGAGAACTTAGGCCCACTGAGCCGGGGTGTGCAGGCTACGCTAAAAGGGCGCCGGACAGGGAGAGAGGGAGGAGGCAGCACCTATGGGGGAGGTACTGCATGACATCATGGATTGTAGCCACCAGGTGACATACTTCAACCCACCTCTAGGGGGGCGCCAGTCACTGGGGTGCACCGGGATGTGTCTCTGTGTTCCAAATGGCCAGTATGGGCCTGCCACTGAGTTTCACAGGCTTATTTATAGGTAAATGAGAATAAGATTGCCATCTCAGGCTATCTGACAGTCATAACCAGCCCAGTCGTCTTGTACACCAGCATATACCGTACTTTCCACATATATTTTATTTATTTACTTACTTACTTACTTACTTACTTACTTATTTACTTACTTACTTACATTTTTATACCGCCCTTCTCACCGGGGCGACCCAGGGCGGTTTACAACATCATAAAAGCATAACACAATACAACCCGAACCCATTATTAAAAATTTCAAAATTACAATTATAAAATTTTAAAAAGTTTTTAAAATTTATAAAAATCAACAGGTTCCAATAATAATTAAAAAGTTAAAAACAACTTAAAGATAAAAGATTAAAAGACTAGGAGGGGGAGGGAGCTCAAACTGACCAGCGAGCTGGGGTCATGGTACCGCCAGGACCCCATACCTGTCCCGCCAGCCATGTTTTTACGTTCTTCCTAAAAGACAGCAAGTCCATCTGTAGCTCAGTTGGTAGGAGGTTCCATAGGGCCGGAGCGGACACATAGAAGGCCCTCCTTCTAGTGCCAGAGAGATGTGCCTCCCAATACAAAAACTGAAAGTTAATTAAAATTGAAAGGCGGGTACCTTATTAAAACATGGCCCATTGTGGGTTTACACAAGGATACGGCCCAAAGGTGCAGATGCTGAAATAGGGGAGTCCCCCCCCCTCCATTGTTGGTTTCAATAGCAGCTCACAGGCTAGAAACATTCAGTATACAAAATTTCCTCCTCCTTGCACTTCAAAGGTAAACATCAAGGAAGCTTCCTGTGTCTCAAGATCATGAAACAGCTTTGGCAAAGAGACAGACATCCAGCAATCACACACATGGGAAATGAACCATGACAGAACAATCCTATCCACACTGAAAATAGGAAAGCTTTTGATACATAGCCAAAAGGTGTGGGTGGGAATACTCTGAGGACTGGCTCATTTACACTGCCACACAAGTCATGCAATTGCCAGGAAAAGAGGTGAACTGGAATGTGAATCAAACGGCAGAACAAATTCCTGTATAGTCGCACCCTCAGTTTCATTAATGTTGGTGCTTCCTACCTTCTTCCTATGCTATGTTTAAGCACAATAAACCATTTCCAATGCACAGAGGTTTTCAATTGTTAAGTGTAATATTACTGCAAGTTCACAAAACTAGATTTCACAGATGAAATAAATGTTTTGAACGTGCTTTTAGACAAATGGGGAAACCTGAGAAAAAAGGCTCATGAACATGTGCTCGATGGCCTTTCACATTCTGTGGTCATGGGGGAAGCTATTCAGAGCTGCCACATAAATTGCCCTGATTGTGGGTTAATTAGTTTTCTGGTGACGTGAGCTCATTTGTTAAGAAGGCTTGTGCAAATCCATACACTCACTTGTTATATAGAACAAAATCTGGGCGCCAGATATCTTCTGAAGGGATGCGGATTTGTTTCACGCCACCGTAGTCTTCTGGGTTCCATCTCAAATTCACATCCACCCATTGCTGGCAAAGAGAATTTTAGAGCATTTTAAAATTCTGAAACATATTGCTGGCTGCCAGACAGATGTTATCTGTTGGCAATAAGCTGTATAATAAACTAACCCAGCCATTTCCATTTTGAGGACTAGTACAAAGATTATCTATTGCTAACAGCTTTGTTTCATAAAACACACAATAGTGTATAAAGACCTCAAACTTCTTGCTGCTTTATTTCAAGCTAAGTACCTTTAAATTTACAGGCATGGTCTTCAGAATTTTATGAAGCCAACAGTTTGAAGTGTGAAATGAGTCTAATTGGGTTCTATTTGTCCCCTGTGCACTAGGGATCTGTAGTATAAATCCTTAACATTTAACATCTATCTGAACTTAGGATTTCTCTAGGGCAGTGATAGCGATCATTGGCACTCCAGTTGTTCGTGGGTTTCAATTACCAGAAGCCCAAGTCAGCACTCCTGCTGCTCAGGGCTTCTGGGAATTGACGTTCAAGAACATCTGGAGTGCCAAGGTTCACCATCGCTGCTCTAGGGTGTTTGTGTGAAAGAGACAGGGTAGTTCTTAATACCCTTCTGAGCAACCAGGGTAGATTAACCCATTTGCTCTAACTGAGCAGCTTCTACTGTAACAGTTTCCAATAAACTATAGCAAAATACATGGTTTTACTTCTTTTTCTGAAAAGTACTTGCGTGGAACACAACAGGATGTAGTGAATTATTTAAAAGATAGGCTAAGGCCATACGTTGTGGATTTCAACTCTTAGAAGCACCCCTCTCTGACACCAGTATGAAAAGGGAGAATAAGAACTGTAGGCCAAATATTTGTTTGTTCAGCTGAATTTAATTAATAATTTATTTGTGCCCACCTTCTGTAGGAAACTGTTTTTAATGTCTGTGCAGTTCTTAAAGGAAGTTGACAAATGGCCTAAGGCAGGGGTTGCTGTTTGAGAAACACACTTTCAAAGCATTGGCTGGTTGGCTATTTTGATCCCAGCCAAATGCTTCAAGAACTTTCCCTGTAGGCCTGCTAATTGGCATTCAGAAGAACTCTATCCAAATATTTGGGGATTTTTCCAGAATTTTATACATCTTATAGTTTCCTATCACACCTGATTTGTTCTTATTTGCTGAAATATGCTACAGCTGCACAAGGGGTAATTACAGATACTGTACTGTAGTTTAATTTTCTGCTGCGAAGCATTTCTTCTGGCTGAGAGTATGTTGGATCAAAACGGATCCCTGCGCATTGAATAATAAATGGATTTATAATAATTAGAGGCAAAGAATTACCTGTTTCAGACGCACATTGGTGGTTACAATTTGGTTCACTTCATCCTTAAAACAGCAAAATGTTGCAATTAAAATAAAGAGTGTTATGAGATTATATTTTAAAAAGTCCCTTGCTATTCGTGCCTTCCCTCTCACCCTCCAAATTGTTTTTCCACTATCAAAATTTAGGCTGCATCTTCTATGGGACAGTGTATTCGGATCTCTTCTGTCAATCAGTTTTCCCTAACTTCACACCATCTGGAAGTCACCAGGTTGGAAAAAGTTTCTGAAAGGCATCCCAGTGGATCAATCACAGTATTGAAATTAATTAGGATGGTCACTCTGTTAGGGAAATCTCAGTGATATACCCTGGTAATGACAACCTTGTGTTGCCAGCTAATCTTTCTCACACTAGGTCAGGCAAACAGAACTGTAGAATGAACTCACCAAAAGGTACCTTCATTTTGGCAGTTTCACATCTGGCCTAGACATGGAAGAAGAAGCTGATATATTGTCTTGGGTGTAATATCTGCATATACTGTAGATGAAGACTGGAACAAGCTTTCCCTCACCTAGTCAGGGAATCAAAAGGTGTGGCAACATTGGCTGCCATTTAGAAGTGATACCATTTTTTAAAAGAAAAAACAGGAAGGAATCTTGTAAGATAATACTTGCCGTCAGCAGGTTTCAAATATTGCACCTGATCCTATGCAATGGATACATTGAAGAAGCGTCAGTTTCTGTCTTCTGAGAGTCTGTTGTCTTGGGCAGGGGAAATGTTTGTTTTAAATAGCTTTTCCCAAGGTTAGTGCTGTAACTGTGTCAAATTAATCCTACATCGCTTTGGAAAAATTAAAAATAAAGAGGCAAGGGGAAGGACTGGTCCAGGAAAAAAAAAAAGGCTGATCTCAGTTCACAGCTTTGTGCCTCTGCCCCTCTGCCACCTCCTCCTCCTTCCTCCTCTGTGTCTAGGCCAGATGTCAAATGAAGGCACCTTTTGGTGAGTTCATTCTGCACTTCCTTTCGCCTGATTCAGCGTGAAAAGGTTAGCTGTCAACGCAAGGTGGCCATTACCAAGGTATCCCCGATTGTGGTTCAAAATTGCCACAATCTTCAAGGAGGATCTTTCTGTGTGTCCCTCCTGACTGCTACAGAACAACAACTGTTTGTATTCATTTGGATTACAATTTATATCTGGATTTGGAAACCAACAGGGATCCGGTTTGAAAAACTACAAATCAAACTGGGTTTCCATGCTATGTAGTGGCATCCTCAGTCAGCTGAGAATGTGCTGAATCCAAAGCCTTCCCTGCCTAGCAATGTTGGAAAGTGCATTGGACTACCCTGACTGTGGTTTTCTGAATTTGTGCCAGCCCAGAAAAGGGTTTGGATCTGGTGCAACTCAGTTCCTCCTGAATTTCTTCCTTGCCACACCTCTTTTATTTTGGCTCTGATGCCAGCTGATCTTAGCCAGTGCAGCAGTTGTTCTGCCGAAGCTGAGATTGACCAGCACAAGGGGGTTGAGCAAACATAGCAGGCATCTATCTGTTCCAAAAAAGAGCAACTGGTATGTCGTTGCAAAGCCTGCCACTTCCTCCTCAGTGTCTACATCAAAATGAAGCCACCTTTTGGTGAATACATTCCGCAGTGCCTGACCTAGTGTGAGAAAGATTAGCTGGCACAACAAGGTAGCTGTTGCCCAGGGTACACCCAATTGTGGCTCAAAAATACCACAATCTTCAAGGAGACTCTTTCTGTGACAATGAAAATACTGTACTGTACTAATATTTCTTACATGCATGGTTGCTCTTTTTAAAAGTTGGAATATAGTTTTTTAGAATTAGTCTATTAGTAAATTTACTGACATACAGTATTTGGAATAGACCACTGAAATTTTTGGGACCCAAGTTGGTGATGATTAGGAAGTCCCATTCATTTAATTAGACCTACTCTAGATAGGACTAATTGTGAACTTGGTCTGGAATGTTATGTTTGAATGTTTTGCTTTTGCTTTTATTATGCACTCTCTTGGCATCACTAATGATGAATGTTTTCATTAAGGTAGTCTTGCTAGTCTTGATGTATTTAGCAAAAATAAAACAAAATAACTATGTCAGCTTACAGGTTAACAGAATTATTTCAATTTTTTGGAATAGTAGCCGTGTTAGTCTGTGGTTCAGGCATATCAGAAAACAAAACGAAATAAACAAAACAAAACAAAAGACACTGTAGCACTTTAAAGACTAACTGCTATATTTTTAATTATTTCAATGTAAGCTTTTGTGAAAGTGAATTGCAATCCACAAATTTCACACCGAAACAGATCAGTTAACCTTAAGGAGACAGAACACCTGTGATGCATGTTCCAAACAAACAAACAAATTTTAAAATGCTGTTGATTAATAGGGACAATTTTTAGTTGGTTAAAGTGATTTTGACCAATAAACTTCATGACATTAATCAATAAGACCTGGTGGTTGTCTAATGACTGGTGCTGCTGCTAGAAATTACACTACTTGTCTTATAATCATATTAACGACTGGTAATTAATATTACTACTGTACCACATTGATCAGCTGGATAAGCTGCAGTCCAAGAATGACGTGAACAGCATCAAGATGGTTGCTTACAGGCCGAACAACTTTGTTATAGCTCCGGAACAAATCATTAACCAGACGAGTTTCATGATCGGAACAGTGGACCAAAACAGCTGCAGGACAATTGAAAAACAAAAGGTACCATTTGCCATTCTGTGCTGGACTATTATTATAAGATTCTGTGTGGTGACAGTAATGAATTTTGGGTTTGGGCAAAGAAGAGTTAAAGGTACAGAGAAAAATATTGGCATGGTCCCAACCATTAGTCCAAACTAGAGAAAACCCAGTGAATCAGTTGCTGAAAGTAGAATCACTACTAATGTCAATCTTCCAAAATTGATTGGGGTGTGTGTGTGAGAGAAAGAATCTGTAGCAAGATGAGCAATTAATGCGTAAATGTGTACTTTTTTTCCATTTTTATAAATCTAACAATGTTTAAAACAGGAGATAGAAATTCAATAGCCTTCTACTGTAAGAAAGTCCCATAATATTTTTCAGTTTGCTAGTTGTTAAAGGTTTGTGGCTTCAGACCACGAAAGGGAATATGATGAAAGGGAATCCAGTGCAGTGAACCACTGTTTCCTTACCCAAGGAATCTTCTAAATAATGGTACCGTGTATATAAATTGTTCACTGCACCGGATGCTGGGAAACATTAGATACATCTTGGAAACCTCCATCAGAACCTGTCAAGGCCTTTCCTCTCAAAATTAATATTTCTACATTTTCCCGCCTTGGTAGTCTCTGTATATTAGATAACTTGTTACTGTCAGGTCATTTTAATTAAGGAGGTCAAATCTAAAAACAGAAACAAATCACCCTTACCATTACATCTGCTGATCCTGGTGGCATGCCCAAAGATTAATTTGCTTTAAAATATCTTAATGTTTTACAAAGAAAAGGTATGGATGAAATGAAATGGCAAACTTTCATTCGTAATAGACAAGTCGTTGCTATTTTTGTTAATGCCGTTTGTGATCAGGAGCACATTTGCAATCACAAAAAAATGACTTCTGTCCATTTCATGCTGTCATTTAGCTCTAGCCAGATGAAAAATCTTGTCATTTTGATTACAAGCTGCCTCTGTAAGAGCTGTAACATCCAGTCAGCTAAACTGGTGCTCTGCCACCGGTTGAAATGGTTTACCTGGTCCAAGGAACAGAAGCAATGGCCAGAAGTGGTCTCTCATCTCTTTTCCTCAGAGGGTCCTGATATCCAACCGTGAATAAAATCCTGCTTCTCTGGACTAAGTTGTTTGGGAAATTTGACCCACACAGTTATTGTTTCACAGCACCTGCTGATGGAGTTGGCAGCTGAAAGCCAACATGCGCGTATGGGACAGGAGCAGTCTATTTTTGCCAAGCCAGAGTCTCTCTGGATTACAAGAGGAATTCCTTTTGTCTACATTACACATTCCATAGCATTGAGTTTGGGAAATTATGTAGAATTTTGCATTCCTGATCAAAATTTGTATCTTGATCCAGGTGATCAATATTTGGGACTAAGTAATTATTGAGTTTTTGAGCTTTAAAATGTGTGCCTGGATTAGTATATGTTCCTTTTCTCGTTATTGCTGTTCCTTACAGTATTCATGTTCCACTCAAACTTGAAAGACACAAATCTCTGAGATAATAGCCACAAGAGGGAGCTTACATGACTCACACTTTTAACCACCAGAATTTGCTTGGAAATGATCATTTGTTTTTGAAATTATGGGTTATGGATCTTTTTTTAAAAAACTCCATTAACATCCTTTATTATAAAGTTAAATAAATGGGTGCTTAGATATTGGCAACATGTATTCTCAAAAATCTAAGCAACAACGGAGGCAGGAACATTATGTTCACTTATTTGGGAGGAATATACAGTAATCACTTATTAGGTTTTTATTATTAGGAATTTGCCTGTGGAACCAGAGGTTGAGAGAACTAGAAGAACCAGCCTATGTGATCTTGGACAAGCTGTTCAAACCCAGGTGCTTGACCACATTCCAAAAGAATGGAATGGAAAAACCACCTCTGTGTATTCTCTATCTGGAAAGGTTTGTCATAAGTCAGAGTTGACTTAATGGCATGTGACAATCATTACTAAAAATGTGTAGGGCCACACAACAGTCAGTGTGGCTTTAGTGTGTAATACTCCATTTAGCCTTGGAACGGCAGTCAGTTGTTCTGCTTCCTGCCCACAATTGAAAATTGATAAAGTGATCCATGCACTCTTTTTCCAGTTTACTTGAACCCTGAGAAGTTGTAGTAATCCCAAGACATGTTGTGAGCTTGTTAGCAAGTGGCACAGAAATTGAGGGTTTTAGAAAGTGTACCATGCAAGGAGAATGACATTGAAGGTCTGTAGGAAAGCCTGAAACTTCCTGTGCTTTCCATGAAATGCCAGATCTTAGGTGTAGTTCCGGAAGAAGAAGGGCTCTCTTATGTAGAAGAAAAACAGGATAGTTTTCAAGGCAAAAGTGGACTGGATTCTTATTGGTAGATTTCACCACTTTAAAAACATTGCTACGGTTTGGATAATCTCCTTTCTCTCTGTGTGTGAGAATTCTTTGGGGCATCTGCAGTGGTGGGATGTCAAATTTTTTTACTACCTCACCGTGATGTCATCACAGTATGGGCGGAGCTAACATCATGATGTCATGGGCAGAGCCAACACCATGATGTTGTGGGCACTTTTCAACTTTTCAACAGTTAAAGAAGTTAGGTACTAAGTCTTTGCCTAACCAGTTCTCTAGGATAATATGTCTTAATGTAAATGTAAAACAGCTGTACCTCCTTAAGGGTTCTCTAATTGGAACAGCAATTGGAACAGCACAGGTGTAGCTTATTGATGAGGTAACTCCAAGACTTTGCTTAAAAACCGCAAGCCAGGCTGCCAGGCCTTTTTAGGAACTGTGGTAGTACATCAATATAGGTAAAGGTATTAAATACACATTAAAATACACACAGACACATCACATCCAAAGGTGAGTCACTTACCCTGGGGAGCAGGCTACAGGGAGCTTCAGGCTAGCAGCTTCTCTTCCTCCTCCCCGCTTGGGAGGACAGCAAGGAGGCTGTGCATATGCGCCAAGCACTGTAGGCATACATGCACATCAAGTGCTTGGCGTGCATGCAGATTAGGGGAACCAGTGAAAAGGTAAGCCCCGAAGGTAGTTCCCCCCAAAAGCTGCTATCAGTTCTCTGGGACACTGGGAAAAGTTACTACCGGTTCTAGCAAACTGGTGCGAACCTGTTATATCCCATCACTAGGCATATGTTATTATACTATTTTGATTGTTTATATGTTTTGAATCAAAACTTTTGATGTACCAGTGTCTTGTTTTTAAATGCTTATAAGCCACCCAGAGTGATCCTGATACCAGATGGGTGGGATATAAATGTAATCAATCAATCAAACAAAACAGAGTTCCCTAGATAGATCTGGGCTTCCCTGCCTCCCCTCCCTTTGCTCCCTGCTCCCCAACTAGCTCCTTTTGAAGTAGAACTGGATGAAGCCTGTCCCCACTCTACCTGTCAATATATATTCAGTTTTGCCATACATTCCCACCCTTGGGCTCTCATGGAAGCATTTGATCAAGTCAGCATTTACTCAAGCTTCTGCCGTACTTCACCATTTGATGTTTCCTTTCCACAGCCTTTGCACAGTGTAGGTGACTCTCCAGGGTATGTTGTCAGGTAGGGTCGGAGAGAATAGAGTGGTGTCGTGGATATTTTGTTGTTTCAGAACTCTAGAGACCTGTGTTCAAATCCCATTCCACCAGGGAAATTCACTGTGGTGGCAGCAGGGTGTGGTGTGGGTGTGGGTGTGGTTGGGGTCTTAGCAATATTAAACCCACTCTTGAAATGTTTCACATACCTTCTCAACCCCAATAAGGGTGCCATATGTTGGATGTGAAATTGACAGCAAGTATCAACAAGGGGCAGTCACTGGAAAAAAAGTCCCTTCCCTGTCTGCAATACTCCTCCTCCTCCTCCTCCTCCTCCTCCTCCTCCTCCTCCTCCTCCTCCTCCTCCTCCTAATAATAATAATAATAATAATAATAATAATAATAATAATAATAATAATAATAATAATAATAATAATAATAATAATAATTTCATGTCAGAAATTATTCTGAGTTGAAAGGATTTCTGAAACTCTGCTCAGGGAACATCCAACTGAGGCTCCTTTCATGTTCCCAATAGCTGGGACAGAGACAAGTGCTCAATCCATCATGCAGTACCCGGGTCTCAAACGGCTGACTTGCCAGCCTTTCAGCTAACAAGGCGAGCTTCTTAACTACTGAGCCACCTCAGCCCCTACCCAGTCTGCTGATGGATGCTTTCCTTTGGTAGAGAAATGTGAGCTGGATACAAAACTATCTGCCCAAAATAACAGGCGACAGACAATGATTCCAAGGAGATGCCAGAATAATTATACATAAACACCAGGCACCCCAGGATTAACCATGCCTATTATGCCACCGATTAGGTTGATTTTAACAGGGATTTTTCATAACAACCAACTATGGTCAGGATTGCAGCCTGAGGTTGTTACAAGTCCATTCATGGAAACTGAATGAATGGGAATCCTGAGGAAGATCATAAGTAGATTACATTATATGGAATGGTGCTATTTCCTGTGAGAAGAAGTTGGACAAGGATCCTATTTCTTTAGCAGCACTGTTGTGCTTAAAGGATGCGGAAGTCTCCTTCACAGGGAAAAAATGTATCCCATTGCTTTGGCAGACAGGAAAAGTTTCATATTTCGGAAGACATATTTTGAAGTGGTTTCAGTTGAGTTATTAATAGTCTTTTGGCCACACATGTACCTGTCACTCAGTTCTGCTTGTTTATAAAGTTCTACACAATTTTTTTTTAAAAAGGAGAAATCATATTATATTATTCCTAAAGCTACACTTGTTTGAAATCCCAACATAATTTTTAAAAAGTAATTTTGAACACAAAACAAATATTTAAGATAAGAAACAGCAAATTTGTTGCTCTTTTTGTTAAGAGTATGTGTCTTCTGTTTATCAGGAAGAAAATGAAAACAAATCATTGTAAATACATAATATTGTGTTCAGCCTATTTTCGTACAAGCATAGGAAAAACTGTGTTTCTTTAAAATGCTATGCATCTGTAAGAACTGCTATACCAAATAAGCAAACCTAAATTAAACCATTTATCCATTTCATTAAAAAAAAATAAAGTCACAGTATAGCTGTGTTACTTTCAATAGTGATTGCTTCCAATCATACTTGCTTATCAGTCTGCTTAGCATGAGAGTCTCATGGGGTTTTCACAAGCCAAGCTTTTTAGTATGTAATAAATTACACAGAAATAGGTTTACATGGAATATATGCCCAGACTTAAACTCATAGGTCAAGATGAAAAGATCTGAAAAATTACAACAGTGAGTCCAGAAGTTGCTTAGACTGGGTCTTTAAAAAACCATTGCGTGCCAGGGCATGCTGTATGAATCGTGATATATGGGTGTGAAAGCTGGACAGTAAAGAAAGATGAAATAAAAAAACTGATTGAAATATAGTGCTGGAGAAGAACTTTGCATAGGCCCTGAGCCACCAGAAAGACAAACAAGTGGGTCCTAGAGTAAATCAAGCTTGAGCTTTCCCAGAAGGCAAAAGATGAAACTGAGGGTGTCATTATCTGGGCACTTTATGAGATGGCAAGTTTATCTAGAAAAGGCAATGGTGCTAAGAAAGATGGAAGATAGCAGCGACAGCAGAAGAAGACCAAACTCAAGAAGGATTGATTCAATAAGGCAGTTATGGTGAACCTTTTAGAGACCGAGTGGTGGTAGGGAGGGAGGAAGTGCTCCCATTGGGCTGCTGGGCAGAGGGGCAGGGCAACTCTGTGCTGGGGGGAGGGAGGAAGTGTTCTCATTGGGCTGCTGGGCAGAGGGGCAGGGCAAACTCTGTGCTGGGGGGAGGGAGGAAGTGTTCTCATTGGGCTGCTGGGCAGAAGGGCAGGGTGAACTTTGTGCTGGGGGAACAGCGCACATGCCCACAGAAAGGGCTCTGAGTGTCCCCTCTGGCATGTGTGCCATAGGTTCACTACCAGTGGTGGGCAGCTACTGGTTTGCACCCTCCGAGGGGGGGGGGTAGCAATATTGGGTAGCCTCTGGGCAGGGGGTGGCAAAATTGGGTGGCCTTCGGGTGGGGGGGAAAGCGAAATTGCGTGGCCACGCCCACCTCCCTGCCCTGCCCCATCAGGTTTTGTCCCTTGAAGTGGTTCAAGGTCTCCCTTGCTCAAAAGCCAGTCATATCCGACTCTAGGGGCCAGTGCTCATCTCCATTTACAGCCAAAGAGCCAGTGCTGCCTGTGTTTGCAGATGTATACATGACCATATAGGAGGCATGACTAGATCACTCATGATGTAGGTTCCACCCATGATATAGGCTCCACCCATGACATATGCTCTGACCACAGTGTGGTAATGAATTTTTTTGCTGCCCACCACTGTTCACTACCACTGCCCTAAGGGAAGCCACAGGCTATAACTTACAGGATCTGAGCAGGGCTGTTTGAGGACAGGACATTTTGGAAATCTTTCATCCATAGGGTAGCTATAAGTCAGAGTCAGAGATGACTTGACAGCAAAAAACAACAACCATGCTACTTTGACCCATTCAATCAAAGCCCACACAAATGAATCAGACATCCACTCCACGTTCACACAACAACTCATTTCTCAGCGGAATGAAGACTGAATGCTATTACTTAAAAGAAAAAAGGAAGACAATTCTACATGACTCATTTAGTAAGCAATGGTGCACGTTCCGTTATAATGGCTGGATGCAAAATGGCTGCTCAGTTGGGCATGTGGGAATAGATTGAGTCCAGTGAGTGAGTTCAGTACGAGTCTGCCAGAGGCTTAGCAATTGGAATTTTTAGGAAATGACTTGGCTTTCACCGTGGTTTCACAAGGAATAACATTAAAGGAGGACATAGCTGAGGATCTCAACCTCCTCTACATCACTTGGAAGACCTTGAATAGGCTTTGGGTTGGAGTCCCTAAATGCAAGATCAGCATGTTCAAGTGGAGGCTGCTGACAGACGACAACACGTGGTGTGAATGTGGAGAGATGCAGAAGCCGGCTCATTTACTGGTCTGTCAATTGCTGCCAGAGATAAGGATTTGGGTTTGGGCAATGACAAAGCAAAGAAAGTGGCTTCATTTTGGCAGTCCACGGTTTAACTGCGACATGAAAGAAGATGATGACTGCAGTTTCAGTTGTCAGTCTCCTCTTACTTTGTTGCTTCCATTAGTTTCATTTCATTTATTTGAAAGACACCTTGTGAGCCATCTTGAGTCCTCTCAAGGGGAGAAAGGAGGCCAATAAATCAGATGAGAGAGAGAGAGAGAGAATATAAACGCTACTGCCAGCGCTCATAACTCCAAGAACCATTCTTTCAGAAGTCATTATCGGAAAAGGCAAAAATGCTCCTGAACCAGCAGACAAGGACTGTAAATACTAAAAATGATTATTTATTTTTCAGCCAGCAGTTTGAAGGGCAAGGCTTTCTTGTCCACATTGGACTGAATCTACCACACACATGGGAATGCTACAGAACTTTAATGATTAATAATGTAAAGTACCTTAATCTACCTTCACATTGTGCTAAACACAGTTTAGATTTTATCATGCCTGCAGTCTCTTTCATTCATAGTCATTCTTTTTCAGCAAGGGAAAAAAAGGGAAGGGGTAGTGGTGTTAAACAATGTTCCAGAAATTCACAGGGATTCTTGAGATTGGCAGACTAACCTCTTATCTGAAGGGTAAAGGTCTCCCTTGCTGGAAAGCCAGTTGTATCCAACTCTAGGGTTCAGTGCTCATCTCTGTTTACAGCAAAAGAGCCCATGTTGTATGTGTCTGCAAGTGTTTCCATGGTCATGAGGCAGGCATGACTAGATGCCAGAGCACACAGAACACTGTTACCTTTCCCATTGAAGTGGTACCTATTCATCTACTTGCAATTTCATGCTTTCAAACAGCTAGGTTGGCATACCTACACATTGGCCTATTTTGAGAAGGGAAGTGTGAGTACACAATGCATACAGAGGAAAGAAACCTTCAGGAGAATAATGCAAATTAGTTTCATTTCCTACCACTCTTTGAAAAAAAATAAAGCCAAAATTTCCAGCCAGCTCAACTTCACTTCTGATGGCACCGAGATGTCCTGTGATTTCCTGTGCATGTAGGCGGTAGCTTCTAACAAGGTAGCCTGTGGGGCCTTGTGGATTGTTCTGAGTGCTGTGTGGGAGAAATGTTGATCCTTCAAATAAGGTCATTCCTTTCATATCCAGGATGACTGTGCCTCTCACAACACCCTTGTGAGAGGAAAAAGGCAATAATCCCCAAGACAAAAGAACTCATTTGATTGGTAATTACGGGTTTCAGAAGTAAATTTCAGAAGCAAATGTTACTGTATATATTGGACAAAGAATTTAAGCATCTGCCAGGATTGTTGAGGAGAAACCATTAATTCTATCAGCTGTTCTTAAAAGTGGATTAAGACACACCCAGAAGAAACCATCAATCTGTTAAAAAGCTAGGTCCTAATGATAGGTCTAATTTCAAATGGGCAAAGTATAATGGGTGTAAAAGAATCAAATTATCTTAATTGGTCCTAATTAAGAATGCACCATTTACTTTCCACAATGCTCAATTCAACAGTTCAGAAATTAAGATTAAGGAGCTGTGTTGCTCTAATTCACTGTACAGTACTGTATTCTATATGTATTCTATATGCCCCTGTTTTTCAAAGTTACTGTGCCTTTGGTATAGCTTCAGCAGATAGTTTAGCAGTAAACCAGTAAATTCACTTGATTCAGCAAATTGATGATTTAGGTTGGGATGGACCATGAGGGTCCCCAGAGACTTTCCCAGATTTATTGTTTTAAAAAAGAGACTAATGTTTCAAGGTACATTGCCACAAACACCTTGATTTGATAATTCCACTTTTTGTAAAAGGTTGTGTTGCTAACTGGAGCAAGGGAGGAAAAGGGAAGGGGAATAAACATAGTTAAAAGCCATTATAGCATATTTACTGATAGTATTATGAGCCAAATGCCTTATGAAATAAAAATGATTTTGTTTGCTAGATTATTTATTTATTTATTTATTTATTTGTTTATTTATTAGTCAAATTTATTCATTGCCCTTCTCACTGAAGTGACCTATGGCGATTTCACAACAGTAAAAACATCAATGACAGATAAAACCCATTAAAAAATTATTAATCAAGAGTTTAAAACTAGCTAAAAACAAATTAAAAATTAAAAGTTTATACTAAATTACAACTAAGAAATTAAGGACAAGGGGCTCAAATTAGCCAAGGTGCTGGGGTCATTATACCAGCTGTCCACCAAACCCATCTCGCCAGCCAGGTTTTCACTCTTGTCTGTATACGTAACTCAACTGATAGGAGGTTCCATAGGGCTGGGGCAGACCAGAGAAGGCACTCTTTCTAGTGCCAGAGAGGTGCGCCTCTCTGGCCAATGGCACAACCAAAGAGCCTCTCCGGTTCGCTCTAGTGGGACGGACAGAGGTCCTTGGGGTGATGCAGTCTCTTAAGTATCCTGGTCCACTACCATGTAGGGCTTTAAAGGTGATAACCTTGAATTGCACCCGGAGACAAACTGGAAGCCAGTGCAGTTCTCTGAGCAGTGGTGAGGCATGAACATAAGGCCCCTATTCCATCATGATCCGAGCAGCTGCATTCTGGACCAACGGAAGCCTCCAGATGGTCACCAAGGGCAGC
Source organism: Furcifer pardalis (assembly GCA_030440675.1). Classification (NCBI taxonomy): domain Eukaryota; kingdom Metazoa; phylum Chordata; class Lepidosauria; order Squamata; family Chamaeleonidae; genus Furcifer; species Furcifer pardalis. The sequence continues at coordinate 153,582,747 of CP126894.1, read as the reverse complement.
CCCATGTAGAACACATTACAATAATCAAGTCTGGAGGCGACCAAAGCATGTGTGATCATGAGCAAGGAGTCCCACTCTAGGAGCAGTCTTAAGTGGCGAATAACACGAAGTTGTGCAAAGGCCCTCCTAGCCACGACTGCCACCTGCTCTTCGAGCAGGAGTCGTGAGTCCAGGAGGACCCCCAGATTACACACCAGGTCTATTTGGGGCAAAACTGCCCCATCCAGAACCAAAGATGGTAGCTCCCAAGATAATGCAGGACCCCTAACCCACAGCCACTCAGTCTTACCAGGATTCAGTTGTAGCCTGTTGTCCCCCATCCAGACCGACAGCCTCCAGGCACCTGGAAAGGTCTTCCACTACATTGCTAGATTAAGGTTAAGAAGGCTTCTGCTTCTACAAATAATCTAGTAGGTAGTGTAATCCCCTCATTTTCTGTTCTGAGTAGGCCAGTCACCAGTACAATATTCCTGTATTGTTCAAAAAGTATAGTAACACCTTGGATAACGATTGCATCAGATAACACTAAAATCTGATAACAATGCAATTTTTTTTTAAAAAATTGCATCGGATAACGATCTGTTAGCGTTATCCGATGCAATCGTTCATAGCAGCGGGGTGGCCGGAAAGCCACCCTGCAGCTGTGGAGGCAGGGGCGTTTTGGCTTACTGCAGCAGCCAGGGAGGTCGGGTAACATCAGAAAAAGCGTGGTTCGGGTCACCTGACCTCCCCAGAGCAAGCAGGGGTGGCAAGGAGCCCAAAATGGGCAGAAAAAATGAAAGATTTTTTCCACCCATTTCGGGCTCTGCGGTACCCCTGCCACCTCTGGGGAGGTCGGGGGACCCAATCCGCGCTGTTCCCGACCTCCCCAGATGCTGCAATCGCAGCATGGGATTGGCGTTTGGGCTGGGGGGTTGAATGGGTGCACGCCCGGTTCAACACCTAACCCATGCAGCAGATCCCACGCTGCAACCTGCCTGCCTCTTTGGAAAGGGCAGTGGGGATTCTACTCATCATGGAATGCCCACTGGCCTTTCTGAAGAGGCAGGCAGATCGCCACCCTGTCCCCTTTCCTCTTCGGAAAGGGAACAGGGCTTTTTAAAACGTTGTGCGATCAATGCATTGCACAATGTTAAAAACCGGATGAATAGACTTGCAAAACCAAGTCTCATCATTATCCAAGGTACTAGTGTATTTCATGGGACCCTTCCTCAGAAGGGAAGTAAAATGGCTCTGTCAAAAGTAGATTAGCAGGAAGAAAGGAGATAGAAAGGAAGAGAAGGAAGGTTAAACTAGGAATCCCAAGAGCATCCCTAGTATCCATATGTGGGGAGTTGAGATCTTCTGGTATTGACAATTTAGGAAAATAAATTCCAGAAAGAAACCAGTTTTGAAACAGTTTGGCAGAGTTTTCTTGTGTTACATGCAGAAAAATGATGTATGTCCCTGGTGATTGGAAGACGCTATTCCTTTTTAAAGTCAGCAGATGACTGCCTCTTAGTGGCAGGAATATTAAAAGGGAAAATCTAAAAATGCAATGTTACATAACTGTAATTCGTTGCACTGCTAGAACATCCCTGAACATTTTCCTTATCTGTGTACACCATGCTTTGTTTCTTAGTCTTAGAGTCACATTTTACAAAATCTGAAAGATTATGCAGAAGAGGAGAAAATCCTCAAGATTAATGCAGAAGTAAGCTTCACACAAGAAGCCACATAAATTCAGTGAAAATTTTATTTGGAGTGAGGGATAAAAATAAACTCCAAGAACCAGATGTTAAAAACACAGATGAACACATTACAGGCAGTATTCAGGTTTCTGCTTGCATCCTTTTTTAGTCTGCAGTGGCTTAGGGGTTAAGACGCTGAATTTGATGACTAGAAGTGTGACAGGTCAGCAGTTCGAGACCTGAGCACTGCACGATGGAGCGAGCTCCCATCTCTGTCCCAACGCCTGCCAACCTTGCAGTTCAAAAGCAAGAAATTGCAAGCAAATAAATAGGTACCACTTTGGTACCATGCACTCCAATGTTTTGTCATGCCTGCCACATGTCCATGGAAACATCTGCAGACAACGCTGGCTCTTTGGCTCTAAACGGAGATGAGCACCGAACCCTAGAGTCGGATATGACTGGCTTCCGAGCAAGGGCAACCTTTACATGCCAAAAGTTAGAACAATGTTTTTGTGTTAGTCAGTTGCAACAAAAGTAGTAAAGGCTCCTGGGGTTGTCGTAACAACTGATTAATTTTATTTGGTGGAAATTTATTTATTTATTTAAATTTCTATACTGCCCTCCTTGCCAAAGGCGACCCAGGGCAGTTTAACACATCCTAAAAAACATCGAAACAATACAGGCTAAAATTCTAAAAGCTCTCAAAATCCACAGTTAAAACCAATAAAAACTAGGACTAAAACTTTGTATGATTTGAAAACTTAAGAACTTAAGGGAGCAGGGGAGGAGGTCAAACCAGCCAGCAGGCTGAGGTCATTGTGCCTCCAGTACCCCAGGCCTGCCCTGCCAGCCAGGTTTTTACACCCATCCGGAAGGGCAGCAGCACTTGACGAATGCACTCCACTTTTCCAGAGGGAAGGGATCTGCCTCTAGTGCAATATTTGCTGTCCTTCTGCACTTCCCAAGGGCTTTATCAGTTGGGCAATGTATAAATACTTTCAATCAATTAATCAATGAAATAATCACAAGAAATACAATCCTTAGTAAAGTTTTCCTTTGCTCGAAAGCCAGTCGTATCTGACTCTAGGGCTCAGTGCTCATCTGTTTCAAAGCCAAAGAGCCAGCGCTGTCTGCTTCTGCAGATGTTTCGATGGTCATGTGGCAGGCATGACTAGACACCTGAGCTCACAGAATGCTGTTACATGTGGCAGGCATGACTAGACACCTGAGCTCACAGAATGCTGTTACCTCCCCACCGAAGTAGTCCCTATTTATCTACTTGCAATTTCTTGCTTTCGAACTGCTAGGTTGGCAGGAATCCTTAACATTCCTTAAGGGAAGAGTAATCTTTCTACCACACATTTCCTTTACCTCAAAGGGGAGAAAGCAGTATTACCTTAAGCATTGTTCATTGACTATTTATTTCATTTCTCCCAACTTTGATGACAACTAGAGAAGTCCCACTTTCACTGCTTGTACATGAGAGAGTGGTTTGCCAAAATTAAAATTGAAGGAGGATCATAGGAGAGCAGAGGATTCAAATTTCTCCGTTATCTGTTTGAGGTCAAAATGTGTCTCACTTCTGATTACATTAGATCAAGACCGAATTCTTTCTCTTCCAAGCACAATAATCTTGCCTCTGAACATTATTCTGCAGTATTGACCAGTCTTTACATTGGGGTTTTTTTTTTTGCAGGCCAGTTTGGCTTCGTGGTTAAGACATTTAGCTTGACGACTGTAAGGTCAGGAGTTCAAGACCCAATTGCTGAGTGATGGTCCACCATCTGTCCCAGCTCCTGCCAACCTAGCAGTTCGGAAGCAAGGAGTTAGGTAAAAGTTGCTCTGGTTCGAAAGAGTTGCAAGTAGATAAATAGATATCGCTTTGGTGTCTAGTCATGCCTACCACATGACCACAGAAATGTCAAGCAAGAGAGACTTTTCCCTTCGGTTAAGGTCTTTTTCATTAGCGGGCACCTGCTGTGCTGAAACTTTCAGACACAATTTTAATGCAGTTTTACTGTTAAACATTTAATCTCAAGAATGCCATTTTTAAATGACTTCGGGCACACCTTGACTTTTATTGTATCACTAAGTTTCACACACTCCTCCAGAAAGTTATGAATGCCCATATTCTAAAACTATTCCATTCACCTTTGAAATGTTGGTGAAAACTCTAGCTGTGTTCATGTGTTACCTTTTCTGATGTTATCAACTCACATAGCAAGAAGAGTTCTGCTGTTGCTCCATCCCTCCCCGCCCTCACCACATTCTCCAACAGACGGCATATGTTTGAAGAGAGGTTCCAGCTCATTTGTCAACATCTGGCTTCTTGCTCACATGTATGACCTACGTGCAAGTACCTCTTCAGACTTATCCCTGCTGCTCCGGATAAAGGACGTGAGTAGGGAAGGGAGCAGTCAGGTTTGCTGGAAGTACCTCGGATTGCGGAGAATGGATATATTTCATAAGATTCAAGCAATAGAAGAGACTGGGCTACTCACTTTACTTTCCATATTTTTCATTGAACAAAATGGGACTTAGTTAAGAGATATTAATGGCCACCAGTATGGATGGCTATGTGTTTGAGAGGCAGTAAGGTGGGGAACATAGAGACTGCAGAGGCGTTGTGGTTAATACGCTGGACTTGATGACTGGAAGGTTGGTAGGTCAGCAGTTCGAGACCCAAGTGCTGCGCAATGGAGAGAGCTCCCGCCTCTGTCCCAGCTCCTGCCAACCTAGCAGAAAATTTGCAAGCAAACAGGTACTACTTCGGCGGGAAAGGTAACAGCATTCTGTGCACTCCAGTGTCTTGTTATGCCTACCACATTGCCATGGAAACGTCTGCAGATGTAGGCAGCATTGGCTGTCTACACAGGTTGTAAACAGAGATGAGCACTGCACCCTAGAGTTGGATACAACTGGCTTTCAAGCATTAAAGACCTTGACCTTGACCTAAGGTTGGGGACATGCAAGATGCAGTTGCATTCCTACATTGTTTGTGAACTTTTAGTTTGATCCAGGCATGGATTGTCTTGTGTTTCCCCCATTCATATAGGGATGTATGTCCACAGTCACAATGACCCTGGGAGAATAAACCCAGCAGCCAGACATGTTAAGATTCTAATGCAAAACTTTAATAAATTAATATGCATGCTCAATAAAAATACAACATGACAATTTATGAACATCACCAACAAAGTTATCCACACTCACTCAGCACTACCCTCTTTAACATGGAACCATACAAAAAGGCAATCTTGGAAGTGGCAGCCAAAATATGTTTCTGATTACAAGAAAATGTATTCCACAAAAGTAATTTTATGGAACCTAAGAAGAAATCATTGTTAATATAGGACAATAAGAATACACAATGTCAATGGATAGAGGCACACTGCGGCCAACTGCACCCCCTGCTTTCTCTCACCTGCATGAAATATCAGAAACCGAAAAATAAAAGGAAAATAAAAAGAAATCCACAACAGATTTACACTGAGAAACATGCCAAAGTACAATCACAGACAATTCCAGAGGACAGAAGCTGTGCTGTTCCTGTTGTGTTCTGCGTATGAGAAGCCTCACAAGAGAGGATGATCAAGAAGGAGACCATTAAAGCTTGGATGTCCTGTACTGTGATGAAACAACTCAGACCTACCAGTACTAGAAAGTACAACACACATTACAGTCTTTTTCCAACAAGGTCTGAATGGTACCACAGAAGCAACAGAAGAGCATCTTTCATACACTGTAAGCTCACACGGAAGCTGGCTCAGTTACTGCAAAAACATTCCTTCATCATCCCCAGATCTCTACTGCTGTCCATGTCAAACATATGCACACACTCACTCACGAAGAAGTTCAAAATAAAATATCTTCATTTTTAATAAGCATCTCCACCACAAGTCTCTGGTAACGGATATCATTCAGGGCAGCCATTGCATCGAGCTCCGGTGATCGCATTAGCGTTGGTCCAAACACAATGCCCAGGTTCTCGGCATTCATCAGATTCTCTTTCTCATGGAGTGTCACCCTGTTAACAAAGAAGGCAATGGTTTAGTCAAGTGTCAAGTCACTGGGGAGCCTTACCAGGGGGCATCCTGATAGCATAAACACAGGACACAATGAGTCACAACTGACCCAGCTGCAATGTCACCCGCAGAAATGTCATCTCCAGGGTTTCTTAGTTACCAGTCATGACAGTGCGTGTGCAGGGTTTGTGGAGAGCCTGTTCTGTGGAGCAGTGGATAGAAGCTAACAAAATGGGATCGACGGAAACATAAATTGTGAAGCTGTGGAGCCACTCAGGTATGATTAGGAATGTTTTGGTCTTCAGCAAGTTGAAACAGCTGGTCATCAAAGATACACATCAAGAGAATGGAGCATCCCTTTGGCTTGTAATTAAAGGGTTCCATTACAAGCAACTGTTGAACACTGCTTTATCAAGCCAAAGGTGTAAAAGAGAGATTCCCTCTGCCCTGCACTTACGATACTGAAACTCAGGGCTGTCTGACACCAGCTGAATGGTGAGAGGTTCAATGCAGACAAAAAAAGAAGCATTCTTTTACACAGCAAGAAAGGTAAATCATGCAAGGTTCTGCAACAAAGTGTGGTGACATGGCTACTAACTCAGATAAATCCTTAATGGATATAATTATAATTTGGAGAGAGTCACTGCCCATATACTCTACTTGACCACTGCAGCAAGACCACAATGGGTGGCCATTGTAGGGAACAGGAGAAGCCTCTGGTCATAACCATCCAGGTTTTTTTTTTGTCATTCTAGGAGTGTGGAGGGTCACAGGTACATAACCCTTATCTAGCTTGACATGCTGTTCTCCACACTACCCAATCAAAAAAAGGAATCAAAGGATTCCAGTAAAGTAGTATATTTGCACTGGCTCCCATTGCTTAAAAGGATGTTGATAATCAACTGGTTACTGTTTATGAAAATATTCTTTGACATTACTTGAAAGCTATCTTAGAAGGATTTGTACTATGAAATATTCTAAAAATAAAACATTTATTTATTTAATAAACAAGCCACCTTTCTCCACATGGGAAGGATTTATTCATCTAAACATACCTTACACGGTTACAGTAATACCTCGGATAACGTTTACCTCGGATAACGCTAAAATCGCATAACGTTAAGTAATCTGGGGTGGAGAATTGGATCGAATAACGTTAAGTTCCTATGGGATGCATCGGATAACAACCACTAAAGCCTGTGCAGTTACAATGTATCTCTATGGAGCTTTAACGTTATGCGATCCATCCCATAGGATTTTAACATGCATCGGATAACACTAAAAATCGGATAACGCCAAGACTTGTGGAACCAAGTCTTAGCGTTATCTGAGGTATTACTGTATTTAGAAACTAAAACACCACTCTAGGCTGCATGGAGAAAGGAGAAAAGCATGTAGTATACAAGCGGGAAGTTTGTATTCTTTTGTAGAAGCTGCAATTTCTGTATTCTATGTTGAGCAACTCACATTTACAATACAATAAAAAAATAGAAAGCTTGACATCTGAACATTATGGCTTTTATTACTGCAAGGATGACAGTCTCTACCTTCTTCTCTGCTTTGTTAAAGGTGTAGCATACAAACGGCCATCTTGAGGTGCTATAATTTCCTTAATGGTAGTTAACTGCCTTTGTAAAATTTAGACTTTGTAAATAAGCTTCTGGACAGATTAAGCAAAAGCTCTAACATATATTACTAGCTTACAACTGAGAATAAACCCTGTCAAGGAGACTAAACACCCACTGGACAAACGTTCATGAATTATAAGTGAAATATAACATTCCCCCTCAAGTGAGGAAATGTTAAAAGCATTGCCTGGAATGAAATCATCTTAGATAACATTAACGATTGCCAGGAACGCTAGTTGCTAGGCAAATTGTTCTGAAGTTGGCCAACCTCTGCAATTTCTATTTATAGTTAATATGAATATAGTAAGTTGGCTGACCCAACTGAATTTGATAAGACTCTATTAGCTGTTTCCTCATGTCAAGATGCCTAAGAGCGCATGCCTATAAATGGTGCCTTATGTTGAGTTGTTGCTAACCATTTGAATGATCTGAGGTCCATCATACTGTGAGACAAATCTGCTAATTTACATTTGCATGGGGAAATTATAATTAGTTATTAGAATGTATTTAAATTTGACAGAGGGCAACAAGGCTATTTATTTCTCATCAGAATAATCTTCAAATAAATCATGATATTCAATTAATGTGTACTCCCTTTCCCCAAATCTGGGATTACTTTTCAATTCCTAGTACAGTAAAAACTCGATTTACAAATGCCTCGATTAATGAATGCCTCGAGTTATGAAAGCGGTTTGTGTAGATTTTTACAGATCAAAATGACGCTGCCATTTTAAATCTCAAAAGGGTGGCACTACCATTTTGAGCTCTAGACACACACACCCGCCACCCCACCGAAAATCTAAAAAAATCACGTACCGTGGCAGCGGAGGAAGCGGCGGCAATCGTGGCTTCAGAGAATGGCAGGGACTGAGGGGATTCCTTTACCAGTGCCTTCCGGAGGTGGAGGGGGTGGTGGACACACTAGACACAGCTGCACAAACGGCCACAAGGATGTTTTTTACAACATCCTTGTGGCCATTTGTGCTGCTGTATCCACTGTGTCTGCCACCGCCTCCACCTACGGAAGGCTCTGGGAAAGGGATCCCCTCGGTCCCCGCCATTCTGCATAGCCAAGTGCCTTTGCTGTGTCCAAAAAAGTAAGGGGGGCTTTTTCGATCACAGCAAAGACTCTGTGGAATGGCAGGGACTGAAGGAATCCTTCCCCCAGACCCTTCTGGATCCTGCGGACCTGGCGGATAGGCCAGCAACAGTGGCAGAAACAGCCACATGGACATTTTTTACGATGGATATGGAGGAAAGGTTCCTTCGGTCCCTGCCATTCTGCAGAGCCCAAAGCCTTTTCTGCGACCGCAAAGTCCCCCCTACTTTTTTTGGTCGCAGCAAAGGCACTGGGCTATGCAGAATGGTGGAGACCAAAGGAATCTTTCTTCCCGACCTTTGCGGAGCCTGGAGACCCAGTGGACAGGCCAGCGACAGTGGCAGAAACAGCCACAGGGACATTTTTTACAATGTCCCTGTGGCTGTTTCTGCCACTATGTCCAGCGTGCCCGTCACCCCTGCTGCCTCCGGAAGGCTTTGAGAAAGCAAATCCCCTCAGTCCCTGCCATTCTCCGAAGCCCAGACACTTCACTGCAACCACAAAAGCCCCCCCCCCCTTTTGTGGCTGCAGGAAAGTCTCTGGGCTTCGAAGAGGACAGGCATTAGGATACCCCCCCAGGCTCTACCGGACCATATAAGTAGTAGGGACAGCATGGTTCCCACTCTCTGGAGCAGCAGGAGGAAGGAAGCAGAAGCAGTAGCTAAAGGTGGAGAGAGATCTCTGTTTAAATTCTTTCCCCCTATACATAAGGATGCATAACTCAATTTTTCTTGTAACTCGAGGCACCCCCATAAGGATGGGGGTGCCTCGAGTTACGAGAAAAATTCAGTTATGAAAGAGGCCATGGAACCAATTTTTTCCCATAACTTCGGATTTTACTGTACTTCGCAAATATGCGAAGAAACGTATAAAAGAAAATGGCTGATTCATGATCTCTCTTTCTTTCTTATTCACTTATACTCCCTTCCCCCACTGATATAATGTGCAGGATATTTCAATGTACAGTGGTACCTCGCTTAAAGAGCATAATGCGTTCCACAGGATTGCTCTTTAAGCGAGTTTGCTCTTTAAGCGAAACACCATTGTAAGTGACCAAGGGGGGGGGGGTTACTGCAAACCCCATTTTATTTGTTAAGCAAGTTTTTGGTTGGTTTTATTTGTTAAGCGAAGCGAACATTCAGAGAAAATTCTGTTCTTTAAGCAAGTTACTCTTTAAGTGAAAAGCTCTTTATGCGAGGTTTGACTGTACATATTCTATCAAATTCAGGAAGGGGAGGATTTGCTCTTGGAATTTATTTTTAGAAATTGCTGAAAAACACATTATAAGATGTCCAGGAAAGATGTTCTCTCAGCTATTATTGTGCCAAACAACGATATGTCTCTTATCTTATAAATAACCATTGCTCAAATCAACACATTCACCATGTATTGGCTTCCATGTTACTTGCACCTGAGAAAAGTTAATAATGTTTCTGATAGCACATATTTTGGGTAATTAAAGATTTCTTACTTCAGTCTCACCAGTTTCTTGACTCCTTGTAATCCCTTTCATTGCATGGAGATCGTAGGAGCCACATGACCAAAGGAGGAAATCTTTAATCCCCCCCCCCCCCCCAGGTCTTCACACCCTTCCTAAAGGCCAGTAGCTCCATCTGGAGACACAGCTCTAGAGGCAGATTGCTATGGGGCTTAGCCATCCGGGGGGTGGGGGGTTCTGAAGAGAGGCTGGGAAAAGGGTCCCTAGCCTCTCTTTAGCCCCCCCCCCCGATCAGTAAGACCCTTAGCGGTCCAGGCAGAGGTTTCTGAACAGAGTCTGGGAAAAACTTTTCCCAGCCTCTATTCAGAAACCCATCCACCCCGCCTGGATTACTAAGGGGTTTAGCCATCCAGGCCGGGGGGAGGACTTCTGAAGAGAGGCTGGGAAAAGGGTCCCTAGCCTCTCTTCAGAACACCCCCCATCACTAAGCCCTTTATTTTCCCCAAACCCCAGCGCCGATGCCAGAATGGGATCAGCCCTGGGGTTGGGGGAAAGAACTGCCATGCGCGTGCATTTTTTCCCTAAACCCCAGCGCCGATGCCAGCAACGGGCAATCCCACGCTGAGACCAACAGTTTGCTTGGGAAGGGAACGCGCGTTCCTTCCTCAAGCAAACTGGATCGCTCCCCCTGTTTCCTTTCCTCTTCGTAAAGGGAACAGGTTTTTTTAAAAGGTTGTGTGATCAATGCATCGCACAATGTTTAAAAATGGATAACGTTATGACTTGTGGAACCAAGTCATAATGTTATCCGAGGTACTAGTGTACTAAAAATATCACCTTGCTGGTGATATCATGATCCTCCCCTGGCATACTTCAGCCATCAGGGTTTGCTTGAAATGTTTGGTGCATTTTATTGACCTGAAAATTGCTGGTTCAAACCTTACGTTTCATGAAATTAGTTTTGCACCCCAACTCTAACGTGGTAAATTGTTTCAGAAGCCTGACATAAATCTGAGTGACACCGTCCGAATAAGAAATCTGTACCTCTTCATGCATATCCAATTTTTTCCTCAGTCTTGAACACTCCTGGGTGAGTTTTGACATTGCTATTTTAATTGGTAGAAACATGCTGCGGGATGGTGTAGAGTTCCTACCCTCACTCGGAATCAGATTATCTATAACAGGGATTCTCAAACTGTGGCCCATGGGCCAAATGCGGCCCACAGCGCCATTTCATGTGGTCCCCCACCATCTCTGCCACACCAGGAAGTGGCATGTGGTGGAGGAAGGGCAATGTGGCCATCCAGCGAGCCCCCGAAATTGTCTGAGGGGGCACGATCCAGCCCCCCACTTAAAAAGGTTGAGAACCCCTGATCTATAATTGCATAAAACAATCAGGTTTTGAGTCAAAGTGTCCTTTGATTGTTAAACAATGCTTCTACAGACATGTTCAATGGTGCCCTATCACCTCCAGTCAAACAGACTACTTAAAAGTATCCTACAGGTGGCAGAATAACAGAAGCAAGTTAGTCAAGCTTCAAAGACAAGGCCAAGGCATTGAGATTACCAGTAAAAATGATAGCAAGATGATTTCAAGATTAGTAAATTACATTTAGAGTAGTCCACTCTACAGGGTGGCCCATAAGTCCCTACCCGTCCTCTCTGTGGTCACGTGTGCTGTCTCCCCAGGATTTACCCTACTGCTTTGCCCAGCAGTCCAATAGGAGTGTTTCCTCATCCTTCCATCACAGAATTCACCCCATCCCTCTGCCCGGCAGCCCAATGGGATGCTTCCTCCACCCCCCAGCAGAGCCCTTCTCTCTATGGGCTGGGTAGTGACTTACGTGCCATCCTGTAGTGTGCTTTACTCTGTAAAGAAACAGGATAGAAGATATTGCCTATGGCATCAAATAGCCAAATAATCTTAGATTAATCTTATTGACGCCTTTGAAAATAATAATAATAATAATAATAATAATAATAATAATAATAATAATAATAATAATAATAATAATAATAATAATAATAATAATAATAATAATATTTGTATTTATATGCCGCTCTCCTTGCCGAAGCAACCCAGAGCGGCTTACAATGTTACAGTATCAAATATAAAAGCAACAACATATCAATATAACAAATATAATACAGTCAATATAGTTATAAAAGCAAAAGCACAATACAATCAAAAAAATGCAATTCAATCAATATACAGTATATAAAAAAAATGTAACAATATAATAGCAAGATAATATTCCATTCAGCATTACAAATATGATTCAGTGTCATAAATACAAATATCAAGTCACAAATACAAATACAAATACAGTATCATCAACTTTCACAAGTATAACCAACCACACCGAGTGCAGGATCTTTAATTTTTGTACCTTTTTAAATGTGCCATGAGATAACGCAGGCTTTCACAGTGTGCAGGTGGCAGTAGCTTCAATGCTTCATGAAGTATTTCCAGCTGTTCATCAGGATCTGTGGCTTCTGAAATGGAAAATACAGGCATCAAATTTAAGTAAAAGAATGCAGAAAAGTGAGACTGAAGGAGTCTCTTTTCCACATCATTCTATCTCTATATAATTGATTTCAATTGTCATCTGAGAGAATTAGACAAAAGGAGAACCAAACAAAGAAATAACTTAACTTGTAAGGAATTCAATCTGTTCATGTCCTTTTTGGATAGAAACAGGAAGAGGAATACATATGGCAAACTAAAGCCGTTTTAACCTAAGCTTAATTCTAACAGCAGAAAAAGGGAATGTGTTTCCAAACCATATTTCCAAATCTTCCATTTGGAAACACAGATCTACTGAGGGCATTTGCTTTCCAACCATGACTACTTGGTCAAGATGGCATTCTTTGCACAGGGCAGATTTATGTTAAGGTGCTCATCAAATGTGTGTCATTTATGATGTTAGGTAAATGCACACTTCCTGGAGTAATTATGTGTATCAGAATACCTTATGCTCTGGTTGCTTTACTTCTCGTAACTTTGCCATACAGTTTTTGTCTCAAAAAAAGAACCAAAATATGTAGTAGCTAGGAAAGGTGGAGGGCAAAAGAAGAAGAGGGCGGCCAAAAATGAGATGGTCAGATGGTATTGTAGATACAATGGGCACAGAGCTACGCGGGTTGAGGAGGATGGTGGAGGACAGAAGTGCCTGGAGGACAGTGGTCCATGGGGTCGCAAAGGGTCGGAATCGACTGTGCGACTAAACAACAACAAAAACAGGGGTTCCTGTCCTTTTCAACTCAGGGGCTGGGTCATGCTTTCTCAGTCAACTTTGAGGGCCGGACATCCATTTTGCCCTGCCTGCATGATGTGGATGGTCATTTTGTCCCAACATTTTGTTTATGTATTTATTTATTTATTTATTTAATCAAACTTTTATGCTGCCCTCCTCACAGAGACCCAGGGCAGCTAACAAACTTTAAAAACACTTAAAACATGGTATAAAACATGGTATTGTTTATCAAATGCCCTTGGATGGGTGGGAACACCATGAAATGGTGCCGTGGGCCGGATTCAGCCCATGGGCTTTAGGTTGGAAACCCCTGAGCTAGAAGGATGGTTGTTGGCTGTGGAGATCCCTTTTACACTGAGAAAGGGGCATCCAAACTACACATTAAATCAGGAGGTCTCGACCTTTTTCAGACGGGGGCTGGGTCACGCTCCCTCAGACAGCTTCAAGGGCCAAACAGCCATTTTGCTCTTCTTCCACTATATGGCACTTCCTGGTGTGGTGGAGGTGGTGATGGGGCACATAAAATGGTGTCACAGGCTTCATCTGGCCCATGGGCCATAGGTTGAGATTCCCTGCACTAAGTGGTCAGTCTAGCTCTCTGGCTCTCTCAAGAGTTATGGCATCCTGTCTTCATACACAAAGAGCAGTGTGCCCATTCTCTCCTTCAGGAGAGGAAGCTAGCTGTCTGTTTTCTTCTCTCCATATCTCATAGGTATTGCCACCTGATGTCAGCTTAGCCATTGATGCAAATGGAAGAGAAGCTAAATACCATTGACACAAGAGGTAATGTGTGATTGGGAGGTAAAGCGTGATCGTCCTGGATCATACAATGGCTATGGGCCCTCTCTCACACATAACAAGATATTAATTCCAACTAGCTCTTTAAGGTTGACTCAGGTAACTTGTCTGTTTCATTAAACATGAAAACCTAGATAAAATAAGTGACAATAAAAACAACAACAACACAATAAAAACAACAATAATCCTTACTTGCAGATTCTATAAACTTTGGGTAGGCATCATATGTGATTAGTGGAATTGGCAAGTCCCTGAAGTACAGTTTAAGTGCACCTGTGATTATATTGATATCTTCATATGTATTCACAGAAATATCTGCTTTTTCCCCGTCTGCAAGTAAAAAGCGTGGAAACACAAACTGTGTAAAAATAAACAAATAGCAGGATGGAAGAAATATAAGCATCAATAAGGGAAACCTTTACCTTTACTAAGAGTTAAATCATAGTTCACAAAGAGGAACTTAATAACAAGAATAACAACAAGAACAGTATTTGAAATTAAGAGCATTGTAGTAGCTATTGAGTTCTGACGCGTCTTACAAGAGAATGTCTTAACATGGTGACACTGTTCTGGGGTGTCCAAAGACGTTCTATGACTGGGTTGAAGATGATCTGTGCACTTTATTCAAACTCTACTCCCAGGGCTGGCCTTCCCATTAGGTCACAAGAGATGCCTGTCTCTCATTGCTCAACAAGAGAGAGACAGTGGATCATTTATGCCCCACTCCAGAAAGGTACAGTCAACAACATAACAGGGAAAATGCTTTGCCTGTCCCTACAGAGGGAGAGGCTGGCAGGCGTTGGAGAGGTCTCCTTGGAGCAGGACATTGTATCTGGGGTGTGTGGAAGGAACCATCAGAACCAGGACCTTGGGGCTGGTCAGGTATGTAAGCATTATAGCCCATAACTGCCTGCACTACTTCTTGCCTCACTACTAGAGCTACATTCCTTCTTCCAGTTTTGCCATGGCCAGACGAAAACATTTTGTTACTGTCGGGTTGAAAATGTCCTACCGTAGTCTACTTTAATTCACTCATAGAGTACAGAAATGTTTAAAGTTTCATTTCTTACTTCACAGTTTCAAGAATATTGTGATACATACTTCTTGCATTCCACAGCAACAAATATAAAAGGAGTCTCCTAGAAGAATGGAAAGTATTGCAAGTACACTTGGGCATCCTCTGGACAATCCTTCCAACCCAGAAGTGTTGCACTTTAATTGTATAGCATTAGCCTTTTTGTGTACATCAGTCAGTAGATGCTCTTTTAGCTTTATTTGTTTATTGCAAATGGTGCTATTTGCCATTTGCTCATCTCCAGTGTCTCATAATAGGACTCTCATTGTCTTCTCCACACATCCAAAAGAGATAGCTTGAAAGTCTGCCTTTGCCAGGAAAATATTCTCTGCCAGTGTTGCCGTCTACTATTGCTACTGCCATGTAACTGTCCTTAAGGAGTTTCTCTAACCTCCTCTGAACTACAGTGGTACCTCGAGTTACAAATGGTTTGAGTTACAAAATTTTCACAATACAAATGAAAATCAATTGAAAATAATGGCTCGAATTACGAATTTTTCTGGAACAGATTAATTGGTTTTCAATGCATTCCAATGGGAAACCATGTTTCAAGTTATGAATTTTGGTTTTTAATGCATTCCTATGGGAAATTTGAGTTACAAATTTTTAAAAACATGAAAAATTCCTTGGAATGCATTAAATTTGTAACTTGAGGTACCACTGTGTCTATTCTCTTCTGCTGAAGAGAATGCATCTTAATCTGGTGTTTCAGCTTGAACATTCCACTTTGGGCGACCGTGCTAGAAATCCAGATTTGTAAGAGTCTAGGTTCCTGACAGTATTGCTCTCAACTTCCTTGACACAGTCAGCCACCCCTTGCCACATAAAGGTGTGCATCCAAGATGGAGTCACATAGAAGGTTAATTACTTTTGTCTGCAGGCAATATTGACAATAGTAATTGCCCTATTAAAGGAGATGATGACGACTGGACAGTTACAAACTGTATTTTGGAAGTGACTGTTCTCTAGTCCAGTGTTTCCCAAACTTTGGTTTTTGGACTTCAGTTCCCAGAAGCCTAAGTCAATTCCCCAAAGCACTGATCAGCCAACGTAGTGACTTAGGCTTCTGGAAATTCAAGTCCACCATGTTCCGCAGAATATACACTAGTACCCCGAATAACGTTATGACTTGGTTCCACAAGTCCCGTTGTTATACGGTTTTTAACGTTGTGCGATACATTGAACACACAATGTTAAAAAAAGCCCTGTTTCCCTGGAGGCTGCAGGAAGCGAGAACGTCGGGATTTGAATCCTGACATTTTGGCTTGCTGCTGCCTCCAGGGAGGTGGGGGAACTTTGGAAACAGCTTGGAGCGGGTCTGCCCACCTCCCTGGACCCGGCGGGGGAGTCAGAGACCCCAAAATTGGTAAAAAAAAGTCCGTTTTTTTTTTTACCAATTTTGGAGTTTCTGACCCCCCCGCCAGGTCCAGGGAGGTGGGCAGACCTGATCCAAGGTGTTTCTGGGCTTCCCCGACGTCCTGAGCCAGTGCAGCAAGCCAGAATGTCAGAGTTCGAATCCCGACATTCTGGCTTGCTGCACTGGCTCAAGACGTCGGGGAAGCCCAGAAACACCTTGGATCGGGTCCCCACACCTCCCTGGACCCAGCGGGGGGGTCAGACACCCCAAAATTGGTAAAAAAACCGGATGTTTTTTTTACCAATTTTGGGGGCTCTGACCCCCCCGCCGGGTCCAGGGAGGTGTGGGGACCCGCTCCAAGGTGTTTCCAAAGTTCTCCCACCTCCCTGGAGGCTGCAGCAAGGCAAAATGTCAGGATTCGAATCCCGACGTTCTGGCTTGCTGCAGCATAAAAGAGGGTGGGGGAAGTTCAAAATTAGCGCGCATCGGGTCTCCCGACCTCCCTAGAGCTGATGCGCGCTAATTTTGAACTTCCCCCACCCTCTTTTATGCTGCAGGAAGCCAGAACGTCGGGATTCGAATCCTGACATTTTGCCTTGCTGCAGCCTCCAGGGAGGTGGGAGAACTTTGGAAACACCTTGGATCGGGTCCCCACACCTCCCTGGACCCGGCGGGGGGGTCAGAGCCCCCAAAATTGGTAAAAAAAACGTCCGTTTTTTTTTTACCAATTTTGGGGTTTCTGACCCCCCCCCGCTGGGTCCAGGGAGGTGTGGGGACCCAATCCAAGGTGTTTCTGGGCTTCCCCGACGTCCTGAGCCAGTGCAGCAAGCCAGAATGTCGGGATTCGAACTCTGACATTCTGGCTTGCTACACTGGCTCAGGAGGTCGGGGAAGCTCAGAAAAAGCTTGGATCATGTCTGCCCACCTCCTTGGACCCGGCGGGGGGGGGGGGTCAGAAACCCCAAAATTGGTTAAAAAAATGGACTTTTTTTTACCAATTTTGGGGTTTCTGACCCCCCCGCTGGGTCCAGGGAGGTGTGGGGACCCGCTCCAAGGTGTTTCTGGGCTTCCCCGACGTCCTGAGCCAGTGCAGCGAGCCAGAATGTCGGGATTCGAACTCTGACATTCTGGCTTGCTACACTGGCTCAGGAGGTCGGGGAAGCTCAGAAAAAGCTTGGATCTTGTCGGCACACCTCCCTGGACCCGGCGGGGGGGGGGTCAGAACCCCCAAAATTGGTAAAAAAAAGTCTGTTTTTTTTACCAATTTTGGGGTGTCTGACCCCCCCGCTGGGTCCAAGGAGGTGTGGGGACCCGATCCAAGGTGTTTCTGGGCTTCCCCGACGTCCTGAGCCAGTGCAGCAAGCCAGAATGTCGGGATTCGAACTCTGACATTCTGGCTTGCTGCACTGGCTCAGGACGTCGGGGAAGCCCAGAAACACCTCCAGAGAGATCAGAGGACCCGATCTACAGCTGCAGGGTGGCTGGGGAAGCTGATGGGGACTCCCTGTCAGCTTCCCTAGCCACCCGCCCATGCCTCCGCAGCTGTGGGGTGGCTGGGGACGCCGACGGGGGAGCCCCCCATCAGCTTTCCAGCCTCCCCACCCCTGCCTCCGTAGCTGCAGGGTGGCTGGGAAGCTGAACGGAGAAACCCGTTCAGCTTTCCACCCACCCACCCTGCTGCTAAGAACGACTGTATCGGATAACGTTAAAAATCACGTTATTCGATACAAGATTTTCCCAAAAATCTTGTCACGTTATACGGTTTTCACGCTATTCGGTACTCGCGTTATACGGGGTATTACTGTACTTTGGGAAATGCTGCATCTAGTCCAAGGCTCTTTCTCCAGTATACCAACTGGCACACAAATACCTACCTTCAGTGTGTCCAAGGGCTTTGGTGTTCAGCAGGTGTGCTGACTTGGGCTTCTGGGAATTGAAGTCCAAGAACACCTGGAATACCAAGGTTGGCCATCCCTGGTGTATAGGATTTTTTTGATTTCCCCTTCAACACCCAACCCACTTTACCCACCACATCAACATCACAAACTCTGCAAATCCACTTAGTTTGCAAAAAAAAAAAAAAAAGACTTCTTGCCTGGAATGCATAGATTGGCTATTTATTTATTTATTTATTTATTTATTTATTTAATTAATTTTACAGACTTATATGCCGCCCTTCTCAAAGAGACCCAGGGCAGCTAACAAAGGTTTAAAAAGACACATAAAAATACAATATAAAATTCAGTTAAAATTAATATTAAAATATTTAAACTAAGCAAGTTAAAAGATTAAAAATTCACACATTGAGAGAGGGAGAGGTCAGATGAGCCAACAAGTTCAGAAATACAATGGCAAATTCAGAATAGTCATACAAAATTAGTTCTTTGTATTTAACCAACATAGTAGCTGCAACAGCACAGAATATACCTCGATCAAACGCCATTTTGACATCTTCAATTAGATCACTGAATCCAGATACTCTGTAGAGTCCTTCAGAGTTGAGACCTGTTAAGTTAAAAACATCTCTAGATTAAATGTAATGTTTTCACTTTTAGTCAGATTCTTTACAGCTAGCAATCCATCAATCAAAGCTAAGTGTTAAAAGCCTCCTCTTTCTTTCTGAGCATAATTTTCAACACCAGCCATTTACACCAAATCAACAGCACTGACAGGATCAGTACCCAGCAATTTTATCCGAAATAATTTATGATAATGGCTCCTCAAGAGAGGAGGATGCCACCAAATTACAAAGGAATTTGAAAACAAACAGCTCATACATGAATACTTAAACCAATTTACAACACAGTTTCACATAATCAACAATCAAGCAAAGGGTGATCAGACAGGATAAATTTGGACAAGAAAATAATGCACAATTAGCCGAGTGCCTAGCTATACACATTTCATTTATTCTTTCTTCCAGAACAATATTGGCAAGAGAAGCATCACTCCATAGCAAGCATAAATATTATCTAAGAACACTGCAAACAAGTTTTTATCTTGTGCAACATTTCAACAATATGTTAGAGTTGTAGAACAACTCAATAATCCTAAACCAACAAGAGAATTCATCAGATACATGCCACTTTAAAATTAAATATTAAATATTTATTGTTCAGAATATTAAATGTTTATTAAAATAGGCATTTGTAATGCCCCATACAAAACTTTTTGCAGCTGAAATTCAGTGAAATCCAACTGACTCAGATCAAGCTAAACTGATTACGGGCACAGTAACCAAATCGTAGAAGAATGCCTTACCTCTAGATTCAATCTCTCTAATGCACATGTCTACAACCATTGGCCGCTTTGTGAAGTGCGCTTTCACTAGTGTGGTGAGATCGCAGCTGTAGACTTTTTTAACATGCTTCAGGTCCGGTTTACAGTCATTTGGGACCATCTTGGAACACTGCTTATGGACATTTAAGCCACAATCTGGTGGAAATAAGGAAAAAGCCCAAAAGCAAATTAAAAAGCATTCTCCTATGATTGAATTAAAAAAATTAATTGTCAAGAACATACCTCTTCCAGACAACTCAGCGAGGCTTTGTACAGAGTTTCAAAAACACCACCATCAGGGCTCTATGTGCTTATACAAATTATCAATTTTCAGTTCATTATCATTTCATTGCAATATCAGTCTTCATGATAGTTTATAATGTATGCAACCTTTTGAAAATTTGACAATCCCAGTGTTTGAAAACCAGTGTGTAAAACTATGGGAAGAGTTTTCAATGTTTCTATTATGGTTTTTCCCCTCATTCAGAGGCAAAGCAAATATTTTGCTCACAAGTTCCAAAAGCTTGACAGGAGAACAAGGTGCTTATTACTGCTGTGTGGACTGATTTTGCACGGTATCAGAGATATCTTATTGTATCTTTAATTGGGTTTTTTACCGGTTTTAAGTTTTTAGATTGTATTACTGATTTTAATGTTGTAAGTTGCCCAGAGTCGTACAGTGACAGTTGGATTTTGTTTCAACACTAGTGATGGTCAGTATCCAGCGTTGAAGCAAAAGTTATCCTGCTATGTTAGGGAACATGAAGAAGATTCCATAGTCCTCGGGAATCTGCCTTCCAACACTTTGCTGCCACTATCTGCCTATCCTCAACAGCAACTGCCCCACTCTGCCTAACAGCAGTGCCGGCTCTGGCTAAATGAGATGATCCAACAACACTCCTGGCATAAGCATGTGTTCAGAGGCATTCATACGGTATCTATTTTGTACTTGCCTCCATGGATCTAGTAAAAACAAGGTCGGATTATAA
This sequence comes from Furcifer pardalis, assembly GCA_030440675.1. Lineage (NCBI taxonomy): Eukaryota > Metazoa > Chordata > Lepidosauria > Squamata > Chamaeleonidae > Furcifer > Furcifer pardalis. Next base: position 153,562,129 of record CP126894.1, on the reverse strand, counting down.
GCCTGACATTGGCACACTAGTGTTAGTGAATCTATTTCCTTCTTTTTGCGAAGCATAAAGCATGCCATCTAGACATGGTCCATTACCATCTATGCAGCTGTGAGACAGACAGAGAAAGGTGACCAAGGGAGGCCAACGGTCTTGAGTTATAGCAAAAGTTACAGCCAAAACTCCCTTATGAAAGCTAATCCTCTGTCAGTCTTCTTCGCAACTTCTAAAGCTCACAGCTCTCTTTATGCCCTTTTCTGACTACTCAAACATTTTGTAGTTTTTTCAGGCCACCAGGCAGGAGAGATTACTCTACATTCAGTTTCATTAGTTGGCAGAAAGCTTCAGCCCACTGTGAAATAGACGTTCAGATATCACGGCTTGAAATGTTTCTGATAAGGTCTTCTTTCCCCTTATTTTTTTTTCTAGGGCATCATGGCAAAGACTTATTATTGAAGAACAGAAAAGATCGATCCAAGCATCCTCCACTGAAAGCTGAAATAATGTGCTTTCATTAATGCATGAGCAAACACAAGAACTGTAAGCGCTGTATTAAGACTGCCCCATGAGGGCCCATTTCAAATATTTGCTGAGAGCACAATAAGCAGAGCTGTCACTTTCTCTTCTATTGCTGATTTGATTTTAGTCAGCTCTAACCTTCATTGTGCTTCTAATTCACTGAAATATACAGTTGCTGAGTGTGCTTTATAGAAACATCATCATACATTAAATACATGGCCATCATATTTTATGTGCTACCTTGGGGAAGAGCATATATATTCTGACTCTACTGTGAATAAATATGAATGAGAAAAGAAGATGCACATACAACACAACAAGACAATGGGTTCATATGGCTCCACAACTGTTGTGAAATCAGAATTTAGTCAGTGCATGAAATAGTCTTCAGGCAGACCCCATTTCGGGGCAACAAAAAACCATGTGGGACTGATTAATGGACAGATGACATTTTTTTTTTTTAGGAAAAGGGTATTCCCATCTCCTCATTCTGTCTCATTTTGAACTAGTAATGTGTGCACTTATTAGAAGAAAGAGGATCTAACAAAAGTAGGCCAAATGTGGCCCTTGAACTATAAGACAATTTAAAATTTCACTTAATTGGAAATTGGGTGGGTGATCTGAGGAAGGCTGAAGGCTATTTTTCATATTTACCAACAGAAAGGAATGCACTCCCATGCAAGAGGAGATAAAACTGTTGGATATGGACAAAGAAACAACTCTACTTAGAAATAGACCAGCAGTCTTGAAAGGAACGGTAACCCAAGGAAATCATGTGTGTTGTCAATGCTGCAAAAAAGTTTACTCCCTTCATTTGTGTCCATTCTTAAACTACAGCATATTAATTATGCCATTCAGTGATACCAAGAAGCACCCAATTTATATGGATTTCATTTTCTCTAAGTATTTGACCGGGGAAGTAACCCATTACAAATAAAATGGTTTTTGGAAAGAACCCATCATCTCTAATATAGAATCACGGAATAATGAAGTTGGAAGGGACTATAATGGCATCAAGTCCAATCTCCTGCTCAATGCAGGAATCCAAATCAAAGCAGATCTGACAGGCAGTTCCCCAACTTTCTCTTGAAGGCATCCAGCCTTGCGGCACTTACTTCCACCTGAGGAAATGGTTCCACAGCTCTGACAGCTGGGAAGTTTTCCTAATATTCAACCAAAACCTTGCTTCTTGAAACTTGCAATTAATTCCTTTTCCTAATAATGGATAGAAAAGTACTGTAATTACATTACAGCTATCACTTTACAATGAGCAATCTTAGTCCTTTGGGAATATGACTATAACTTCTGAAGTTACTTTTACAGTTGTGCAGTGAGGAGCCCAATCAAAAGGTGGAAGAAGAATATCACATGGTTAACATCATGGCTTGTGCTGGGCCTTGTGTTCCTGAAAGGAAATCATCCAAAGGTTTCTAAAATTTAACTAAAAGTAACTAGTTCAGTTACTTGTATGAAACATCAAACATCTACTTTTAAAACTGTAACATTAACACGAACCAATTCCCATGAATTATAACTACCGTAATAGGTTTTTACACAGGACAGGACAAGACCACTGGTTATAAACATTGTCTCTGAAGTGGCCTTTCAGACAAGCTTTTGTCTTTCCTGAAGATGCTATCTCTTAGCCCCTTTGTTTAGGCAGACTGTCATGGCAACACTTCTTTGCTTACTTGGAGTGTCAAGCAGAGCAGAAAAGGAGCAGCATCTATTTATCTATTCTGTTTGCATCCTTGGCATTCAGGGCATACTATACACAGATATTTCCCTTTCTGACTTCCAAAAGTCCTACGAAGTAAGAATTAGATAAGACAATCCAATGAGCCAGCCAAGCTATCTCATGCCTGAGAGTGACTCTGAATACAGATTTCTCACAATCTAAGCCAACTGTAATGATGACCCTAGTTCAGTTCAAAGGTCCAGTACCTCGTGTTGGCCAATGACCCTAATAAAGTGATTTATTTATTATTAAGGTCTAGCAGCAATGCTATGAAAGTTGCACTACAGCAAAAATGGAGACTGTTACAGATGTTACAGGTTGCCCACCACTGAGCCTAGTGACACAATACACATCAACAATACAAAATCAGGTCATTCTCTCATCATGCAGACAGTCCTCATTATGGATATTAGGCACTAAATATGTTATCCAAATGGTGACCATTGTACTGATGAGTAAAACTAGTTTGAACATTATTTCAAAGATAAGTGGAATTAAAGACACAGAGGAAAATATAAAAATGAAATTTCTTGAAAGGGCACAAGTATGTAGTAGCCTGACAGGTAACAAAGCAAGCAAGAATTACTCCAGATGTTAGTATTTCTGCCACACAAGTTCTAACTGTGCCTGAGAAAATGAGAGCATCTCAACTGTTTTCCTGATTAATTTGGCGAATTACCAGTAACTTAGATACAGTAGGCCCCAGAACACCTTATTCAAAGGCATATAAAAGCCTGCTATAACATTTTATGCAAATGTCTTACTAATTCACCTTTTGTAATCTAATGTAAACATTTCAATGTAATGGTATCCTGGACCTAGTTTAACTTACAAACCAAGGTCTACAGAGAGGTCTAATAATATCACTAACATATTTTCTGAAACTAAAGCACTAAAGGAGAGACATTAACATTTCAATGGCTGAAATTTTATTGTGTAGCCCAATAAATCACAACAAGAGTAAGCCCATTTAAATCAACAGAATTTATGGAGGAGATGACTCACCAAATCCACAGTGATTAATGGGTCTACTTTAATTCCCACTTACTACTCTAAGGAACAGCCACTGTTGGGTACTTCAGTGTTGTAAAGATAGCCAACAGAATGAAGTTGCTGGAAGGGTAAATTTTCCCCTTGGTATAAATTTCTGGTTAGCTGTGAAATTTCCTGGGTGAGAAAGAACACACAAGAGCCCTGTATACAGAATTATACTAAGGCAATTATCATCTTTAAAATGTCATTCACTCTGTATCATGCTGAATGAGAATATGCATGATGGAATTTGGAATAATTATCTTTTTTGGACTACAGAAACCCCAGAATTCCTGAGCCATCAAGGCTACTGACCAGAGGGGAACACTTGGAATTTTGTACCCCAAGGATTATTATCTAAGTTTTAATACACATAGAGCAGACTCCACTTAATGAAAGAGGTGGAGTTGTTGTGGTTGTGGGAAGCAGAGCAGTCCCTCAGGTGGTTATTAATTGTTAATACTGGGAATCATAATCAGCTAATAAGCATTTATCGTTGAAAAACTAAATATAGAATGGAGCTAGTTCCGAAGCCTAAAGTGATGTTGGGAGAGCAATCTGGAATAATACCTTTTGGGCCTGCTTCAGCTGTGCAGAGGAAGGGAAGGACTCAGACATGATGAATACATAAAATGCATTAAGACAGAAATTCTCACAAGCTAACAGATGTCAACAGACTCACTGAGGAGATCCACATTGTTCAGGGCACATTGTTCAAAACTAACACTAGCACAGAAACTGGATTGTCACCAGTCCCCCTTTGTCCCACTCCCAGTCTCTAGCTCCTTGACCCTTCTCAAGGGTAACTTGTGACACATTAGCCACTGCGTCTTAGTGATCCCTTACGACTTAGAGGAAGGCATTTGATTCAGAACCTGCAGACATCGGTATGACTCGAGGTACTTTAAAATAGTGTCTTCTTATCCCACCCCCCATCTTTGCTTGACCTGGCAGATGCAAGTCACTCATCATCGTCAGCTGCTACTTCTATGCAAGTATACATGTTTCCTCACAGACAATTTCACACTTGATGGATGTGTCTCTAGTGACTCAATAAACTGATCCTGGCATGAAACATGCAACCACACACATTACACTGAATAGATGGTTGAGTTTGATGAAGCGTTTGTGTTTGTTGCTTAGCCTCTTCATGTCTGCGGTGTTCTCCTTCAAAGTGATTGGTAGCAGCAGAGACGGTTTGGCACCAAAGTAGGTGATCTGCAGCTATTGCCTCCCAAGTTTGTGGGTTTATACCTGACACCTTCATGGTTGGTTCCAGCTGGTCCTTAAAGCAAGTCACTAAAGCAAACATAAAGCTAATGAAAACTGAAGGACGTCAAAGAACAAAGTTC